>JAHREE010000245.1:1752614-1945289 GCA_033628505.1 Tringa tobata | reverse complement strand
CCCCCCGGGGCTCGCTGGGTGAGGGCTTCCTCTGCATTGCCCTGTCCTGCTCCTCCACCCGAGCGAAGGGAATTGGCGCACAGGTCCTTTAACGTGTCCCCCCACCCCCCGGAACCCGCCCAGGGAACGAGGATGAGGATGTTTGCCTTGTTCCTCGGCTCCAGGCAGCCCTGCGCCGCACAGATGTTTGGCCTCAAGCCTGATTGCTCAGGACGGGCAGGTGGTGGTTTCTGGAGCAGGTGAACTCTCGTAATTGAGAGTACAAGGGCACACAGTGTTTTATTACAGCCAGCTTCTTCAGTATTTCATCAGTCTGAAAATCTACTATACTTCTGGAAGAAATAATGTTTAAAAAAAAACCCCAAAACATCTGTTTAACAAAGCCAGGAGCCAGCTGTAGTTACATAAGTGTGTTGTATTTACTGCTCAGCTCCTCTGATGCTGACTCTGGACTGGGTTTGGGTCAGCCTGGAATTAGAGCAACAGCCTGATGAAGCAGGGGTGTGAAGGCTCGCTTTGCGTTTATATAAGCGCGCTTATTATGCTCTTTCCCACCAACAGCTACCTAAAAGTTAAAACTTAACTAATAGTTGTAACCATAAAAACCTCCACGACTTTCCCATCCTACCCCAGTCACTGCAGTGAGCTGAGCTCCGTAGCAGTGCTTACGTGCCGTGATTCCACGGGGAACCACAGTCCTCGGCTCCGTGTCGTGCCCGGTTGTTGTCTGAAGCCATTGCACAGTTCAAGCAACTACAGCATCCTGTGCAAGCGCTTCCAAAGCTGAACTGCGTGCTGTGAAGAACTGTCTGCTTTTGTTTGGATCCTGCTGTTTGCTATCGTTATTTGATACCCGCTCCTTCTTGTAGTAGAAGAGATAGCAAACATATCATTCCCCGTTCACTTCCTCTGTGTCACTCATGAATTTATGCAGCTCCACCAGATTCCACCCTTCACTCCTACTCTACTTAGTCATTCCTTAAAACTGGCAACTTTTAACTTCAGTACCACCCTGCTCTCTGTCACTTTCTGTCATTTGTTTTGGAGTTGCATCATTGATTGTTTACCATCCTGTTTTGCTCAGCACTTTTATTACCTGTTTTCCATCCTGCAATCTTCTACCACCCATTTTCCATTGCAGGCTCTCCTGAGCTGCCCAGCTGTACTGAAGGTTGCAGAACATCACTCATGCAGATGATGCATGAACATCCACGTGTGCGTGCTATGTATCACGAGTAGAAACGTGTAGACCATCTCCGTTGTGGCTACGCAGCAGCCTCCATCTTGCCCATTCTGCATTTGTGGCGATGAGATCTGGCTTCCAGCATCACTGCAATTTGTGTTTTTAATCACAAGCTGTCTTTGCATATAATAACCATCAATTCCAGGCAATCTTTGAGCAACGCTAGTAAGCCTGTGGCTATGCAGAAGTCTTGCTTTAAAAGCTAAATTATACATAACTTACTGTATTGAAGGTGGTGGGCGTGCAGTCCATACTGGATGTAAGAAAGAGGAAGCTGCCTTGGGCTTTAAGGCTGCTACAAGACAGTCTGACTCTCCTGCTGGGCAGCAGGGCAGAAGGAGACTGCATGCTAAAGCCTTCACTTATTCATTGCAGTGAGAACCCCAGGACTACAAGAGGATTTTGGAAGTTCTCTCTACCAGTCACTGAGACAACTGAAAGGTCCAGGTTACTACATAAATGCTCAAAGTGCCTACGTGGTGCCAGACTTTAGGGAACACTATGAGAAACAGGTCAGTCTCTGTGTTTAAGAGAATGCCAATTGACACAAGCCTAATTAGGAGACCCCATGGCCCAACAGAAAAGTCATGTTCTGCCACTGGTGAGACCCCAACCAATGAACCAGGGAGTAATCACCACTTTCAAGACCTGCTATCTAGAAGAGACCTTCTCCAAGCTTATCCAGGAGACAACAGGTAAGGAAAAGCCCTGCCTGAATAACTTTTAGAGATAGTTTAATAACATGGATGGCACAGATAACATTAGCATTACGTGGGAAGAGGTCACAATTCAGTGTATGAGTGGTTTATGGCAAAAATAGTTGTCAGAGTTTATTCTGAACCCTGTTGGATTTGATGTTTTCCTTGCTCTCCAGAAAGACTCTTTTGCTAAGGAAGTTGGTTTTGAAAAGGTTGAGAGCAAAAGTGTGGTGGAATTGTTGGCCTCACGGTCAACATGAAACCATCCAGAAAGAATTGGCAAGAAGGTTTACGCTAGAGGATTTCCAGTGAGCAGCCAGTCTCATTGATGAAACAGCTGAGATCTTTCAGGACAACGATCCATCCTGAGAATGGGCAGATACACTCCTTGGAGCAATGTAAGATTCAGTCTTGTGTTACCAGTCTAAATCCCAGGCTAGTAGGCGGTCATCTCTTGATTTTAATTTTTTAAAAGCAATCAGCTTGTCCAGCCACTGCAAGGAAGGCTGAAAATGCAGCCTGTAAACTGTCAGCACTTTGCACCACTTCTGTCATTACTGGAAATTGAATTGGCCCTTGGCAGTCCTGATGATCCTGCTTCTCCCTCCACATCCACAATGTCATCCTGAATTCTTTTTAGAGCACCATTAATTTTTGGAAGAGTTTAGAAAACTCCATGCAAGGCAAAAAAGTTTTCTAATATTTCTCCACTAATGTTATTTAGACAGTGTTATGGAAGAACTTTACTGTCCCTGTGTATTTAAACTGTATGTATTTCTTAAATACATTCCCACATCTTGCTCTATTACAATAGCTGTATTTGGAAAAAAAACCTTCACTATCTATAGAACTCCTAACCATTCCAGTTGTCAGAAACACATCTGTCCTAGATTGACAGGTAAGGGAATATATCTTGATGTAAAGGAAAAAAGAGTGAGCACTTCAAATGTAAACCAAAACAGAGCAATCAATATAGTGTATATTCATTACACATGACTGTGTGCTTCTGTATGTTCAGTATATAATATATATATGCAGATTTATGGACTGACAAAATATACATTCTCATTCTTGCAGAGGCTGGTGTAGTTCCAGCAGCCAGACAGTTGTTTGTGGTTTTCCCCCCTGCTATGTATTCAAATGAAGTTAACCAGATCAAAAATTATTTCCCTTTCTTAATTTTTTTTCCTTTTATTGCTTTCAAAATTCAGAGAATCCAATTGCGGTAATATTCAATTAATAATACTTGTATTTTAAAATTCAGTTTCACAGCAAAGTTGTCATACAATATTTTTATTTAGTGCTTTTCTTGAAAAAGTCCCACTGAAGCAAGCAAAAGGGATTGTTTCTAATGTTTCTGAGCTTTCCAACAATAGGGAGGCCATGGGCTTCCGGCATAATAAAATTATTACTTTTATTTGATTCTTTGTCTACAAAGCTTTTGAGGTCATTGCCAATTGAGTATGAAAGGGGTCATATTTTAAAAGTAAGAGGGAGAGGAACTAGAACTTCTGCACTGGGAATGAAGCAGAACCTTTGTTTCTTCAGCAAAAAAAAAATACTTTTGAAAAAAAACATCCTCCAGCCAGCTGCTAAGAGTGATTTACAGGCTGGCCCAGAATATAGAAGATCACAAATTCAAGTAGCTGTTTAACATCAGTAAGTTGGCCCTTGGCTTCATGTTCAAAGCTGACGTAGTATCACAAGATGTTCAGGTCAAATAGCAACTTGGAGTGAAACTTAAAAGAACACTTAGTCGGTTTGTGCCAGCTATATGATTAGTTGTTCAAATCCTCCTAAAAATAGACCTCATGTGAAAAAAAATTCAGAAAAACCCCACATAAATTAGGTATCCTCTTGTAAATACTACTGGGCACCTCTGTATTTAAATTCTATTAGGTAGCCCTGAAAGCTGAGCTTAAGGTCCTAAGAAACTTCGGTATTTCTTTATTTTTTAACCTGAGATCTAATTATTAAGCTCATATTCACTCCGAACTGCTGTCTTTTGACAACTATTGTATCTTCTGGAAGATAAGTAACCTTACAATTTATAGTAATTTATTTTGAAGTGGTTATATTTTAAATGACAAATTATCCCTCAAGTGTATTCTATAAATTTCCAGAAATGCGTCATTTTCCTATTACTTCAAAACCAACACTTCTTTTGTACTACAGAAGATTAAGAACCTGTCATGACCCTTCTTTTGCTTTTAACTGATTCTCTTTTGTGTGAAGAAACTTCCCTAAACACCTGTGTGTTAAAAACATATTTTGTTTTTAAGTCGTATGTCTCAGGAATTCAGGGCTGGACTTCTTTGCCTGGGTTACAGTCCTGTAACTAGACCTGAACCAGTCTAATTTTCTGTCTAAAACCAAATCTAAGTTACGGCTTTTCTGACATTAAAGCTACTATATTTCTGAATTACTGGTTCTGGGACAGTTGCCAAAATAAGCCACGCTTCTGTTTGTAAGCTGTTTGTGCCTGTGACATTAGGTACCTCTCTACCACCTTACTGTGGTTGCTGTATTGATATGTCATTAGTAGTAAATAAAATAAATGTCAAGTCTGAAGTTTCAGAAGAATAACAGATCTGAAAATGAGATTCTGGGTATGGAAATAAATTGCCAACTATTCACTGAGCCAGAAGTACAGGTGTTTATAAATAATGAATAAATGTGAAGCAGCTGTAATGAAATAATAACGTAGAACTATATTGAGGTGTCTGCATCGCACTATCAAGATGTCTGTAGCAACTTTTATGCAAAGCTCCTCTCACACCACGTGCAAAATATACATATTGGGTCAGCAGTTATAACTTAGACATCAATTACCCATTACAAACCCAAACACACTATGATCAGTAGGTCAACTAAAACTCCCAGGCAAACTTTGAAAGCAGAAAGAGTGAAATAACATCAAAGGGAACAATGGCTGAGGATGAAAGAAATCTTTGTTACAGTGAGACAATCAAGGACTGTTCTCTCATGTCAGCAGTCAGCTTTTGGGAAGTTGGTCAGAACAAATGAATTTTAATATTGCAGACTGCAAATGCATCTGACAGGAAGTCGAGCAGGTAATGATTAGCACCAATACATAATTTATACACGGGAATGACAACCATCCAGGTCACGGCAACGCAATGTGCAGAAACACAAATGCAAAGGATGGTTTTGGGGAGGAGCCAAGACAAAGCATGAATAATATAAAAGTCACTACACTTCCAAAAAATTGGCAAAAACCTGATTTTGAGAACAGCAGATGAAGCTTGCGAGGATTTCAGTGCAACGTTATAGAGTCTGTGTAGCCAGTGGTATCAGTACTCCTGACTGTAAACAAGTAAATAATAATGTGCTTTCTGTAGTAAACAAGCAAGAACTATAATACTGTCCCTTTTGTGCCTGCTGCAGAGAGGTTAACGCTTATTAAACATGTTGTAGTTCCTTGCAAATGTGACTCCTTGCAAAATTGTTCTTTATGTGAAGTTATATCTTCTCAATTCAAGAAGGTGATCTTACAATCCATTGGCCCCGAGTCAATTTAACTCTAACTCTATTTTGCAGTACAGGCTGATGCATTCTGATTTCCCAGTGCTTTTCCTACATTGCATCTCTAACACTGCTTTTATGTAAGAAAAAAATAAAAAAAAAAAAAATACAGTATCATTCTAGCACAAATTAGACTCTTCCTGGGTGATAAAATTCTCTCATAGCACCATCTGTAAGTGAGGCTTTGCCTGATCAGACGCCTGGCAATTTACAGAAGCTTTTGGCACACTCTGCCGGGGAACACACCTGGGCTTGGAGAGGTCACTCCCTAGAAAAAGGCAGCTGTGACCTAATGCTCCTGCCTGTGTCCCCAGCTGCATCGAAGCTGTCTCACACGATCAGTGTTGCTTTCCAGGCTTAATGATACAAGGTGAAGGTCCCCGTCTGTACGTAACGGCTCGGGCCAAGCCTACCTAAAAGATAACTTAAAGGTTTCAGGTGAGGTTTGTCCATAACAGATGCACAGATGTCAATTAGAAAATAAGGAGGCATGGAAACAATTTCTTCTCCAAACACAGGAAAAAATGGAAAAAATATTCCTGAATATAATGCATGGATATGACACATACTGTGCATTTAATGGAGTGAGCCTGGATGTATAATTTGTCTTTTTTAGTTGCATGCTCTTACACATATTAATAATCTTTTTATAGCATGCCCTACACTTTCACACCTTAACATTACTATTGTCTGTCATAGCAAGTGAAATCACTTGCCATGAAATCACTTAATCAGTAGTCCATAACTGGAATTGTAAGATGGCTCAGAGACCAAAATTTAAATTGGAGTTAAATCTAGAGTTTTGACAATTTTCAGATCTATATTAACAAAAGCTCCAGTGCACCTCAGATACTCTCTATTAAATAGGAAATATTTCCTCATATTTACCAAGACTGGCGATTGCACTATACCTTTTAAAGACTTTATTCTTCATCTAGGAAATAGTGCATCAAGAGTGCCAAGGCTGGATAGTTAAGAAGCAGAAAGTGTTGTGCTTGTTATGTTTGTTACCACCTTTTTATATACTTAGTTGTGGTGTCTGTGGCCAAGCAGTCTAAGAACATACATATAAGAGAAAAGATGTTACTAGAACTTGTAACTTGGATCTACAGATAAAGCTGGAAAAATTGGGCACCATATTGCACACGTGAGCCCTTCTTCAGGTCTCTACTAGAGGGCAGCACTAATTGGGAGAAATCTCAATTACTTTGCTGGTTTTACATGGATGCAGACTTTTACAGTTATTTCTTATAGTCAAAATTATCAAGACAGGATTTTCTATACTGTAGCCATTTTGGTGGCTGGAGATGTTAACCCCAAAATATAAGAAGGTAGTGTTTTGGGCTACGTTGATCAAAGGGAAAATCCTCACTTGGCATGCCTACCACCAGCTTTCATTCTGTTTTACACAGAAACCAGTGAAACTGAACTGTGTTGTACCTCACGGACAGCAGAGAGATTATAGGATGATAATGTCCTGGTGGCTATCTATCATTTTGGGGCTTTCAGGTATTCCTTCAGGCATGTTCTTCCACAGAAGCAAAAGCGAGGCTTTGTTTCCACTGAATCCATATTGAAATATCTTTCCTCCACTTTGGATGCCTAAGTCAAAATTTATTTCCACAATACCAAAACTAGCTCAGGAGATATCTGTATTCCATGTATATTCAAGCTGCCATAAATAAAGCTCCCTCACCCTGCATTTTCTAGCACTAAGCAGAATCACCAAGCAGATGGGTAAGATCTCAGTACTGCAAATTAAGTGTTTCAGCGTACAGCTAAGGATTGTAAGTGCTTTTCTGGTGAACGTCTTTTTATCCATGGTGCTTTAGCACCCTAGTAAAAAAAAAAAAAGTGAATATGTATATAGAAACATAAAAATATCTTTCAGATAGTATACATTTATGCAAATCCTTAGAAGGGAGAAGGAAATGAAGCAGAACTAAATATTCATTGCTGCTAGTTCTCCCCCTTCTTTTTTAAAATCACAGAGCCACACGATTTGTCTCCTCACAATAAACAGTTTCAGATATACTGACATACTTTTCTCTGTTTTAAAAGCTAGCAGGAAAACTGTGTCAGAAATCTCACTCAGGAAAAAAAACTTGATTAGTGCCCTTTTCAGAATGCCTGACAAGGAAAACAAAAGATTTCTCAGAAGGAAAAGAGATACCAAATTCATTCAAACAACAAAATAAATAATCTCAAATTAATATAACATTACATAAGTATTTCCTAGCTGTCTGTAAGAAGGTTACAAATCTTTCCTTAAGAATAAACTCTTATTTCTACCTGCAAAATTCAAGCAGCTGGAAAATGTTAACATTTAATGAAAAATCAATTCACCTGATTATAAAAGGAAGTACCCACCCATGCTATAAGAGGTGGGTTGTTTGCCTGAGGAGGGTAAAAAATAATTATTTTTTTTTTTTTGTAGAAAGATAGGTGTTCTCTGGGAGTTTAAGTACAAATTGAATTGCCTGTAGTCATTTTTTCCCCCTTTTGGTAGTTGGAGATTTGTAGAAGAACAGTATTGTTCCTTCCATATCAACATATGTTATCTAAATTTTTAAGGTGCTCTCTGATGTTTTGGAAGCCCTGTTTAGCTGGTGGTTTGTTAATTGTAGTAGATTAGAGAAGATATAAGGAAATCAATTTCACTTTCAAAATTAGGAAACAAAAGTTAGAAAAAATCTCATTCCTTATACTGGAGTTTGTTTGTGAGTATAAAGTCTCTGGATGTTTTTGGTTTGGGGCCATGGAGAAGTAATAGATTTCTGTGCCATGTGCAACTCAAAAGCCTGTGCCTAATTAGGGAAGGTGGTTAGCCCTGTGGGGCAGGAAATAAATCCTGGTGACCCAGAGAGTAAAGAAAGGAGACGACTAATCCTCCAAGTGGTAAGTGCGAATAAATTTTTATTCTGAGATGATGAAACTAGTTTAGAAGGTTTCTCTTTCTCTAATACATTGAGGCCCATGGTCTGTGTCATGGCTGAGACCAAACAGGGAATCCCATCACAACGTTCTTGCCTGCTGGGATTTGGATATGAGCCCAAATCGTTTCCTTGGTAGGAGCGTGTTGGCCTTTTGGTCCATGGCCAAAAATGTCCTTAAGTGAGTAACAGTGGTTCTCGGGAGCTGCTCAACTTAGGAGGAAGCTTTGTCAGGTGTGTACCATGTTATGGCTTGTGATGAGGAAGAGCAAGTTCAGTAACATCTATTATTAACATTTGGTAATTCTAAGTAAATTCAGCTATTATTTAGTGAGCTGGGTAAACCGCTTAGGAGCTGTTTAAGCGGTGTAACAGCTGGATGTTTTGACTCAGCATTTTCCTGCAGACTACAAGGCGACGGCATTTCCGTACAGATGGATAGGAGTATATTTTTCTTTTTATGTTTTCTGTTTTTCCTTTCTGAACCAGGCTGTGGAGCTGGGGTGGTGTTGTTTTCAAGACCAGGGGGAAGTAAAGCTATCTGGGTTCCAACCAGGCAGACGAAAAGATGACAGGGCTCCATGAGAAAACACTTTAACTCTTTAGCTAAGTCTATATGCAGTTACTGTGGAGAGATAACATGCTAATCAAAAGGAAACATATGGCTAAACCTATTTCTTTGCAAGTTTTGTGTAAGCCTGGTGTGAATGTGATAACACAACTAACATCCATGCGTGCTGTTAATCCTGCTAAAATGAATATAATTATTTAGGTAAGCTTGTGAAGTAAACAGCTGCCACTAAGTTGATGCTTCAAGATGTATAGGTTTCACACCTAGGTGCTCAGTTGATGTTTATCTGTGAAGTTTCTAGTTCAGATTGCGTTATACTGCTGCTTTTTTTCTTTCTTTTTTTCCCAAGTGAGTATACCTTAACTGCCAGATGACATAGGAACCAATAGAGACTAAGCAGTATCTTGTGTGATTACAAATTTGTCCTGCCAGCTGTAAATAGTGAAGAATGCTAATTTCAGCAGAATGTGAAACAAAGAGGATCTTTTAATGATGGGGTTCAGCAAGGGGAAATAAGCTTTGTAATGTTTAGTGGGCTGGAGATGAAAGAGATCAGATGGGAGTTTAGTGAAGTGGGTAAGACAACCCCTTTTTGCCTGAATCTGGTATTTGCTATCAGTTATCAGTAAACAGTCAAATGAGTTACATTTCAATGTGCTTGCATGTTCAGCAGGCGTGTAAGCAGCAGACTGTTTTGGCAGCAGACTGTTCCTTCATAGGTATATCCCCAACTGGGGTGGAACAGTAGTTATACTGGAAGGTATAACTTGGCCTTAATATTAAAATGGGTTGTTTTTCCTAACACAAGCCACTATAGTGAAAAGCAGTCGGACAAACATGCAGCTGCAGAAGGGCAGACAAACAGGATGATGAAAAGCAATGCCAGAGAGAGACAATTAGAGGAAGTGTCTTGTTTCAACATGCAATGTCCTCCTTGGCCTCCTGGCAGCTGCTTTTAATAATCCTGAAAAGATCAGGGACAACCCAACATAAACAGGGTCACCAAGTCTTCATGTAATTTTAATAGTTAAAGAAGAAGTATTCACAAGACTATTTTTTAACATAAGGAAACCTGAACAGGTAGCAGAATTTCTAGTCATTAAAATGTTGTATGAGCAGTGCAGTTACTAATACGGAAACCATTCTGTGCTACCTTTGTTTTTTTCCTGTTTCCTTCAACATATTGGTCTCTGGAGTTATTTCATGAGAGCAGCTGTTCACGTTTTCTATAAGGTTATTCACTTACCTTTCTGTAATGCAGATTGGCACTCTTTAAATAAGACAACAGGAAGTCCAGGGCCAACTTTTGATGTCATTACCCTGGAGCTGAAAACTTTGTTTTCCTTGTTTCCACTTAAACTATATGTGAATATACTCATATCCACAAGAATTGAAGTACTATTCATGGTGTGAAATACACTTTGGGGTAAAATCACAGAGGAAGCTGAAGATTCTTGACCTAGTTGAAGATGTTCCTTTTCATGGCAGGGGTGGGTGGACTAGATGACCTTTAGAGGCCCCTTCCAACCCAAACTATACTATGATTCGAAGCAGGTATTGAAAATGGAGTTAAGAAGCCCGGAGTTCAATTGTTGCTATTTTGTTAACTTGTTTTGCTATGTCAGATGCATCTCTCCTAATTTCACTTCTCTAAAATAAAAAATGGTTGTATTTTTTTTAAATTTTAGGGACACACTAATTGGTGGTAGATTCTAAAATGATTGGGCCACAGAAATAGAGGATGGAAGATTGGTATTCATTGGGAAAAATACAGGGTTAGATGATTTTTTTGTTTTGTTTTGTTTTCAAAACTACCTTGAGTACACACAAAAGAAGAGGTGGTAGGGAATACCAGTGAAGAACTGAGGTTATATAATATAACCAAAGATTATTGTTAAATATACAAATAAAATAAACGTGATGAAAAGACTCATACATTTATGAAACTCACAGAAAATTAGTCAGTAAAATGGTGACAGAAATATGGTATTTCATGCTGTTGGCATAGCTACTACATAAATTAATTAAACCTGAAATGGCATGCTTTGTGTACTGCATTATAGCGCAATATCAAATTAATTCCAGTGGGAGGAGAGCCCTGTGGGATGATTAGTTAGTTGTGATTTATACAATTACTTGAATACCTTCCAACTTCATAATATCTGGAAAGATGGAGATTTCCCGAGCATACTGTGGGAACAGATTGGCCGATCAGTGTGAAGTAGCATTTATAAGTCACGTTAGCATGGTGTGATGGGATGAAGTAAGGTAAATGAGAGTATGATTTGTAATTAATACCTAGTTTATAAAGTCTAAAACTGAATTTTAGGTGCATGTTCCTTGAAGCAGATTAGCAGGAGTCATAACTAAATTCTTTAGGGCATCTGAAGGGTCTGTGTTTTCCATTCCCCCTGGCAAGAGCTGTAAGGAGGGCAGCAGTGCTGTGCAGAACAACCCACCACCTCAAACCATGTTCTCTAGGTGCTTCCCAGTCCCACAGGCTCTCTCTGACTGTTTGATGTGTCGCAGGACAACACACACACAACTTGTCAATGGCCTGGTATCCCAAATGTTGGGATGTTGCCAGCTAGAGATGTCTGAGATAACAGATGTGTGGTCTTTGGGGTGGGCACTGTCTGTCCTGTTCTCGTGTGGTGCTTGCCCCAGTGCAGCCCACAGCGATGACACGTGGGGTACTTGGTGCTTACCTCTAAGTGTAGCATAACTGTGACTAACTGTATGTGAAATTTTCAGTATGTTAGGGAGGAAGAGAATATAAAAACTTCTCAAGGTGTGGAGGACAAAAAGCAAGCGGATTTGAAATAGGATGGATTATTTTTAGTTTCTCTTGTCCTTGCCTTTGTGGGTCATTTAGGGTATGGCATCTGGATCAATGATAAAGTCTTGTGACACAGAAGATATGCTCTGCATGTACTCCACAACAGACTTGCTTAACTCCCAAACCTGATAGTTCTGCATAGTGAATGATAGATCTACAAAACTCCACACTTCCGCAACTTAAACCCAAATGTATCAGAGCAAATTCACTGTCAAGTAATTCTTCATCAGGCTTTTTGTAGCTGGAATGGCTGCAAGAAATCTAATTCTGTGATCAGAGGCAAAGGGGCAAAAAAGCCTGGTACTCAGTCTGAAGGACTGTTTGTCACTTTGTCTGAACAATGCCCGTGTAGCACAATGGCCTGGATGTGTCCCATGGAGGCTTTTAGCCACTAATGCAAAATGCCAACATGAATTATTGCTTTGAAAAGCAGGAGTGTGTGAATGAACCTTCCAGCACACTTGATACATTTTTGCTTTGCATAATGAACTTCAGTAGCTCAACTCCATGCTCCTGAATGTTTCTTTCTTCTTTTTTTTTTTTTAAAAAAAAAGTTTTGAATTAACAGTATCAGTTAATAGACAACTTTTTGTACTTGCCACATCCAAGGCAGGCTGTGCAATCAACAGGAAAGATAAGAAGGTCAAACAGGAAGAGCTGTGCTGGAGTCAGTTTTGAGCAGAGCTGAGGAAGGCACAGATCTGCCTGCTCTTTACCAGCATGGTATAGCGAATCGGACGTGGAAAAGGTAGGAGAAGTCCTGTGCTCTGTATCTGCATGTCTGTCTTTTGCTCTATTTTAGGTACTTGCGGTCTAGTATTTGACTGTAGGTTTATTGTCAACATGTTAGAACTGCAGCTAGTTAAACAGGGCCAATTTCAGTAGTGTTCAATGCTTTGGTGTATCTATAGTGAAATGACTGGAAAATGCGTGGAACTGCGATCTGTCATGGTTATGAGGACCTGCTGGGTGCTCCCGTGCTGCTCTGTGTTCCCTCTTCCAGGCAGTGTTGTGTGAGCTGAGCTGCTGTTCAGCAGCAACAGGGTTCCTCCTGCTTTATTCCTCTGCTTTGGCTGCCACAGGCCAAACGCTGTCAAATCCAGCACTCAAAATGAGGTATCGAGATTCATAGATGCCTTTTATAGTTTTCTAACAGTGAACTGATTTTTCTTTAAAGCACCCCTACAGTTTATCCTTATTTTTAGTCAGCTATGAAATTGTGAATTTTAGTCTACAATTTTCAATATCTATATTTTAAAAGTTTGGACTTATAGTGCTTGTAGAACCGGACTGCAGATGGAAAGTGTATTTCAGTGCTACTCAGGTATGAAAAAAAATTAATCACAAGAAAGGGTTAAAACGTGTAAAGGAATCTAATGCATCTTTTAAGCTTGCTAGGGCTCTTTTGTTTGTAGAACAATCATGAACAATGATGCTGCTTGCAACATAGTTTACTAAGAATTGCTAGCTAACCTAAAGTTACTTCAGTGATAAAGGAGTCAATCTTCCAATTTTGGAGAGTACAAAGATTCCTAAATTCTTTTACCCTGATTACAGATAGGCTTTACCTTTCTGTGGAATACATAGCAGCACTGGAGGAAAAAAAGTGTTCAGTGTTGCCTGTACAGTACATAGTATGGAATTTTTCTAAATCCATGCCTGTGACTGAATTTCATAGAGATCAAGTCTGTGATTTACTCTCTCTGGGATAAAGTTTATAATGATCCTAGTTATAAGATGTTTGTAGCCTGATACAGAAGATGTGGAACAAGTGTGAGTTGTGAGGGTGACAGAGCCCTGGAACAGGCTGCCCAGGGAGGTCGTGGAGTCCCCTTCTTTGGAGATTTTCAAGACTCGCGTGGATGCAGTCCTGAGTAACATGCTCTAGCTCTGGGCAACCCTGCTTCAGCAGGAGAGTTGGACTAGATGATCTCTATGGTCTCTTCCAACTCTTAAAAATTCAGTGAAATTCAGTGAAACTGGGGAGAAGGAAGAATAAAACAACTACCTTAGTGTCAGTTTGGGAAAGTGATCTAGATTAACTTAAGACAGTTGCAAGACTGAGATATTGTATGACATGGGATATACAGGAGATGAAGCAGAGCAGAAGATCAAAGGCGTGCATGCAGTCAGAGGTCCTTCTAGTCAGAAGCCTAGTGAACTCAGGCTTCACTAGTTGTCTTGGCTGGCTGGGAGCCCTGAATGCAACACACCCCATGAGATGAGTAAAAATTTTGGGGTAACCAGAGTTCTGTTGTTTTACACACAGCAGCAAGGGTTAGAAGAGTCTGGAGACTTTAAATTTAGAAGAGTTGCCTCTGATCCACCAGGGACTTAGTTGAGATGAGGGGAGTAACAACCAGTAGCTGATACTTTTTTTTTTTTTTTGGTTGAGACAGGAATTGATGTAAAGAGGAGCAATGGCAGAAACTTTGTACCATCCTGGAAGTTTCCAATATGTATAAATAATCCTCTTGGGATAAATTAATTCAACTTTGCATTCACCTCTGGACTCTGGCTATTTCTCCAGCACTTCTATAGCACTCCTGTATGACCACAAATAATCTTTGTCTTGATTTCCATCTCTGTAAAACTGCAATAATTATAGTTGCTGGTGATAACTTGAAGCTAGGAGTTAATAAATTGTCCTGAGTCTCCTAGAGGGAAGATGATGAATGAAAGAGAAATGTTATACTGCATGCAGGTTGTAGGCAACTAGTTCAAATATAAACCATTTTTATATACTGGGTCCTATTCTAATACTTAGAAATACACCTTTAAAGAGAGAGCCAGAACTTTTTCAGTGGATGTTATTAGATTTCTTCTTTAACCCCCTTTAATGGGAAGAAGTTGGGGGGAAGATAAAGTGTTTCTGTCATCCACAACTCCTCTTAAAACAAGAAAAGGCAGGGGAAAAAAACCCACTCAACCTGTATAGTTAGGGAAACGGAAAATGTCAAGCTATAAGTTTTTTCTTCTGGTTAGCTGTGTTTTTAGATACAAGCACTCAATGAAAAGGAAGCAGCAACAGAGGGAAAAGCATGATAATGGAATGTAACTTCCAGTAGGAAAAAATAATCTTATTTCCACCTTGTGTTTAACAGCTGTTGAATACAGACCTTTCCAGCCTGCCCTGCCCTGTGAGAGGGCAAGGGGGATGTGGAGTGACCTTCTGAGCCTCGTAAGCCTGGACAGGAGCTACTGATGGCTCTGTGGAGGGCAGCATGTCCAGGGAGCTCAGGCCATGGGGAGGGATGACACCAGTAAAGCTGGAGGCACTCCTGTAGGGGCTGTTGAGCTGTCCACCATCTGCCTCTCCTCTGTTAACCCTCATCCCCACTGCAAGTGCCTGCCTTAGAAAGTGAGGCTCTCCCAGACCAGTGGGGAGTGCTCCCTCTTGCCCGTATGGCTTCTGAATAGAGGATGGCTCCTGGTTTGGGAAAATGGGAAGATCATTAAGTTTTATGTTCAACATCCTGCAACAAATACACAGTTCTTGGTCGAGCCTCAAAGAGCATGAGATAAAATGCACATAACTGTGAATTGTACAAACTAATTATAGAAGACAAACTTACTTTACAAGGTGAGTGTTAGATCTTTAATCCATTTCTTCATCTTGTATTTGTTGCCACCAACAAATGGCTAGTTGCTAGTAAGTATAACAGTAAGTTAGCATCATATGTTTATGAAAAATCTGTAATGATGAGAGTGACTCAAGTACTGAAGTTTAATATTCTCTAAGTTTGTTTTGTAGTGGCTGAATGTTTTTCTCTGGTTTGGTGCCTCTGAATCTGTTTTAATTTGTACTTGAATGGTTTAATAATTTATGAGAAACCATCAGCATAATAAATATGATGGTTATACCATAGCATCGTTTGTGTGTTACAGTTTTGCTCCTTGGGATACTTATATGATAGTCAAAGATAAACACTAGAAGGACAGAGATGTGGTGCAAAGTCCTATGAAATCTTTGCTATTTGGGACCAAATTTGCATCACTTAGGATACATTTAGATGCTAAATAAACATTCAAAAGGTCTTACATATACTAGGTGCCTAGCTAGAGGAAAGTTGTTTGCTACCTTGTTCTCAGCCCTCATGAGTTGACATTTGCTAGTCAAAACAAACATTATAGATGGGAAAGGAATCTGTAGAGGAGAGCATGGCTATTAAAAATGTTTTTAAGATTTTAATTTTCATGCTGTGTATCTTAGAAAACCCAAGAGAAAACATTGATAAGGACATACCATTTCTGCATTTCTTTCACTCATTCTGATTTTTTTCCCCTTGGCTTAGGCTCTGGGATACTATGAATCTTCTTAAGCAGATCATACCCATTTTGATTTGTTCAGATATCCTACTTGCTCTTGCAGCACCATGCTTTGTAGGCTCATTCACAACCCTGTTTATATGTTACATTTACCAACATGCATTGACCCAGAAGACATAAAAAGTTAATCGATATCTCTTCAACTCAACTGAATTCTAAGAATTCAAGTCACAGTATGTTTTTTCCTAAATTTTGTTGAGGATGATAATTCTGCTTGTAGATAGGAGCTGATGGGGGAAAAAAAAATAATATTCTGAACACCGAATTTTATTTCTGGGATTAAGGACAATCCTGATCTAAAAATAACAACTGGCTTTGGATTCATAGAAAAATGTAAATTAAACCAGCACCTTTGAAATTTAATTACCCTTAATATCACAATATTTACATATTCATCAACAGAAGATAGCAGTATTTACAAAACATATGCAGAAGAGTGTTTAATTCTGAAATGTGAAAATTACAATGCATTATGTATAATCCTGGTACAGTTCTGCAAAGAATGGTGTTAGCTCCTGTCATTACCTTAAAGAAAAGACCAGCTATACAAATGGAAGAGCTTATCCCTACCAAAGTGAGCTTGGTCTGTGGCAGGCCTTTATTTTTAATCATTTATAACTAGGTCATTGAGTCTGATAAGCAGTTTTTCAGGGAAGTTAGCAAGAGAAACTGAGATCTAAAGTCAGAACTACAATGTTAACCAATTGTGGTAGTGGAAATACTCCTTTCTGAGAAAAGGCATCAAAATCACTTGTGTTTGAGTTACTATCTATGTTTTATTGGCATAAATGAATTTACACATATAATTGTAATGGAGAACTGTGATGAGACATCACAAAGCATCTTTTGAAAATCAGCCTCATTGCACTTTTGAATAAATGGCAAAATGGGGCCATTGAAACAATAAACAGCCTAGATTTCTTCATGCTTCAGTAACTTACATGCTTGTGGTAGATACGGTCATGGTTTAATTCTCTGACCTGGTCATGCCACCTGTAGGTATACCTCATTAATTTTTTTATAATTGCATAACATGCTTATGTCTACATATAGTCTACTGGTTATTCAAGTGCTTCATGGGCTAAAGGTCACTATGACTGCAAAACAGAGTATGGAAGTTGTGCAAACAGGTTGCTGCCTTGACTTGTGTACCCTCCCACCACGGCAGACAGCTAGGAGTTCTTGCTGCTGTTCATGTTGGGCCTCAGTTTGCTCAGGTTTAGGGATCTAGAAGGCAAAGCTTGGAGGGCAAGAAGTGTTGGAAGGCATGTATGCGAAGAAGATAGACAGAACAATGTGCTCTGGGATACCCCATATTATGGTGAACAGAGAAGGGAGAAATTGGGAGACCAGTCTGAAGGCAGATTGTAAAGGTGACCAGGCAGAAATCTGAGGCTTTGGCAGAGAGAAAGCAATCTTCCATCAACAGCTTCAATTTTAACCAATTTCTGCTGGAAAACAAATGAGAGAGGAAATTTCACAAAGATTTCAAGTCTGTATACTCATAATAAAAGCAGCTTGTTAACGAGTATAGATGCAGTAAGCACAGAGGAATTTGGATTCACTTCAAGTGACAGGATTACAGCAAAATCTATCCTGTAGCTTTATGAAATCAATTAAAGAGGCATGTGAGAACCCACTGAGGAAAAGGATCTAAATATCAGTGGGGAACCTGCTGGCTACGAGTCATGTCCTCAGCAGATGCACTGGCTGATGGTCTGGCTGCACTTTTCTGAAGCTGCAGCAGCTTGTGCCCAAGAAATGGGAAGGCAGGATGTCCCACGTCAGTGACTGTAGAGGGAGCAGTGAAGCTTGCAACTACTTGTGCTCTACTTCCATTTCTATTCCTTTTTCCTGATGTTCATTCCAATAACAGTCTTGCTGCCAGACTTGGCCTCTACCTTCAGTAGATCACTTTAGTGCTTTACTGCTAAAAAACTCTTTGGATCCTTGCATAGCAGTCTTACTTCAGTGTGAGTTCCTGCAGAGGATTCATTCTTTATCTGGACTTATAAAAACCTTCCTGTTTGTTTGGATTAAGCATGCAGTACCCGTTCATTCTCGTCACATTTAGAAAATGTTTTTCCCCTGCATTGGTTCTGTTAATGTGAATGATGCTATCCCTTGGAGGCTCTGCATTAAAGCTGGCCAAGAATGAATAATTATCAGTGGGCACGAGGACATTTCACTTCAAGCCTTGAAGGCATTGGATTGTTGGCTATAAATTGAATCTATTGCTTTGTTGCTAAAGTAGTGATGCCACCTAATTGCAGGAGCTTTTTCTAGGATGAATTTGGGTGCTAAACCACAATGCCCCTCAAAGAAGTCTAAAGGAAATACTTTAATGTATATTACAATTAAAAACAACTCCTGCAGCAGAGGAACAGCTCTTGAATATGTTCATATATTATGAGAGTTATTTTAAAATATATTATTGAATTTCCCCTCAGATTGTTGATAATGTTAATTGCGTTACTGTGAGGATCTGCAAATTATGGAGAGTGCGGCGGTGGCAGGCAGCACGTCCGTGCTCTGTGCTAATGCCATCATGCCTGCTCCTGAGGGAGAGCAAGGCAGGAACTTGGAGAGGAGAGGAATGGAGCGGGGAAAGTGGAGCTCTGACTGGAAACACGCAGAGGCCACTGCTGCCATCAGCGCTGCCGGGGAAGGAGACGGGATGGACAGGCTGCAAGAACAAATGGGTAAGTCCTCGATCGGTACAGCCTGGTCACTCTGCTCTTGACTTTTCTTTACGTTTAAATTACCATGTTCTTTAAACATTGCTTGCTGTGCACAAGGAGAGAACTGTCAGGTGATTTTCAGCTGAGCTATTTTTAGACTAGGCCTACAACTGTTAAATGTAACAAAGCAAACAGGTATATTTCCTCCATGGCAATGCTGCATAGATTGGACTATTAAATGACCTGTACTAAATTATCTTTGGGCAGATGAATTATCTATTAGTTAAGGCAAGGCAAGATGAAAATTTTCAGAACCCAAGTGTCAGAATATAAATATAAATACTTTGTCTAGCTCTTTTTGCTACAATACGTAAGAGTCGGAAGCAAAGATGTGTTAGACTGCATGTTTCTATTTTATTAAAAATTCTTAGATTCCCATTATTTCAGCAAAAGATGTAACACTATTTTTACTTTTCTGCAAGTGAAAACGAGATTCATGCAGTAAAAACATGCAAGTCAAACCCTTTTTGGCTGGAACAGGGCAGTGGTGTAGGCAACTGTCTTTCAAAACCAGTGGCCGGATGCTTTCTTTAGGCCTGAGAGCTTTCTGAATGTGAAAATACTTCAAGCCATCATGGAAAAACTACTTCATTTTAAACTGCATGTCCTATGGCTCAAAAAGACATTGTCTTTCTGTTCACAACTGCAACTCTGCTGACATCAAAGAATACTAGGTAGAAGCATCCCAGGACAGTATAAAGTTTCTCTTCAGCTTTCCAAGAAGAATGCAAGTCATCCCGTTAATTAGGAATGGGGCACAGAGTTCATGTTAAGTCTTTGAATCTAATTATAGGACTTTAAACAGTCTCAATGTTTAAAATGTATTTATAGTGACTCTTATGCTTTGCTCAAATTTAATAGCAAACTATTATTTATAATTAAACTCCCATGAGTAATAAAATGCTTGCTCCTATTTTTTTACTTATTCCTAAAAGCCACTGAATTTAGGCTTAGTTTTTAAATAAAATATTACTCACTGGGTATTAATGTCTCAATAAATGCCTTTCAAGGAAAGTCCATATCTGGTACTATTGAAATAATAATAATGGCAAATTCACATACCAAAAACATCTGCTAATGAATTGCCCTTATCAATCATTAAATTATGATCAAAGTGATACTTTTTTCCTTTTTTTTTTAAGACTTCAAAGCACTTGTTTTTACATTACTCCCTCCCAAGTATTAAGATCATAACAAATAAAGAGAAGGATTATTTCTCTCCATGTATAAACTGGTACAAGGCAGTCATATCATTGCCAGTTTATACCACTGAAGTTTGGTGGAGGCCGCATTTAGTATAGGTGCAAGAGAAGAGAAAATGAACTCTTGCTCCCTACTAAATGGAACTTCAGTCTCCTGAGAGGCGAACTGTCCACTAATTCTCCATCATCTTGAAGCTTCGCATCAAAATAATGAAATCAAGATTTACTTTCCTCCTCAGTAGAAGAAATAATCTTCAGATACTTTTTGTGGTTTTGGCAATTGCATAGCAGAAAGGGGAAAAACATAGTTATTTTCTTTTAGTAATTATCCAATGCATCAAAGGGGTTGAAAGTGTGGGGGTTTGGTTTTTTTCAGTGTGATTTATATGGACTTAGCAAATGCACTTGACCATTCCTTTCATTTATCATAATAGAGTGTTCTCGAAGTGAAAAATGCACTGATGTCTGTTCAAGGATCCTTCCTAGTCAAGCAGAGAATTTTCCAACTGGTAAGACATTTTCTTCCATCATATCTTTTAAATATAATACTTTTTTCATTGCCTACTGTTTTTTGAGATGGCTATGACAACATTTGTAGCAGTTGCTCCTGTAACTTTTTAACATACTTCATGGCACCTGTGAAGTGTCCAAGATTTGGACAAGATTCGTTGCAAATTTCTCATAAAAAGAGAGAAGTAACTTAGTGCTATAAAAGCCAGAAACAATTTATGGACTGAACTCTAATGGCTAATAAAAAAAAGCAAATAAGTTCATTGTCTATTTAATTTCAATTCTTCAAATGTCTTATTTTTAAGTGCGTGGCCTTTCCATGTCTTTATTTTTATTTTTTTTTAATGCTGCATTTTCAATGAAGTTGCAGTTGAGAGCAGTTCTTCAGTAAGTAGGTACAGCAGGCTTCCCTTCTGCAGGGCTCATGGCATTGATGGTCTAGTCACATTTCCCTTCTCTTGCTTGTGAAGGAAGAGAAATAATCCTCAAAAAACCAACACTGGTGTGCGCTCTGCTGTCTGGCTTGACCTGACAAATCACATCAGTGGTAGAGAGTCTCCTCCAGGCATATGGCTATTAATTATTTGTGCTTATGTACCTATTTGTCTCACTCTGTATGGAGTTGGAGTTCTTTACTGGGTGTGTGCATCAGAACTCACAGAAGCAGACAGGAACATTGCCATAGGTGCAACGGGTTTTTGGACCATGTTTTATTTCCATAAGGCTTTATTAATAGCTCTTTTGGCGGAAGCATCCATATTTCAGTTGTCTTAATTCAATGTAATTATTATGTCAGTAATATTAACTTTATATAAAATTTAAATATGTAACTGTAGGAACAATTTAACTTGGAGTCAATTTGATTATGTAAAACAAAAATGTAAATTTTTAAGTAATAGTCTTCTCTTGTGCCAGTATCACTTACGGCTTCAGATAAAATGAAAATATCAGCAATACTGTTACTGAACAGTGATCCAAGTAATGTTTAAAGACTCTAGTTTATGTCCTTTGTACTAGCAATTGACTATATGACCACAGCTTAAACAGAGAGGTCTTGTAATTCAGTAACACTGCTTTGTCTTACTGAGCCACCCTTCTTGACCTTAAAGTAACGAGTAATTTAGACTCAAGTTATCATAGAATTCTTGGAGATGTACATAGGAAGCCCTCTGAGAACAGATTAAGATGCAGCATATTAGACTAGAATGTGAAAAATATCTCTTTTACCTGATTAAAAGGTGAAACTCAGAGAAGCTGGAATATTTTGGCGATGTACAACAATCCCATTTATTGCTGGAAACGTGACCTATTTGCATACTTGCAATTTGAATTCTTCCTGAGTGGGTATTGTAGTCTTATATAGGCCCATCTGGGTATCTGAAAACTTATGAATATGATTTACTGTTATTGACTTAAATTAACAGACATGTGGAATGAAAGTAGTTTTATCAAAGATCCTCTTTATCTGGGAGAAGCTAGCTGAAACTGTACCCTTTGCTGCAGTAATAGCTTCCTGTAAACAGATGTCAAGATCTGGGAAGAGGTATTGAGCTGCTTTGAGATGTGCTGGGGGAATCATGTAAGTGAGCTTTTAGTTGGACTATGTATCTTGGTTGGTACTGCTCAACCAGCTTAGCTGAGAAACAGCTTTTTCAATATTCAATTTATAGAAGCCTTCTGAAGTAGTGGGGGTGACATGTCAGATAACCATGAATTTAAGATTAGCATAAAAAGTTGTTGCAGCATGCTGAACTATCTATTATTACTTTTTTTTCCTGTTCCAGTATCTGTTTGCCTCAATTTTTAAAATATGCATGGGGTGTTTGGAAATCTGGGCATGTTCTCAATGTCCATAGAGCTGTCTAATTAGACAGATTACCAATCTGCTTGCCTTTTTCCTCTTCTCTCTTCTATGTTCCCAAGTGTGTCAGTTGCTTCCCAAAATTTCTACAGACTTTCATATCACTGTCCTTTGTATAGCTGTAGCCTTTACTATGCAACTGAAAAAATCTCGTGATTCAGGCTAGGCTACTATCTCTACTGGATAATGAAAAAGAAACATGCAGTAGGTCAATTTTCTGTGTGTCTGTCTCTGAACCTAAAAAATCAGTTTCTAATGTGGATTCTATCATTTTGAGGGATTTTCTGTTTCTCCAAAGCTGATTCACAAAACTTGTAACCCTGTAAATGCATATCCTTCTCCAGATATCTCCTTGAAGTTAACGATGGTAAGACGAAAGAGTGGATGTCCTGATCCCATACTCCAAAAACAGCTCAGAGGGCAGCTCCGTCTTCTGGAAAACGACAGCAGGGAAGTGATGGCAGTTTTCAGTGTAAGTCAGTCATTTGCTTGGGAATTAATTTATTTATTCAGAGAATACACTCTCCACTATTGAAATAATCTGTGAAATCTCTGGGTTCCGTTTCCATCTACATGCTGTATGCTTGAGTTCAGTGACCAGGGATTCCCATGGCCCCAAACCATCTAGAGACATTAGAAATATCAAGCCATTGGAAAACACTGGAACACCAAATTGATGCGAAATAAATAAAACCAGCTAAATAAGGCATTGAAGGGTTTTATTTTAAATATGTTCTGATTGGTTTTCTATCAAAGGAAATAATGATTTTCTAGTTGTGGGTTTTTTGTTTTGGTCTGGGTTTTTTTCAGTTTGCCCTCATATTGAGTCTTCACTTCAGTTTCCAGCCACTTGGAGCCATTTGGTTTGCAGGTTACCCAGGAAGCCTGCTGCTAAGCCAAAGAGGAAGTCTGAAGGAGAATAGCACAAATATTGGACTTCCTAGGGCTAGATGGCTATAGCTTTAAATAGTACACAAGAGGCTTAGCATATTTTTATTACTGTCTTTAATTTGTTTGTATATAGGAAACTTGCCTTCTACAACCTTTGAGGTTTACTACAAATAGAATTTAAAGTCTTCTCTTTCCTTTTGATGAAAAAGCAGGATGATACCGTTTGACCCCTGGTGCCCCTTTTTTGTCTGAGCCATGAGTTCCAGCCTACTTTTCTAGTAAGCCAAGTACTGAAATCTTAATTAGTTATGGCTTTATGACTCTCAGATGCATGTGTTCCTACATGATTTTCCTTTCATGTGTTGTGAACTCTGTATCATCAGCCTGCTGATTTTTGTGGCTGTGAAAACAGTCTGTACTCCTGCTGCTCTGCTCTGTCTTTTGTTTAGGGGGAGACGGAGAAAGGGAAAGAGATCAGGAGGAGAAGGAAAACAGCATACAAATAGACTAGATTTGTGGCCTTATTAGAAACAGACTAGGAAAAGGACTTTGAAGGAAGCAAGATTTATAATGATAAGTTTCCTTAGAATGTTGTTTTGATATTCAGCAGTGCATAAAGCCCTTGAGGCTGAGATATTTTAGCATGTGTTGGCAATTTATTAATAGATTTCAGGCTCTCGTTAATATTTAATCTAGTGTAGAAAGGGGCATGCAGGAGATCAAAGCAGTGATGAGGCATGCCTGTTGAAGAGGCTTAAGTTGGACTTTTCTTTTCAAAAAAGAATTACTATTTTAATTTGTTCATGTTGTGTGAATTGAAAATATGGAAGTTAAACAGAATTAACTCAGATCTTTTAAAATCATGATATAACAGTCACAAAAACAGTGGATCGGCTCCATGTTGCTCAGATTACAGAAAATGTTTGAGGGACAATTTCTTCTCCCTTTCCCCTGAGTTAGAATCAGTTTCTTGATCAGTCCTTAAATTGTTTTAGATGCATTTCAACTTTGATGTGATGGAAGCAAGGGTACAGTACTGGGAAATCATAGAGTAGCATTATATCTGTTAGCTTTGCCCCTGATTTATTCTCTGAGATATTGGTTCAGATACTTGTCTCAAATTGCCATAGTTCCTTGTGTTTCCCAGGAAGACAGTAGCCAGCATCACTGGAGGGCCCTGTTTTTAAGCTAACTGAAGTGCAACCAGACTGTATATTACCACTCTTTGGCTAGAATCCATCAAAATCTGTATTTCTTTCACTTATTTGAAGGTTTATGTAGTTCTCCCTCAGCATTATAAAATCCATCACTATAACTTACAACGATCATTGCTCATCTTTGTTAAACGCACAATTTAATGCTACTCTAACACCACGAACCAGTACAAATGAGGATCTTCCTGCATCTTTAAAAAAACCAAACACCTAAAAAACACCAGTATATTGTCTTAAGCATAGAAAGAGTCAATAAGGGAATGGTATTCAATGTTACCCTGGAACAAGACTGAAGGTACCATGTAGTAGGTTCAAAGATGCATTAAAGGAGGTTTGTTTCATATGTGTGCAGAGCTCTGCGGGTAACCTAACAGCACAAAGTTGTTGAACCTAAAAATTGACTGTAGTTCCAGTGAGCTAGAGAAATTTTAAATCAAAGAAACCAAACCAACAAACAAAAAGAAACCCTTTCCACTATCACTTATTAGTGCTCACAAGTCTGGCAAAGGCAGTTTCCAGGCTGTAAATTGCTCTGTGCTAAGAGGGTATTCTTGGAAAGCACCGCTAGATGCTTGCCTGGCTTTCACACTCTAAAGAGAGACTACTGGCCACTCTACATAGATGTGTCTGAACCATACAGGCCTTTAGTCTCACTCAGTGTGGCCAGTCTTGAGGTATTAATTCCCCTGTAAATTAACCTCACTGGAACTGTTGGTACAAATGGTTTAAAAAAAACAAAATCAGAATAAAGCTTGGGTCACTGTATGTTGTAAGTATGTGTTAAAGAACATACTCAAAATCCTGGATGAATTTTTTTATCCTTCTTAATACATTGCATTTTAGCATGTGTTACCTAGTGAGAAATTGTGGTTGAGTAAAGTACAACTGTAATTAAAGTACCGGTTTTGATTTTTTTTTTTTTAGGAGCTCTCTGCCAGACTGCTGTCTATTCATAGTGATCAAGATTTAATAGTGGTGACATTTAAAACTTTTGAAGAAATATGGAAGTTCCTAACCTACCACTCACTGGGTAAAGCTGTTTCCCCATATAACAGTTCAATTTGCCTTTTTTTTTTTTATTCCTCTGCACACAATTTCTGATTGACTGGGAACTTGTTGAACAGGATTTTGAGATTACTTATTGCTATGAGGAGTTAATACAAAGAATGTTCCTGAACTGGGTACTAGTGATGGGGCTGGTGAGACCCTCCAGGAGAACCTGCCTTTGTCCCAAAGCAGGTAGCGGCTATCATTCCTGGCAGATGGCTTGTCTAAGATACTCCAGGTCATATCTTCTTTCTAAGCAGTCTATTTCAATCCAGGTGGTTTTGTCCTAAAGTCTAACCTGTGCTGCAACTTAAATGCTTTTACAGCTTTTTTTGCTCACTCTAGAGGTATTGAGGTTACGTTTCTTCCTTTGCACCATGCTAATACCTATTTGGGGACTTTTAACCTGCACTTCCACTCAGTGTTGTTTTCACTAGGAAAATCAGACCTAATTCCTATAATACTTCTTCACAGAGTGTATTTTCCAGACTTCTGACCATGCTTCCCACTAGACTCTTTTAGTCGTTTCACGTCTTTCCTGAATAGTAGTGAGCAAACTGGAAAGATTTGCTAAGGCTTTAGAGGAAATACCAAGTAAAGCAAAGATTGATTCATGTGCTCTGCATGCTTCGGTTCTGTTTCTAAATTTTGAGTGTGCCTTCTGTAACAATGGGATGCCATTGATGTGAATTCCATTTTTAATATCCTATAACTTCACAGGTCTCTTCTGAAAAGAAGTGTTTGAATCAGGTCTTTGGTATCCATTTTGTTCATATGAGTTTTTTCTTCTGTGGATGGAGAGCTTGTGTGCATTACTATAAAATTTGTCTTTTTTCATCAGACCAATTTAAAATAATGAATTCTATTTTTTATTTCATGTTTGCTATTTATTTGCTATTTTGTATTTTAAAATGCTCCTTAGAGAACTAGAAAATACATGTTTTCAATTTAATTTTGCAGAGAAAGCACGAGAAGATGAAGTTTCCTCTTGGGCAAGGCTGTGGCTAACAGGGAATTGATTTAGCATCTTCCAAATAGCAGAGCAGCACCTTATTAACTGATCTGCCCTCCTTAATCATAAATTTTTGCACAAAGGATTTTTTAATGTATTAATGGTGGCCCTTTAAGTAATAATCTACTATCTATACCGTGCTGATTATGATACACCAATCCAGATCTCCCTGAAACTATCATACAGCTTTGAAAGCCCTAAATCATAATGTAAGGAGTCCCACTTTCAAAGCTAAAGCACTACTTCCTTGTGATTTATATGAGTCTGGTACGCTCCATCATCTCTGTCCCAAAAAAATTGCAGGAATCTGATACCCAAGCACAATATCTGCATAAATTGACATTGCTGAATCAGGCAACAGAAATTTATAAAGAGATTATTTTTTGACATTATTTCCAGTCATCTGTTATTAAGTGGTGCTAAGCACCTGTTGCTCAAAGCTTCCTAGTGATTCTCTCCAGACTCCAAACCTTTCAAAAACAACTAAACCATGGGGGAACCATTGTAAGGGTCCTTTTTCAGCAGGATTGGCCACAAAGTTGTGCACTTTTTAGGTGTAGTTTGTGAGAGCTAAGCATTAAAAGTAGCTGTAATGAATGTGACTTGCCAATGTTATGTAGTAAAATTAGTTATACATTGTGGGTTAAGCAATAATGGAGTTATATGAATGCTCACCCCAGTCCCTGACTTACTGAAAAGTTATTTTATTGTATAATACTGTAAAACTGCAAAGAAAACAAATTGGATTTTTTTTTTGTAGGTTTTATAAATCATTGCATGGAGAACTTATTCCTAGATCAATCTTTCTGGCTCTATTCTCAAGAGGAGGAAGAAACAGGCATTGAAGTCTGTATAAATGAAAAATCATTAAATTTGATGTACAGAAGCCTGTTAGTACAGGAAGGTAAGGAAGACCATACATGCCAAGGCTAAATTTAGAGAATTATCTTTAAGTATTTGAATAGGCCTTAATATTTGATATAGGATTTTAATGTAAGTTGAAATTTAAATCTATTAACTTGAAATGCACCAGAAAGAGAAGAGAAAGGAACAAACAAAGATTGGGTTCAGTGGGATCATAGAGTGACTAGAGAAATTCATGTGCAACTGGTCCATAAATGGGTACAAAAAGGATTAGGAAGGGATGTACATTCCAACTTGCTTAATATCATTGCAGATCCTGAAGATGTCCAGGAGTGTCATTACAGATAGTTGCCAGGCTCATGTGCTTCTCATAAATAGCATCACCTGCTGCCATCATCAGACAGTGATGTGCTAGATGAGTCATTTATTACTGCAACAGGAATACATGAAGTGTGCAGCAGAAGAAGGTTCTACACTTCAGGAAACACCTCAGCTCTGCTTTTATTTTTTTGATGAAAGAGAAACTAGACAGAAAAGTATGAATATCTGAAGAATTGGAAAGAAAATTCTTGTGAAATCTCAGATTTTGAATCTCTAATTGAATATTACTGATGCTCTTGAAGCCAGTTTTAAAGCTTGTATGACACTAAAACATTGCATAAAATGACATCTGCTTCATTGCTTTCTTTTTAGGGGCATTTTTTGTTTTATGTCCCGACAACCTGATAAGAAAGATAACAGCTACAGACAATGAAATAAACACTTATTTGGAGACTGGGGCTTTTACTGAAGATGTAATAGGTGGATCTGTGGATGGTGACAAGACCTTACTGTCTAGTGCTTCTCTGGAGCCATTGATTCCTTTTCATCAGTAGGTACCTAACTCCAGCTACCTATTCCATATGCATCTGTTTCATATGAACAAGTCTGCTTAGACACAGATGTCTCCAGTTGGTAGCTTGTTACAGAACATCCATCTTCCATTTAACACTAAGAACAAATGCTCTATTTCCTTCTATACTATACAACTGAAATTAATCCAGAAGCCTGCAGAGAACCATTTAAAGATGGTTTCCCGTCTTGTGAATTAGGTACTGTGGATTTTTTCCTCAGTCTGAAATAAAACCTACTAACATTTCTAGAATAATATAAAGGGAGAATTTTCATTTTCCAGGATGCTTGGAAACATGGCTGGGTAACAGGTGGGATTCTTGGAAGTGTGGATGGTAACAGGCTAGCAGTGTTTTTACTCAACGCTACTGACAGGAGCTATCTACCTCCATAACACAGTTGTTTCAAGTTTATGTCCAAGCTCGTAATTGCTATAAAGTCAAAATTATAACAATAAACTTATCAGTGGATTTTCTTCAGGAATTGCCACAAAATAATTCATTTTTGGTGCTCTTAGTAGTTAAAAAGATGGAATTTTTCTGTTGACCTTCAGCAGGGAGAAATAGCATGACTTTCTGGGTTTGTTTGACTGACTGTACTAGCACTTCTTTTACTACTAATATTACTCAAAATATAGGTGTGTCTGAAGTGTACAGACTGAAACTGAAGGATAATTGTGGGAGGGGTGCATCTGTTTTTCAGTGGATTTAAAATATCAATGTTATTGTCACAACATTTACTGAAGCGTTTCATAAACTAACTTTAATTTCTTTTTCTACTTTCAGATGGTTTCTTAGAATGTATTCTATTCCTATTGATGTTGCACACAAAGCTGAATCTAAATCCATCAAGAATATTGGTAAGAAACTCCATTTGAACATCAACATTGGAAAAAATAAACCCAACTTACTCCATGCTTTCATTAGGACAGACTCTGAAAGCTTCAATGTTTTTGCCCCATTTTATTAGGATGGGAAAACATCTTTCAAAATGATATTGCAGTAAAATTAGCAATGCCTGTGACAAAAGCATTTTACAAAACAAATAGCTAAGCATGTCTAAGTTGAGTTAAAATCTGATGTCCTATATCTGCCCTTTTTTCTCCTAAATTTTGTATTAAGTAGGTACACAAATTAGCAAAGAATAACTCGCTTGAGGATACCTCTGTAGATTTTTATCATGAAATTTTAAAAATAAGAAAATGCACCAATGGGATTATTGTGGATATTTCACACATACTGCCAGAGAAATACAACTTGTACAGATCGTCCGAGGTTAGAGAGTAAATATCCATTGTTTTCTACCACATGTGTTTGTTTTAATACTGTATTGAATGTTCTACATTTCTCCAATAAGGATTTTGTTGGTTCAAAGGTTTTTACTCTGGCCCAAGTTGAGTCCACTATTAAAAGGCAAAAGTAGGGACTTAAACTGCTTCTTTTTGTTACCTCATGATGAAATTTGCTAGAATTTGGAAAACATTTTAGACTTTCATTTCTAATGGCTGGGAAATGAGGAGTTTTATGCTGTTATTTACAATTCTAATTGCTCAAAACAAGCTGATTAGGTTTGGATGCTTTAAATCTTGCTGCATCAGATATGCAACTCGAGAGTTCCAGGAATGTCTTTTGCTAAATATGTTCTTCTCCTGAGTTGCTATTCTATTGTGTGTATTTGTATTGTTAAATTACTTTATCTGCAAACACTATTTCTCTCTCTATTACACAGCAATGGGATCCTGTCTAGCTGTGATGAATTATGAAAGTATTGTGTTGGAAGAGATTAGTTTCCAGGAAGGGGACAAAATTGAGATCCTTGGCTACTTCATTGAATGCATGGAATGGTTTCTTGGAAGACATATGTTTACTGGCCAAATAGGTTTTGTAAAGACAAGTCATGTAAAACTGGACTTATCTAGAACTAAGTAAGTTATACGTATTTAATGCCTAAGAAAAAAGAAATTTTGTCTCAATCTTTAAAATACTGTGTTAAACTCAGTTTTGTTTGGTTTTGGTTGTTTGCTTTTTTGTATGGTTTTTTGTTTGTTTGTTTTTTTAATGGGAGTCATCATAGTGTTCATCAGTCAAAACAAATACAAAGAAATTGGAACATGAAGTCTGCTTAAATGGTGGAAAATGTTATCAGCCTTTACCTGAGTTTCTTACTGAGGAAAAGGGGTTGCTGTACCTGCTATCCTTGGTTCTATCTCTATTCCTTGGATCACAAGATCCAAGAAGCTTTACTCTTGCAGAAGATTCCATTTTTGCTGGTCTGTCAAGATAGATGTCAAAGCATCCAAGCTCTATTTTTTCTAGTACCCTCCATTACAGGCCTTAACTTGTTTCAAATGAGCCTCCTTTTACAAATAATTGTTCATAAAGCAGACAGAAGTCTGTAAAATTGTGCATTTCGGCATACATTTGCACCATGTAACTAGGCTGCTCCTATCAATATGTCTGGACTGTTTGCATGCTGAAACAAGGAGTTCTTAAATGTTGTAAACATGGGTTCATTCGCTGTATACCTTTAAGCTTATATTAGAAAAACCAATACCATAATGTCCTTAAAGATTTGTGCTTCTAATAAATTGTCTCATAAAGTGCTATACCACAGCACAGACAGACATATAACTTACTTTATGGCAGAAACTGTTAGCTGCAAGCATAGTGATCATCAATTTGTATGTATTTTATAAACATTCCTGTAACTAATACTGAACACAGTATGACCTATAATGTAAAGACAGTATTAGTTTCTCTAACAAGCTCAAATTTGGCTGATGCACCGAGCTCCTTAAGCCAAGTCCGTTTTCAAAATTGCTCCTTTCTTTATTAGACCACAGGACCTGGATTTTCTTGAAGCAGAAGAGCTATCTTTTTTTTCAAAAGAAAAAAATTTGGAAGAAGTCATACATTTGTTGAAACAAACCTCCACCACGGATGTCTGCTCTGTATATCAAATAGGTAAGTATGAGTTCTACTCCTTTTTACTGCACAAGATACACACGCAGTTCCTATATCCCTGTTATAACTGTTTTATTTATTTTTTCAATTTCAATGACATTCCAGTCTTTATACCTACTTAGAAATATCTTGGTATTCAGTTTGATCATAGATATGGCATATAAAAATCCTTTATATCCTTGCTACTTTCCTGCTGATGCAAGACTTTTCCCAGCCGAGCATTTACAAATCTTGTGGGTTTTTTTCAGTGAATTAAACAGCAGGGTTTTAAAAACTCTGTTATTGAGCTGAATAAGCTTTCAAATGTCAAGAGTGCTGCATTATAAAAGGCAGTATGTTCACCCAAATACTGCTGGCTTTTCATTCATCTTAGGAAAGGTAGCATAATAATTATTGACAGCTAATGCAAACATACACCTCTTTGTGCTTGATTTGACTTTCAAAGGTATAGAAAAAAGCAAAATCTATTCATGCGAAGAAAAAAAAAAACCTTTTAACTACATCTCTGACAGAGCTGTTATTTCTCTAAATGCTCATGCTTTACATACACTAAATCTGTAAAGGTGAAACCCCAATTATCCCAATTAGTTTAAGGCAGTGTAATTCAATTGTCTTGCTGAACAGGAGCAGCAATTTCTTATCTCACCACAGGCTGTTCTGTGGCAATGTGTATGCTTGTCAAATATCTAACAAAGTTTTATCTCCATTAGTGGTATCCTAAGAGACAGGCCTGTAGGCTCCAATTTGAAAGGAGCTGGTGTGTAGGTTTGACTCAGGTGCACTGATTTAATTCCGCAAATTAAACCGTGTGTGTGAATAATAACTAAAGCATGTCAGGCCTGAGTTGCAAAATGCAACTCTTGTCAATGAACAAAATGACTTCACATCTCACCTTTCTTGCTCAGATGAAAAGCCTGAGAACAAAAGCTCTGAACTGTTACTAAAACAATCTCATGGCCTTAATGGACATACTGCTATTTTGGCCTGTTGCACTTTTTTCACCATGTCTTGTCTTCTCCCTAATTTTTACCCATGCCAACTTTTTTTCACATCTTCCCCAGCTAATAATACCATCTTTATCACTTTTTTTTTCCTCTTAAAATGCACAATCAATCAACATGATTTGCCTAGAGCAAGCATTTTCAATATTCACTTGGTGTTTTGTTGTGTGATCTAAGTAAATGGGTTTTTGATTCCTTCCATCATCAACCTAATGGGAAGTATTTACTTGTGAGCACTTCCCCTATTAGATATTCAGGGCATTAAGCTCTGACTTCGATGTAAACATCTGTGGCATTTGTCCACAGGAAAGCATTTAAAGAAAGGAGATCCAGAAGTAAATAGTGAGAGGTCACTCTTGAAGGCAAGCAAAATAGCTTTCTATGAGCTGAAATAGACCTAGTTCTGTGAGCCTCTGCTTTTACATGTGTTCTTTGTACACTCAGAATTGCATCGAGTGTATGAAAGACAGAGAACATAATCCTAAAATGCAGCATGACAACTGAAATACCTTGAGAAATATCTTCTAAACAACAGTAATTCTTGAATGTTCTACAGATGTTCTATTATAAACACCTAAAAGTAGATCTACAGTAGCAATGTCTACGGTATTAAAAGAAAAGATAGATTCAGATGGAGACTTGTGATCGGCATGATATTGGAATGGCCACAAAAGTGACACTCTGATCTACACAAACTGACTCCCCACCCTGGGAGTGAGGCTAAAACTTATTTCAGTAGTATTAAGGGGTTTTGTAACCTCATTTTAGGGGGTGGGTTGTGGGGAATGACTGTATCTGTGCTGCCCACTTGTATTTTAATGCAGCAGTGATGCTTTCCAACCATGTAGAAAGCAGTGAACTGTATCAGCAGGAGCGTAAGTCCCTGGTATCTGTCACCTTTAGGTAAGACTGAGAAATCTTCTGAATTTCTGGGACACATCCAATTCTTCTCACCTAAAGAATTCCAAACTCAAAAATAACCTTATTTTCCAATATTTAAAACTGAAAAAGAACTGAGATACCATAAATAACATGTTCTTTTTCTTTCTTACAGACCGATTAGAAGAACAAGAATTTCAGAAAGCTCATGAATATGGTAATACTTCAATTTTTATGTAAAATTAAAGCAACTTCTGATTTTTTTTTTAGTATCTTTGCCATCTTTCTAATGTATCTTCACGTATCTTTCTAATGTCTCTTCACATTCTGACTTTCTTCTCTCATTATTTATTTTCCTAGGTTTTGCTGTAAGACACTGTGGGTTTTCAGTGGTATTGGAAGTCTTTCTTGGACCTTGCTATGCAATTGCAAACTCTGACTAATTTTTACTGCTGTGGCAGAGACACACCCCACCCCCCCCCCGCGTCCCCCACATTGTTCAACAAGGCAAAATACTGCTTATGGGGCACCTGACAAGTGCTGATTTTGAATTCCAGCAGATTTTCCATCTGCTAGGAAACTTCATCACATAAATATATTTCTCAAAGGAGATATTTTGATGAGAATGCAGAATTATTTCCCTTTGGTATTTAGTTGCTAAGCTGTAACTATCATTACTTCTATTGTACTACATTTTTCTAAATACCAATTTTTATATTTATGAATCTGCTGAACAGTTTCAGAAATGAGATTCTAGAGAAAATGAGCTCTAAATCTGCAACTTCAAAAAGCTCCTGTTGATATGCAGCTGTAAGACTACAACTGCAAGCTATGTCCCTAGTCCCTGCCCTATTATAGTAGAAGGACTAAAGAAATGATGGCATGTCTCTTGTTGAATATCTTAAATATAAAAAAATATCAGTACTAGGAGAATTTAGATCAATGAGCACCAACTTGGTAATTTTGAGAAAGTTAATCTGTGCCAGCAGAGAATCAGGGTTGGTATTTGATTGAAAGATGTAAGAAATCTTATTACACAGGTGTGGCTGGCCACACAGAGATAATGTGGACAGGAGAACAGGACCTTTGCAGGCACCCTCACAGAACCCACGTCAGACTTCAACAACTCAGCTCAGTCTTACGCACCCTCCCTGGCTAACCTGCCCTTGCTTTCTACCAGGATGTAGGCATGCCCTCATTCAACTCGCATGCTGAAACTCACAGTTCCCTTAGACCTTAAGTCCATTCATGCTCTAACCTTGGGCCCTTTATCCAGCCTCCAGGTCAGACCTTGGGTCTTTCTGGATTTCGGTGTTCTGCTTAGCAGCTAGTCTGAGCTGTAATTCATTGGCAGATCTCTCTCTCCTGTACACACAGAGAAGAGAAAATACACCCTTAGTGCATATTATTTGAGTATACACTCAAGCACAAACTAGTTTGAATTAATGCTGGACTTCAGTTGCATTAGTGCTGGATCAGGCACAGGGCCTGGCTGGGCAAGCGTACCCATCAGCAACCTGCTTACGTGTGGCAAGTCCCTTTTATCCCCACTCCTCCACTCTCCCACACTTGCTCCTCCCTGATCCGTCTTGATCTCCCTCTTTCCCCACCTCTGGCTTGTCTCCTAGACATAATGTTACGAAAGTGAAATATGTTTACATAGCGTTTTCCTCATAGCATCTTGTACTGATGTTTTTTGTTGGTCTATCAAAGTTCTTTGTGTGCATGCACACATGAAGTTGTGATCTGTAATGTATTTTTGAATTTCAGAAATTCCATGTTCACATTCTAGCACAGGATCCACTAGCAAGAATGGCAAGATAGAAGAAATCCTGAAGAACTTCAAGAATTTGGAGGCCACTGAGGCAGAAGAGCCAGCTACTGAAGGAAAGGATTCTGCTAGCTCTCCAAATACAGAAACCTTTCCTCCACCTTACTTCCACATATGTCAAGATGATGTTCAAGCATCTGACACCTTTGAGTCATTGATACTCTTCTTAAATAGGAAAGAGTATGACAGAAACTTCAAAAACCTGTATGATTTCTCTTATCCGTTTATCAATAGCATGTTTTATGGGTTTTCAGAAGAAGAAGAACTGGTTGGCTTTTTTACATTAGCAAGGGAAGCAGCAAAGAAAGCTGATATGTCCTGGGCATTAGCGAGACTGTGCTTTCTCTTAGGCAGGCTCAGTGTTAAAAAGCTGAAGTTTTCCCAAGCTCGGGTGTATTTTGAGGAAGCGTTGGGAGCGGTAGCTGGAGGGTTTAGTGATTTGTACTTTGTAATTGCTCTTTATACAAATCTAACGGTCATCTACTTGACACAGAAGAACAAAGAAAAATGTGCTCATGTTTTTGACAAGGCTACATCTCTTCTCATGGGAATTCCCAACTACATTTGCAGTGCTGACCTGGAGTCAGATATTCTAAAGTATGCTCTGAAGAGGACAATTTTGAGCCAGAACAAACACGCAGAGGCGAGGGCATGCTTTCTGCTGGCAAAACATTACAGTGCACACAAACAGCATGAAGAGGCGCTGCCGTTCCTGGAAAGGTTTCAACTGTTGCTTAATGACTTGGGTTTACAAAACAACTTATCAAACAACTGTTATTTCAAACTAGCAGAGTCCTACAATGAAAAGTGCTTGCCGCACATTGTGTTAAGTTGCATAAAGGTTGCCTCTTCCCAGAGCTCAACTACTTTAGCGGATTCCTTGAAAAGGATTGATTTAGTCATCAAAAATGCTCCCAAGCTCTACGGCCTGAGAAAATTCAGACAAGTACTCCCATCCCAAACGGCACCTTACCTCATACAAGCACTCTCCTCTGTGCTCACTAATGAACAGCAAGGACTATGCAGCACTATCTACCTTAGCTTAGCAAAACTGTACAGTCACCACAAACGGTATGGAAAAGCCATTGTTTACATGTTGAAAGCACTGGATGCTGATGCTTCTGCCAGGCCAGAGGAAACTATTAACTACTTGGTCTCACTTGCTTGGTTATACATTCTTTACAGGCAATACGATGTGGCTTTAGAGGTTTTAAATGCTGTCGTAGACTCTTCATGGAGCAATGCTCAACAACTAGGCATCGCCTATAATATGCTTGCTATAGCTTTGAAAAGAACAAACAATACAAAAGAAGCTGCTGAGAGCTACTACAAAGCACTGCGTCTTTCAGAGGAGACTGAGATGACCCATAACCAAGCTGTAGCCCTGGCTAATTTTGGGGCACTCTGCCTGCATGCAGCAGCCAGCAAACTGGCAGAACATTATTATATCAGGGCAGTGAAGCTGTTCTCCAAACTTCCAATTATGGACTGTGGCCAAGACTTTATCCAAGTCCTCCTTCAGTTGGGATGTTACTATGTTGGTGGAACTCAAAGAGAAAAAGGAAGGTTTTATTACGAATGGGCTTTTTTAGTTGCAATGGAGACAAGTCATCTGGAAAGTAAGTACTTTTTTTTCTCTTAAATTTATAAAATCTACACCATTTGGGAATGTTTGTTATATAGGCATGTTATAGTTGTTCCTAGGTATGTTATGGTTCTTCTTTAAGCAACATGTGAGGTGATAGCTACCAAAGTGATTGAAATCTTTGCTCTGTTCCATAATGATAGAGAAATAAATACATGTTGGCTTGTTCTTTTGGTGGCAACTAAGTTTTTCGGAAACAATAGAGAAAATGAAGTGTTAAGAAAAAATAATTTGTAAAAAGTTTAGAGATTTCTATGTTCAATAATATTTACAATAGTTATGATATCACTAGACTCAAATTTAAAGGTACAAAAACAATTGGTAATTTGAATTACTTTTGCATAATATAGTTGTATTTGAAGACTTATGCTTTATTTATTCTTGCTACCATGATTAAGGCAGCTTATACAGGTAATGTAACTGTTTTATTATTTTATTTTGGAGATAACTTTGAAGTAACCTCTTTGTTAACTTTGGGGGGGGAGAAACTGGCAGTGGAATCTTTTTGTTGTTAATTTTACATTGTTATTCATTGACTGTGCTGAATTTGTGAAACAGTAAGAATAAATTATTTTAAAATTAACTTTCATGTTTCATTTTAAAATAAAGATTCATGTTAGTATTTCAAATCTATTCTCCTAGGTCAACTACAAGCAACTAAACTGCTGTGTCAGTTCTACAGTACAGTTGTTCCCAATGAGGCTCAATGTGTCATCTACAATGAATATCAGCTATCTTTAGCTAGAAAGATGTCCAACAAAGTTCTGGAGGGACAAATTTTGGAAACCATTAGTCAGCTCTATTTGTCTTTAGGAACAGAAAGGTAAGACATGCTGAATGACTGCTTTTATTCTGATTGTAACTTTTCTGTCATGCTAAAGGATCTCAATTTTTGCAACAGCTAAATGACTGATTTTTTTAAATTCTGCTTTGCCAATGCACTTTACTAGAATTGAAGGGTTCAGTGCTAGTGGAGACTTACCTTGTTTTGTTGTCTTTTTTTTTAAGTAACTATCATCTCCTAAGGAAGGACAAGATGTTCATCAGGGATTAGCACTTGTTCAAGAGCCAAATTAATTTTTAAATCCGTTTAAATACATTTCAAAAGTATTACATGTTACACAACTCTTGATGACTGCTATAGCTCTAGGATTATTGCTGGCAGGTGACTTGTTTGCAGTGAGAGTTTTACGAGCCAATTTTTCCATCAGAGATCAAATTGCATATTCCAAGCAGGTCAGACATCAAATTCTCTATGTAAGTGTTTTTCTTTGAGGAAATGTTGTGGGGTTTGGTTGTTTTTTTTTTTCCAAAACTTACAAAAGCACAAAGCCTATATGCAAAACTGCATAGTGTCAGTCTCCAGCATTTTCTATACTGCTCTTATTTTCAGAATACCAATTCTTTCCTTTGCTTTATTGAAAAAACAGACTGCACAAGTCAATTTAAGAATTCAAACTACCTGGAATTCAAAGGTTTTCACTAGTTGGGGATGCTGCTGCTTTCTGTGCATTTAGAGCATGGAATTTATCATAGAATATCTCAAGTCAGAAGGGACCCATGAGGATTGTCACATCCAACTCCCTGCTTCTCACCTAGAATACTGGGTCTCAAATGTTGGTTCTGTAACCCTTGCAGACTACTGGATAATGGCATGTACTCAATATGATATTAGACCATAATATTGCAGTATTCTTTGAGTTAACAGTCCCAAGTAACAAGGATATGTGTCTATGATGAAGTAATGAGAACAGTGATGTCCTTGGTGTCACCACTTCCATTGTAAATTACTGTGGCCACACCAGGGGGGACAGCCTGACCCATTCCAGTTGCTGTGCTGCTTATGGATTGGTATATGTCTGCTGTAAAAGCAAAAAATCCAAAGGAGGGATGGAATTGGCATTCAGTAATTGGGCTGAGTTGGACTACTTCAACTACCTTGCCTTTCCTCATGTTAGCAGCTTGTTAGCAAAGAAAAGACTGAAATGTCAGGCTTGTTCAGCTGATCTTTACTTCCTCATGAGTATAAAAGGAGTGACAGGTCTTTTCAATTTATGTAAGAATCAGGATGTGGTAGAAACACTATTTTATTTTTTTTCTCCCTCAGTTGAGATAGATACCTTGTTGAGACAGAACTAAAGTCTTGATAAAGTGAAATACTGGGGAGCATATCACTTCTAGGTTTGTTTTGGATCTTTTTGGAGGTCTAAGCAGGCTGTTCTATTTATTCACTGTAACTGCGCAGTTCATGTTGTATTTCAATGCGTTTGTGTCTTGTGCTTGGAGGAAAATGCACCAGGTCAAGGTGATGGGAGTCTATCACAAGACAGAAGGATTTAATAAGGAAGTCTAGGACTTCTGTGCCTGGTGTAAAGCACCATAAGCTCAGTCAATCTTACAGGTCTTTTTAATGAAAAGTATGACTACTCTTCTGAGAGCACAGTGCCCTTACACTTAAAGAAAATTGCACTGCCCAGTGACCTGATAATTTCAGTGCTTCTAGAACTGATCAGGTCTGTCCATCCTCCTCCAAGATTTTCTACAAATGCTGATTAGTTTAAGTTGTGTTTAAGTCTGAGGCCTAGGTGATATTTAGAAAAAAAATATTAACAGATAAACCTCTTTCTGAGGTTTGTGGGGAAAAAGCCATAAATGATAATCATTAAAGATAATGATAAATAATAAAGAGCTAAGGAAAGATTTTTTCCACCTGTCAGTAGCCTGAGGTGTAGGAGAAGGACACATCTGAAATAAACTATCCTGAAAGAATATAATGTGATAACAATTGAACAGGAAACATTAATGTGATAACAATTGAACAGGAAACAGACTCAACAAAAAAGGAAGACCAAATTTACTAGTTACTAATGGAATATAATTGAGGAATTATAGTTGTGTATGGACTAGAGGAAACAGGTTTTTTTTATATTAACATAAAGCTATTTTCATTATGAAGAAAAACATTCCCAATTCTGAAGAACCTCTCAGTCATTAGCAGTCTTCCCCTGTTCCAGGGCTTACAGGTCAGCTCTGGAATACACCAAAAGAAGCCTTGGAATATTTATAGATCTCCAGAAAAAAGAGAAAGAGGCATATGCCTGGCTACGGGCAGGAAAGATATATTACGTTCTGAGGCAGAATGAGCTTGTGGATCTTTATATTCAGGTATGTTGTCAACACCTACAGGCATGCACATGTTGTCAACGTGGTGCAAGTGGCATGGTAAGACAGTAAGTAATTAAATATAATAACCCCAGAGATTTTGCTAACTGATGTTCTGTGCTTAATGCTTAACAGCTGAAAGTCTCAGCATTTTCTGGTGGTGCTCAATGTTAATCTGTTGCTTGATTCTGGAAAGATTTTGGGCAGTGACCTTTCTTAGTGCCTGCTCTGTTGTAAATTCTGTTCATTTCTTCACCGTCTACCAGTTCTATGGCACCACAGCAATCGAACCATGTATGCATGCTACACGCTGGTGCCTATGAAATAATAATCATCTGTCATGGTTTTGGCCAAATTTACCAAAACCAGACTGACAGATGCCCCACCCCCCTACACCCCTCCCCCCAAAAAATAGAGAGGAGAGGAAGAGATAAGGAGATTTAGAATTTTAGGACATCATCCTAGCATGCTGGGTTGTGGGCCAGATCCCCAGAAAAACAGAGTAGCTTTTTCAGGAAGCGTTTCCAAAGCATCTAAAGCTTTCCTTCTGTGGCTGTGCATAGCCCAGCACAGAGCCAGCTGGAGCTGCTGCTGCCGCCTTTGCAACAGCAAGAGAGGGGGCATGTGGCTGGCACACCTCGGACCAGCTGGGACCTGCTGCCTCTACCCCTCTGCTAACACGGACTGAAAGATGACCTGAAACGGGGATCTAGCCCTTGTGGCTGCTGGAACTGGATGATCTGGAGTCCTACTCGGAGCTGCACTGTAGCCCAGATCTGACTCTGCCGTCTAAATGGCTTCTAGCCATTCACTGAAGCATTTGGGGAACTAGTTTCTTGCTTTTGTAAAGGGGTTAAAAATACTTTTCTCCCATTGTAAGGGACAGTGCTGTCTTGTAGTACAAGATGTATACGGTACACGATCTGAGTCTTGGCTGGTGTGCGAGCGGTACCAAAACATGATCTCTAAATAAAATAATCACGTCTGTTAACACATCTTGGAAAAAACCTACAAAGCATCAGAAAAACATGTACTCAGACACAATTTTCTCTTAATTAAATTAGATTTTTGAATACTTACCAGGAAAACTGAATAAATGTGCTTACAGGAAGGGACTGTGTTATAGACCTGTTATTTCTTTTTCTTTTACTAAATGATTTTAGCTGGTAGCCAGTCAGTACAAAGCCAAATCAGCACGTGGGATGGCTTTCTCCATCTGCTTTATTTCCTCCAAGAGGAGGAGCAGGCCAGGGACAGGCATGTGTATTCCCTACTGTGCATGTATGGAACCTGGTATTTAGAGCAGAGTCAGTGCCTCTCCATGAGGAAAGCCTCAAAGCAGGATGCTGCCCACTGAAAGGCTGATCACTGTGCCAGTAATTTGTACAAGCCATCACGTTTTAACTTGCATGTAAAAGAGCTTCCAAAAATGTGATGCAATAGAGCCTTTAGGAGCCTGAAGCCAAAACAGGCTGAAAGGATTGCTGCCTTTGTGCTGAAGTAGAAAGCTGGACTTGTGTTAATTGGATGTCACTTGAAAACTAAGGATTCTAAAACCAAAGCAAGATTCTTCAACTTGCTTCATGTGCAAGCCCCCTTTCTCATTAGTACTTCTCCAATCAGTAACTTAGTATCCTGGTATCCTTGCTTTGAGGAGGATGCATGCTGCCTTTCATGAAGACCTTTTTGGCATTTATTTCTCCACAATTGTGGAGCCTCATTTATTTATAGAATTCGCTTTAGATGCTTTTAAATCTGCACTGCTAGCAATATCTAACTTGCAATTAGAATTTATTTCCATGATAAGTGCAATTTAATTGAAATTTAATATATTGCAGCTATCAAATGCACTGCTGGTTTTTCAGAGAGGTGTGCTGACAAAAATAGCTGGGCCCTATTGCCAGAAAAAGGGAGACCATGAAACTATGAACCCAAGTCTTTGTTCCTTCTTCAGCATCTGCCACTGGCCTACTCAAAACCAGAGTACCAAAAAGACAGACCACGGTGTCATAAAGTATAGCCTTTCCTATCTTACAACGAGAGGCCTTAGCAAGATCTTTTTTCAGTTGCTAATATTTATGACTTTTTTTAACCAACTAGTAACTATGATTTTCTTTCTTTATCCATTCCATGTTTGTTTGCTTTTTTTTTTATAGGTTGCTCAGGATGCTGCTCTTTACACAGGAGATCCAAATTTAGGAATGGAATTGTTTGAAGCTGCTGGAGACATATTTTTCAATGGTACTTGGGAAAAGGAGAAAGCAGTGACTTTCTACAGGGTTTGTGCGGTTTTTCTACTGCATCAATAGTTATGTACCCTCCCAGCACAGCAGGTGTTCTACAAATGCTGACTCTAGGCAAACAATTTATAAGCTTATAACCTCTTGCAGCTGAGTACTTAGTCATGGTCTTAATAGATTTCACCTGTTGCAAACCCTGGGTGTTAGATATACCTTATGCAAAGAGCAAAATAAAACCAGAAATTGCTTGATGTGATGAAAGTGGAAGCCTGTTAGTGCACATCTGGGGTCCAACAGTGCCTAAGCTGGTTTTATGTATTTCAGGACAGGGCTCTTCCACTTGCTGTTAAGACTGGCAACAAAACCACTGAACTCAGATTATGCAATAAACTGGTGGAGTTGCTGGTGAATCTGAAGGCCTATGAGGAAAGTCTGGAATATGCAAAAGCATCTCTTACGCTCAGTGTAAGTTTAGGTAAGAACAATTTCAATTATAGCTGAATGTTACTGATACCTCCAAAATATGACAGAATTCTAAAAATCTTTCTTCCTTTGAATTCAGTTAGATTTCTTGCCAGTATCATAATGATACTATCATTCCTATTTTTGCTTTCATTCAAGAACGTGGACCTCTAATTAGTCTCTCCTAACTCCAAGCTCAGATGGAAAACCTTTGGTAGAGCACAGAATTAAACCTGGGATTACCAAATTCAAATTGAGTGTTCTTCTCACAGCTAAGATGTAATATTAATGAATAATATTGTCCTGAGAAGCTTTTGAGTGTCATATTTCTTTCAGATTTGCTTACAGCCTTTCTGGTGAACTGACCTAGGAAAAAGTAGTCAAAACTGATAGGGTAGTTTCCATCATGACTATTCTTTGAACTTGAGCGCCATTTGACTGCTTAAGAACCCTCTCACCCCTCCATAAACACACAGACAGGTCAATTTGCTAAGTCTGAAAATCATCTTTTTGTCATAACTTTGATGTAAAGTGTGCGCTGGGAGGGGCAAGGAAGTCTTTAACCCCATTAGCTACTATACTTTCAAAATCTATTTGTATTCTTTGTAAGTATGTGCAAAATGTGTAAATATAGACATGTGATATGAATGTAGTTATTAAGAAAATCCCAGATGCTGTCAAGTCCTACACTGGGAAATTCAGGAATTCTGTGGGATTTTTCTTAAGGGGTTTTGGCCATGAATCTCTTGAGCAAAATTAGTTTTGTTCAACAACAGATCAGCAAATACCATATAGAAGTAAACAAAAAATAGCGTACATGTGTTCTGGTATGAGGCAATTTGAATCCTTTGTCTCTTTGGTTTTATCCTGACTCGTACGTTATCTCATTAGGAAATCAGCTAAACGAACGAATAGCTTACCATCGGCTGGCTGCCATCCATCATCATTTGGGTCACTGTGAACTAGCTGAACACTTTTATTTGAAGGCCTTGTCCCTCTGTTCCTCTCCTCTGGAGTTTGAGGAGGAAACGCTGTATTATGTCAAGGTGTACTTGATCTTAGGAGACATTATATTCTATGACCTTAAGGTAAGAAATACCAAGAACTGCTGTAGAAAATCGTTACACTGAGTAAAGTTTCATAACGTCGGGGTTTTATGCATTTAGTATGTAAATAATAAAGTGGGAAAATCTACTGAAGTTCAGAATCTACGTTATTCTCATTTGATACCTAATAAACTGAGCTTTTATGTCCTCTTACACTGGTTATACCACAGACAGTACTATCTTTCTGCCTTTTATTTCAGGATCCCTTTGATGCAGCAGGCTATTATCATTTGGCACTTGCTGCTGCCATGGACCTGGGCAATAAAAAAGCTCAACTGAAGATTTACACAAGACTTGCAGTCATCTACCATAACTTCCTTGTGGATCGGGAAATGTCTCTCTTCTTCTATCAAAAGGCAAGAACCTTTGCAACAGAGTTGAATGTTAGGAGAATAAATCTAGCTCCTGATCAGTGCTATAAGGGTTCATAAGCATCTTTGGAAAACAGAGTCTGACAACTACAGAAGTACCAAAAGAAATATTGCACTGGCTTTGTAGGAGGATGCAAAATGCATTCAGTGTCTCATTATGCATGTGCTGTAAGCTGGAGCTCAGCACCCCAGACTAAATTACCAGTTCATATGACAGTGAACTACATTTCATTGTCTCCAAGATACAGTCTTGTACTTGTTGTTTAAGGATCAACCTGTGAACTAAAGCCAAAACCCAACAGCTTTTTTAACTAATTTTTTCTTTGCTATCTATTTCTGCCTAGCTGGATATTGTAAAATGGTCAAGCATAAATGCAATGAAAAATATCTAATAAAGTGTTCCAGAAATAAAACACTCCATAAAAATTTGTGGTTTTCATTGCATTACCTAGTTCTTGTATGACCTAGCTCTATTGTATCTACTTGATGTCATAAAAATATATGCACAAGAATGTTAGGTGGGGTGTTTGAGAATTGGTTTGATTCAGTTGCCCAGACATCACCCCTCATTTCCTATCAAATTAATTTACTGCAGTACTTACAGGAATTAGAAGACAGAATTAGAAGATAAATCTTAACGAGTGCCTGAAAATGCTTAGGTACATTTTGTAATAACTGGTTTCCAGAACTGAAGTCTCTAGTAATATGTAAATTGTAGCTTTATGGACTTCAGTGGTCATGTGAAAGCCCTCTTCATTCTTTTCAATGGCAAATCACCTGGGTGTTTTTTTAACTGAGTCTTTTGTGAACTGTCAGTATTGTCTGCAATGACTTTATTATAGCATTTCCTACTGTCTTACATGTAACTACATTATGTTCAGAAAAATGTGCTGCTTTAATTGCAAAAATTATAGATTGCTAATTTTGATAGTTCTAAATCTTTGTGCCTCAAAACATTTTCATACCAAAGCTATGGTAGAACTGACATATTAGATCATGCTGTATATTTTGAGAAGGAATGTCAGTGTCCTAAAAAAAAAGTCTGATAATCTTGCGATTAAGTATTCAGCTACACTTTGAAATGTCTTTTCTCTAACAACTTCATGCAGAAACTGCTAGTTTATTCTTGAGATGTTACAAAGAATGGAAGTTTGGAAGTGTCTTTGGAAGATGCACACACAGCTTGAGGTTGTTGGCTCTGTTTTATTTGCTTATCTTTCCCCGGGGTTGACAGTATAGAAAAAACAACTTTTTTTTTTTTTTCCCTGGTCTGTGTAGCTATATACTGTCATTGCTTTGGTTCTCTGCCCAAGAATCTTTCTTTTCCTAAAATTTGTCATTCGCAGTGCACTCTGAACACTTTGCATATATACATTCAGGTATCTGACTTCGTGTCTTTTTGAACTTGTGAATTCTTCATTAGTTTTTTGACATCTTCCCTGGAGGGAGAGAGGATACTTATATATTATATATACATAATACTTATGTAATCTAGATAGACAGATGCTCCAGGAAGATGGAAAGTGCATCTTCTTCCTTGGCAAGTGCTGTAGGCACTAATCTATATAACAGGTGGTTGCCACTGTCATAATTGTGACCTGTGAATTACCTTGAAGAGATGATTTGACTTCTTATGTAGACAAGGTAAGTCTCTGCAGCCCTGCACTTGGCTCAAAGGTCCACAAAATGAAGTGGGGCTTTAGCTCTATACCTTTGAGCTTAAACACTTTATATTTGCTATTTCTAGAATGCAACTTCTGACACTGTAAAGGGAACATAAGTGCTCCTGTGTTTTCAGTTTCATGCTGAGGATTAAATAGCTAAAAATAATTAACATGATAATCCCTTGCTTGTAAATATGCAGGATCATTAAATATATCTCAGCACTTTGTTTCTAAAAAATAGTAGTGAATCTGACCTCTAATGTCTTTATTGTATAAATGCGTGTACTGCTCAAAGCAATTCTGCACACACTTTTTTTTGGACACTCACAATCAGACTTGAACTAAATATTAAAGATGACAGTTCTACTGTTTGGGTGTCTTATGAACTTATTTTGAAGACTCAGATTCAGACTGGTGTCATATTGTCCCACTAAGCATGGGAAATTAATTATCCCATATTCTCTTCCTTGTCTTGACCTGAAAACTCAACAGAAGTCCTGTATGATCTCTGCAGGACTGGGAAAATTGGGGATTTTGCTCTCTTCATTAACTTGCTTTTCAGTGCTTGGCAGTCTATTTTCCATTTCATTTGGCTTTCAGACTAGATAAATTTATGACCTCTCTCTGGTTCTGATTGCTGTAATCACAGGCAGCCTCTTTGTGTTCTGGGAAGGGAAACTGCACTTCCTAATCTAGAATTCAATTCTGCTAAGACCTTATCTTTCTTGCATTGCTACTTCATCTTATTGCCCTGATCCCACAGAATTTTTGCTTTCATAGCAATCTAGTCCTCTATTATTAATTCACCCTTTAATGTTAAATTGTGCTTGGGCAATGTACAGCACTTGTATTTCTTGGGTATTCACTTCAAGTCAGTTGAACAGCATACAAAAATTTACCTGGTTTTTGAAAAGGCAGTATGCCTGAATTCTTTCCTTGCTCTGCTGACACAGGAATTGTGTTTTCCTACTCAGTGTGGTTAAAGTGAGTCATAGGCATAGAATTTCAAAGAACTGCATTCCTATTATAAAGTGCAAAATAAAGCGCACTTGGACAGCGGAGTTGGAATTAACAAATTCTGGTAGGAACTGAATCTGGGCTAGAAGATCTTACTCTTAAGTTCTGTTCCCTTTGATCAGGAGGGATAGGATTCATTTTCCCTTCAGAAGAAACCTGTCAGAGCCCTACTCTTTTTAGCATCAGAATCATCAACTGTCTGCAATGCAGAATTCTATAGATGGGTGAGATGAATCTTACCTATATGCCTCCTGGTGTAAGTCTTTATAAATGGAAGTCTGATTATTTGAGATTATAAAGCTCTGTTTACCCATAGCTGTTATGGAAATGGTCAATTTTGGTTAGATAAACTAGAAGAATGTTCTGCCAGTTAATGAAGCAAAAAGGCAGAACAGCATGGAGTCTAGATGCCTCCTAAATAAGGTATAAAAGGCGTGTTTCTGCCTCTTTGGTAGAAAAGACAGTGAGGGATGGGATGTTTGAATGATAAATGAAAAAAAAAATAATATAGGAAGCGGATGTAGATTCAGAGGGCTTCTAATCAGAACTAGTCATATAGCTAGTCAGCAAAAGTTTAATAATCTTAATGAGCAAAAAAATCCCTGCCAAGCTGTTAAAAGCTCTGCAGGCACTAACACCCTGTAGGTATTTCTGCTTGATTGGAAATAACAAGGTTCTGCTTCCAGGAAGGCATGAACTGGTGCCTGGGAGCAGCCACATAGCTTGAACCCCGTCAGATACAGAACCAGATGCTTGTGGAGGGATCTCACCCAGAAATGACGTATGTTGGGATTACAGACAAGGGAATGGTAGTGGTGCTATCAGGGTACGGAATACTCAATTACTGGAAAGGGGGGAGCTCAGCCTCTGTGCTTTCCTCAGCCTGTAGAAGCTCACATTTCTGAAAAGGAAAATACAGAGTACCCTAATCAGTAGGCTATCCTAATTGGGAGCCTGGACTTCCCTCCATCTCTCCTGGTTAGATAAAAACATATGGCAAATCTGCTTGCTCTCTGGGTGCGTGTAAAACGGAGCGCAGCCTTGTTGTCTCATGGCTAAGGAACTCAGGAGTAAAGGAAGGCTGGGGTCCATCACCCCAGCTCTGAAAGGCTTGCATGAAGTACCTCTGCATCAAGTACAGTCTCTGGAGTGGAAACGGGCACACGGGCTTCCTGGTCTTTGGGTATCCGTTACTCTCCACTGCTTTCTCATGCCTGCATTTTTTGCAACTTTAGCCTCCTCAGAAAAGTGAAGCCTGTTTTATGTTGTGTGGTCGGTTGGTTTTTTTTCAGGACCTAATCCATTCAATCTTAACACTTCATTTTTTGCAGGACCGAGCTATAGAGTTTGCCAGCCAAGAGGGCCTCTAGCCACGTGGTGGCACTCTCTAGCTGTGAATCAGTAGCCTCCAGTCCAGAAGGTTAAGAAAGGCATCAGAAACCTGAAAAAGTAGCACGCTGTTCCTTCATTACCCTTCCTTTCCAGCTTAAATCTAATACCTTTAATAAAAAAACCACAAAAACAGCCAAACCCCCAAAAAAACCCCAAAACCAAATTCCACTCAAAACCCCCCTTGTGATGCATTCAAAACTAAAGACATAGCTCATAGCTAAGGCTTCAAGCCCATTTACCAGGACAGGAGAAATGCAGATCTTGCCGAGACAAACATATCTCTGCTCTGTTGCAAAGGAAATATGCTCCCAGAAAACAACAGAACACTTGAAGGGAGCAAAAAGAGTTGAAGATAATAATTCTAAGCTACTTTGAAATGCTTTAAGTTCTGACAACTGACTTGCCTACAACCATCCTAGGGAAAGTTGGCTGCTCTGCAGTTGAACACAGCTTTATTTGGCAACAGGAAAACTGGAATGCAAATACAGAATACTGCGGTAGAGAAGAAACCTGGTAAATTAAATTAGAAGCAACATGTGCTGAAAACTGTTGGTGTTAGTTTAAAATGGCCAACTTTCAGAAGCTGCTTGTTTGTCAAGAGGCATGCCATATGAACTGCTTTGTATGAGCCTGGTGCTGCAGTAATCTACGCAGTGACATTCAAAATACTTAACTTACAGAGCAAACCACGTTTTCTGAAAATGTACCAAAGATATTAGCAGACTTGGTAGCCCTTTTCCCACTTAATATAAATTGCCTGCCTGGTGTCAGTGTCTGCTGACGTGCTCAGATGTTTCCCTACATATTCTGCTTCTAATGCTCTTCTGCCTTGATTTTGCCATTTCAGGTAACAAAGGGAAGAAAAATAATGTTTAATTTCCCAGAATATTTATCTGTCTGGCATTTTAATCACTGAGTGGCAGGTTGAGTTGCCCCATGCAGTGCACTGACATACTAAAAGGATTGAATCTTTGCATGAAAAGGTAAACTCAAGATTACTCTGACTTAAAATATAAAACTTATATGCCATTTAGATGCTGCATTACTTTAGACAGTTATGTGCTGGGAAACTCTTGAAAATTTTCAGCAGGTGTTTTTCCTGATGTAGCAGATGTACAAAATCTGCTCAAAGTATCCTTTCTTTGCCAAGTCAACAGAAGGGAATTTCACCACTTCATGGAAAATATTTAATTTTTTGGAAGTTGGAATGGGTCTGATAAATTGAGCATTTTGCTTTTCTAAAAATAATATGGATTCTTTCAGAATGTTTCCTGAAGTATATCTAACACCACTAGCTGCTGTTAGATCCTTCTATCAGTCAGGTTATAAACTAGGGGAGAGAGAAACTTCTCAGGAGCCAATCCATTCCCAAACTAGGGAAAGACTTTATCGGGAATTACAGACCACTATTCACTTGCTCATATTTTGCTTAAAGTGCAGATATATTTCTATGTGCCTGCATTTTCTAATACATGCCATAGATACATTTGAGATGCAACACACCTGTTTCTTTCTCTCTCTTGACAAGGAGATAACACAGTACCAGTGTAACTGGGCACATTTTGCAATAACAGAAAGCAACAGCATAAGGGTATTAGGACATACAAGGAAGCACCTAAAAAGTGACTGAAAGTGACCTTGAACCTACTGTCTCCTTTTCCGGAGTTCTTGTACATTTTACCCTTTGGTCATGAATAAATGTGTGTGTGTTTTTAGGAGAAATGGGGGCTTAGGTCTAGTGATGTATGGAACCCCCAAGTTTATTTCTGCATTTTTTCATAATTTCTCTTTAGCAATTCATATCTATTTAATGACATACAAAAAATCCAAATAAGGCTACACTATTGTTGTTCAGTGGCAATGCGGCAAAGCATCTGTATTTGCTTGAAATTCAAATGTAAATGAATTACTTTTATTTTACTGTCCTTTTAAAGAGTATCTTCAGCCTTGAAAAACCTATTGTTTATTGAGGCAATTTTATTTTCAGTTCAGAATTGAATTACTGAGCATCATTGTAAAACGAGGCCAGGATGTTTTGTCTCATGTTTTCAAAGTTTATGTTAGTACTAACTATGCAGAGGCATCCAAATTATAAAGAAACGGGATAGTAAAATAAATACATCTATTCCCTGGAAACTAATACTTTTTGAATTTTTAATTCTTGGCATAAATCTGTACTTATTTCTTTGGTAGATTGTGATATGCAGTGCAATTTTCTTTAAATTCTGAAGATAAAGTCTCATATTGGTAAGACTTACATGGTATAAAAGTTTAGTTAAAATTCATGCAATCATGTGCTGATGAACTGAACTCAAAAGAAAACACTTGTAAACTGCTTACTAAGTAATCTGAAAACTGTTTTTCTTTTATGCTCTGCTGTAGGTCTGTCAATTATACACTGCACAAAAGTTCTTTTTTTCTGCTCTTCCTGCATACCAGAGATAACAATAGTCTTACATGCAAACATACAGCTGAGTAAATATGTCGTTCACCATGAAGTAATAATTGTATTACTATAATATTATTCTTTCTTTATTATCCAAGATAGCAGTCCTTCTTCAAGTTTCCCATTTTATTTAACTTATTGATAACTACAGGTTTCTTAAAATCTTGAAAGACTTGTAACTACAAGAAGTTTCAAGAAAATCAAGATGTGTGTCAGTAAGTATTTTACCCTAAAAATCTGTCTTTTACTAACAAATTTTAATTAATGTCTTTGTTTCTGACATATTTTTTTTGTTTTTCACAGATAAGTGGAATTTTGGGGTAGAATCACCTTGTTAGATTATCTGTTTCTTTTTCCTGCCTATCACTTGATCAATGTGTATAAATTTGCATCTGTGATTTTCTGTGTCATTGAACAGATGACGACACTTTTTTATTAAACCAGAGAAACATTGTCCTTATTGCACCTTTTGCCAATTACTTTTGCTCTACTGCTTTCTTTTTTTAGACACCATTTTTATTTGGGTTTAGGTCTGCCAGGCTTTTCATCACCCTTGCTGAATCCTGGCTGTCTGCCACATACCAGTTACTGTTGGAAAAAAATCAGTCCTATTTCTAAGAATGAGTCTAGAGAAAACTGCACTAATTGGTCAATGTTTATTTTAAATGAAATGAAGTCTGGTTACCTGTTCTCTACAAAGCTTGAGTGACCAGGAACACTGATTTACCAGCAAAGTGGGGTTGCTTTAGGAATGGATTTTTTCCTATCAAAAAGAATTCCTGGCACAAGCTTTTAAGAAATTGCAACTTGCTAAGGAAGATGTTTTGACACACGCTACCAAAATTGTATACCTACTGAATAAGCTTGAGCTACTTGCATCTTGTGGGGATAAACAGGCCCTGCCATGTGTATGCTTCATGCTGTGACAAGGGCGAAGCAAATAAACACGAGTCTTCCAAAAGAAAATAAGAGAATTGCTTTGAGAAGTATGAACAAAGCTTATCCAATGCTCAAAATGAGGACGAATGAAAAGGGAACTACTTTTGAAGATGCTGCTGCATCACACCCAGTCTCCCATACTCAGAGCAATCATACATTAGAAGCTTCAGAATTCTCTGTTACTTTTTATTAACAGCCCAAAAACACATTCTTTTTAATTGGCAAGAAGAAAAACTCTAAGGAGTGCACTGAATATTTCTCCGTGGTTTTGGTCTTTGTAATGTGCAAATATCTGCAATGTTGCAAACTGCTTGTTTAGTGCTTCTTAACTTTACTTTAAAATCTATACCTGGATTACCCAAATGTACTTCTTGATCTTTTCTGAACTGTCTTCTATTTTTAAATGACTGTGTTAAATATGCTGGGTATGGCCTATAACCAGTTAAATCTAATATAAACTTAGATTGAGCACTTAGAAATACTTCAGTTGCTGCCTTTGGACCTCTGTGTTCACAAGTTAAGGTTTTATTTTACTCAGTCGCTGAGACATGGAATTCTGATTTGGACAATGCACCACATTCTCAGCTCACATAAATCAGCTAAGCTCCATTAAAATAAAGCCCCAGATCTGGGTCAAATTAAGAATTTGAGATTTGGCTAAATGTCTATATCTAACATGACATTCCCCTGCCACAGGAGATTAAAGCTAAGCGCTGAGGTCCTGCGTAAAGGTCCAAGTTGAATGGACTCCTGGAAACAGAGAGTGTATGTGGGCTGAGAGACTGCACCCTCCTCCCATCTGGTATCTGGTGAGCAGCCCTGGTGGGTGGCTGTGTTTTCCCGTGGGAGTCTGGGGGAGAGGGCTGCGTGGAGAGACTTCCTCAGCGCTGTGTTTGCACTAAGCTGTGAGGAGCACTTCTCCACAGGATGTAGAAGTTTTGGCGTATTCCTATACATCCTCCTTCTCGATTGTCCTCTCAGTGACCTTCCCTCCTCCTTATTAGAGGTTCTACTGGAAAGAGGGCTGCAGAGTAGGACACCTTTTACAGGATTTGGTTTATAAGACCCATTAGAGAGGTCTGATTCTGGAAGAAGGTTACAAAAGCATGCTCTAAAACCAGTCTCTCACTTTCCTTACAGTTCAAGATCTTATGGAACTTCTTTTTATTTCCTGAAAAAAATCTATACTCCTTCATTGGCTGATGCATATTTCTGTAATTAGAGTCCTCTCCGATTCCACAATTCATAAGCCAAGATACTGTCTGCTCTGTTTACATTTTTGTGAAGCTAATAGTTGGCTGATTTTATTGGCGTGTGATTTTGACAATTCCTGCTTGGATTCTTCCTTACTTCTTTTGTCATCTTATGCAGAAACCTTCCACAGTTAAGTCTATCAGTTAGACACTGACAATCAATGAAAGGATAATTTTATCCTGCATTTAATTTTGAATATTAGGAAGCCAGGAAATTGTAAAATTGAGCCTTCAGTTCCCCCGAATTAAGGGGAAATATAAGAGGAATTGTGCATTATTTTTATTTCTCAAAAGTGGTATTAAGGCATATTTTCACATATTCTTTTGGAATTTCAGAAATTTTAACTTCAAGCTGAAACAGCTTAATATAAAGATTCTGATTAAGCAAGCAAATATATTCTCAACGTCATTCACCTAATGTAAAATAGTCTTGTGAGCAATCTAACAATAAGCATCTGGTATTTTATTAGAGTAACAATGCATGTGGGATATTCAAGCAGTGTTTTTCCATTGTGGGCAAAATAGTTTGCAGAATTCAAACATAAGAAAAACTGTCTCGATCATCTATTTTTTTTTTTCATTTTTATCTAATACATTTTTACTACACTGCTTCTAATCACTTTATTTCTACTCCACAAAAACCCAAGCATAAATCTCTAGAATAAATTACGCAAACAGTTTCTTTCAGACTACAAAAAAAAAAAAAAGAAAATAAATTGTGAACTTGACAAGCACAGGGGAGCAATGTATCCTTAATATCTTCATCGCATCTTCAAAAGTAGTACAATTTTTTCTCATGGCATTAATTATGCCATAGCAACTAAAGTATAAAGCCGTTAAACCCTCTCCTGTACTACCAGTAACACAGTGAAGAGCCTCAAAATGTGAACTGTGTGCCACTAAGATTCAAGCATTCACTAGCTACATTCCTATATGAAATCCTTGGCAGAAACTACATGTACCAAAAATGCGTACCAAAAATGCACACCAAAAAGATCAAAGATTGCAGAACCAAGATTTGGGATGATTTCAAGATCTTAGGTACTTTCATTCCTTTACCCCAGCTCAGAAATTCCTCATGTTTGTAGTGTTGCAAACATACAATTCATGTTAAGATTTTACGCCTATTTTTATTTTGCTTAAAGTGACCACAAAACTATTTTCATACAGTTGAAGGAGGATTGGGACACTATAGAGGATGTGTGAAAACAAAGAATTGTTACATCTCATGGAATATAGTACCAAAGTTACAACCCTTGAGTTCCCCAGGCCTACAGGTTCAGTCAGCTGAGTGTAAATGTCTCAGATATGCACGCAATCTTGGCCAATGTCTGAACTTTTACCATGGTGCCTAGTTGCTGTATTCCATATTATGGGGTGTGGTGGAATATCAGTGTTTAAAATCATCCATATCCTGAGGCAATACTTCTGAAAAAATGATGGAAAAGAAAACGGATTAAGTTCATCCAACTTTAGAAAATATCTGAAAATAACCTGAAGCTATTTTTCTTCCTTTCAAATGCTCAATCCATTAAGGGGAGGTGGCTCTTCTTTGCTGGGTGGAGTCATTAAATTCATGTTCATTCTTTAAATTCATCTTTCATGGATAAAAACAAACTAATAGAAGTCTCTGGAAGAATTCACCATGCAAATAAACCATTTCATTATTATAGAGGCTTAAATCATCGCTTAGAAATACGTGTATGTACTATAATTGAACTCATTAAAATAAAAGATCTTGTTACAGATTTATTTCACACACCCTTTTCCAAAGAATATACAAATTTGGGTCAATCCCCAGAGCCTACACTTGGATGGACTTTTTTATTATTATAAAGAGTCCACTAGAACTCTTGACAACAACACTGCAATTCCTAGATTACCGTTGTCCTTATACTTTGCAAAATCTGTAGCCACCTTTCTTCAGCAACCCCAAAGACTTCAGAGATGAGAGTTAATTTTAAAAAAAGGCATAATATATGTTAGAGGCATGAGAGTGGCAGTAGAAAATACCAAAATGATTGTCAACTGTCTTAGAGCTCACATGTCAGAGTTTGCCAGGAAAAGTACTTTAATAGGACAACTGATGAAAGTGAAAAAATAAATGCCAAACTATATAAAATAGTGTCAGGTTATACATCCTCTTGTACAAGAATACATCATGCAAATGTGATTTACTAAAAATTTGAAAATAAGGTGTTGGTTGGAAAAGGATTTCAAACAGCAACCTTCAGAGTGAGAATTTTGGGCTTGTTTACATGTTTTGAAGAAATCTGGATGTCTGTAATTTCTCGATGGTAAACTGAAAGGGGCTAAATGCACTACTGAGGGTAGGATCAGAATTCAAATCTCTTCGAGAAAGGAAACTTGTGCTGAAGACCTGTGGTATGGAAAATAAATGTGGAATGGGGAATAGCTGACTAGGTGACAGAATACAATGAAGGACTGTAATGAGCGACAAGTCAGACATGAATAAACATTTTGGCTGTAGCACAAAAATGGTGGGCTCCAGATCAGTAGAAGTGTCCCGGACAACATATAGAGAAATTTATTCTCTGTCCAGTGCGACCTTGGATGAAGAACTGTATCCAGTTTAGGCAAAACACAACACAAGAAAGATGTTGACAAATTAGAGTACAAAGAGGAACAATAAGACTGATAAAAAGTTTAGAAAATATGAACATTGAGGAAGGGTTGAAGGAACAGTGTTTGTTTAGTCTAGAACAGACTGAAGGCAGATATTACAGTCTTCACAATGTAAAAGCCTCTTATGAAGAAGATAGCTCTTCTCATCTGCAGGGGAAAGGAAAATAGGATTTATATTGTATATTTTCATAAGAGTAGAGTAATGAAGTACCAGGATCTGTTACACAAGAGTCTTCTTCATTACAGCTTTTTAAAACATTAGATAAATATTTTTTTTTAATATTTGATATCCTGGTTGTAGTTATTTCTACCTCAGAGCACCAGGGTTGCACTGGATCCCTAGAGATCCTTCTGATCCCTTGCATTTGCATGCTTTCAGGATTTAATTTGACAAAATAGAACAGCTTAAGCTGTGGAGGGATCAAAAGACCTCCATCTGTAGACATCCCAGAGCCTAGCAGATATAAGCCAAAGGGGATGGTGATTCAGACTCTTTCATGTCTAGCTGTCCAACCACTAACTAAAAAGGCATTATTTCATTTGGTTGTGTTCTGTAGGGACAAACCATGCTTACATCACTAGAGTGAGAGATAGGGGAAACCTGTTTTATTTCTATTTTGTAAGGCTATAGCTGTTCCTTTGGCACTGCCAGTGCTGATGTGTATGTGACCTGTGCCAAAGCTGCAAGCGCACATGGGATTTAATCAGGCTGAAGAGTTCAGAAGAGATTTTGAATGGTGGTTATACCAAAACACTGGATAGATGCTTAGTAAGGAATCCCATATCCTACAGTGACTAAATGGGCTTTGGTCTACCCAAGCTAAACAATAAAAAAATCTTTTTGGAAGATTTAGTTTTTTCATTTGTATTATTCTTGTGCTCAGACAAGCTTAGTGCTCTTGAATGAAAGCAGATATGACAGCAAAAGAGACAGACATAATTTCTTTATCTGCACAGGCACAGCATGAAATACAGTGGCAATGCTGATGCTAAAGGGTTTTCTCAGTTTATGGAAGGATAGTTTAGTCTTCAGGCTGATGCAGAAACAATTACTTTCCAAGACTGACAATTCTGATATGGGCGCCTGTCCACTAAAAAATGAGATTGAGAGAGGAGTGGAGGCCAATGAACAGCTGTCACCAGCATCTTGGACTTTAAACCCGTAATTTAGAACAGAAATGTAACATCCGTTGCATGTTACTGGTCTGTATGGCAATCCATTTCCACTAGTAAAACATTTTTTTAAGCAGAATTGGTTTATATGCACAGTTTTATTTCAGCTGAATGCAACCCTCCCTAATTTTAGCTGAAAAAATGCAGCTACTTCCAAAATTTTACAATACTTAACAGGAAGAATCAGATTCAGTACCAGGTCAAGAATGACACAATCTTTTCCGCTATTTTTTCTTGCTATGGGTTTCTGCTGGCTTACATCTCTTTTCCATCCATCATCCTCAGTGAAAATACTTCAAATACTATTGTGTGGGCTGGACAGATGAATGAATGAATAGGTCAGATACTAGGCACCTGACACCAAAACTCCACTCATCCAAACTCACACTTATAAGCTGCTTTAAGAGTCTGAAGTCCAGTTATGATTTTGGCCACTGGATTCTCTTGACTAGACGTTCTTCCTGTGGTATAACCATAGTTCCCACATCACAAGGTAATCGAAAATGGAGGAAGTTCTATCTATGTTCACAGGCCAGTAGGACTGTGAAATCAGGAGTCTCTCTGGCTTTGTAGTTTACCATAAACTAATGGGCAGCTCTATTGAACATCTTAGTATTTATCCTAAGGTCCCAGATAATCACATGTGGGCTTTGGTGTTCCAAAAGCAGGTTCTTCTTGGAATAAAAGTTTTCTTTTGGAAGAGTAAGTCATACCAGTAAACAGTGGAGAAATTACCATATGCCTATCTTTGCTGGGTGTCAGTTGTATGAACAGTACAATGATCCCAGTGTTGTAAACTTCCATTACACATCCAACTGGCTTTGTTGATTGGCCTGCACTGGCCTTTCAGCTTTGGGCACTGTGGTTTGAAGTTGATGAAAACTCAAGCAAACATCCTAAAGACTAAAAGACAATCCTTTTTCAGTGACTGCAGTATTAGTCCAGGAACACTGTGAAGTTCACAAAGATATAATCAATCATTCCATAGTATCAAAACAATAATATAGGCAATAAATTTCTGTATTGCTACATACCTCCAAAAATCTAGACTAATGAGACCTTTCTTGTGTTTAATTGGCTGAGTTCATGCTACTGTACTAACTTTGCCAGCTGGGACATCTGTTGTCATTGACTTTGATGTCCTATTTCAGGTGTATAGCAAGAAATATACCCTAGAAAGTGCACCACTTTTAGCCACTGCATTTATCACTTTCATTGCCAAAGAAAATATTTTCAAAACTGAAAAACACGCAGGCTTTATTTTCGTACTTGTTGAAAAAAAATTTCCACTGCTACACAAACACAAACACACCCGTGAGCACAAATCCTCAGTGAGGTAATGGCAAAGCTCAGAAGCAAGTCTGCAAGAACTGAGACTTGCTTATGTGAACAAAAAGTATTAAATTTACAGGCTGAGTGCATGACTGCTATCTTCCACAGGTGCTAGGCGTAATTTAGCAGCAGATTTTTTTAATTACTGCATTCAGTGTTAATTTATTTGCTGTTATTAATAGAATATGCCAATCAAAGGCCTTTAATTGTAATTACTATCTTCTTATTACTCTTACTGAGCTCCTTTAATTTTAATGGATATCTGTATTTGTGCCTGAGACTAGCGGACCAAAAGGAGAACACTGAGGCTCTGGTTTGCAACCATCATGTTTGCCCTTATGTATCATAAGGGAGAATGTGGTCCGGCTCTGTTATTAAGAATAGCCAGCCTATTACTGTAAGCAGTATGTTTGACCTAAAATGATTTGGAAATTTTTTTTTTAATTAAAAATTAGTTTCCTTTTGGTGAAAAAGTGAAGTGTATAAAATGTTGGTAAAATAAAGTATTTGGTATAATTTTTAATTTTAGAAATGTGCAGAATTTTTTGTCTTTCTGAAGAACTGGTGACTTAGAGAGGACGGAGGAGCAACGATTTATATATTCCTTTCTTCCCCCTTCTATTTTCACTGAAAATTTGCTCTTTTTTATTAAGTTGTAACCCAAAAATCCAACAATCGCAAATGCACTGTCAGGCAAAATGGCTATTACCATGCATAGAAAAGGAGGTGGTTTCAAGAATATTTTGTCTGTGGGTTTTATAAAAATAGATTTCTGTGGACAATTTGATCTCTCTCCAATGGAAAATTTCTGTGGACTTATAAGCCTTTTTGAGTTACGAAATGATACCAGTGCTGACCGTATTTGTTCATCGAAAATCTGGATCTATGTCATGAGGCCTAAAGGAGAGCAAATCAAAACCCATTTGCCGTAGGAGAGAACTATAAAGCTGGTTGTGACAGTAACATCTTATGTAAATGATTTTCTAATCTCTCACATAAACAGCTTCTGGGATCTCTACCAGTATTACCCAGACTATAACAGAGCAGACACCACATTGAGCAGAGAATCTCGAAGCCTTCAAAGAAAACCAAAAATTGCCCCTAGCAGCCCTTAAAAGAAATTCCTTGACACAGATGTCCATGTACTCCCAGGTGTGCCCACAAAATTATCTCTGTAGAATGAAGACCATAACCCTCTTCCCTAAATAGTTATAGTCTAATAGCAAAGATGACACAACTACTAAGTATTAGAAAAACAGCTAATGATAGATGTGGGCCACAGAAAAAGTCACACCATACTGAAGCTTCTAAGTTCAGAGAAGTCACAGAGCCACCAGTGAAAGCAGCATGAGTAAGGAACACATCATTTTTAAAAAAATAACAAAACACACACACACAAAAAAAAACCCCAAACCCAAACAACTCCCAAAACCTTAAAAAACCCCAAATGACCATCATAAGTGCCATAGCAAGGACTGGAGAAATCACTATTTCACAGAGCCTACGGCTACAGAAATTCTGAGCTTCGTTCTGTCCTTCCATTCAACAGTCTGGGCATCTTTGACATAAATTATGCATAAGGCAGCTTTTCCATGAGCTGTTTGAGCAGGCAGACACACACACAGTCTTTTTCCCTAAGACCTTACACAATGATGTCCTAAAAATGCTTACTGTGAATGAAGCTGTTACGTCCTATGGTTCCTTGGGGAAATGAAATGTCTTACAGCAAGTCTGGGAAACAAAATGATGTATTGCTAACTATACATATCGGTTTGGTTTTCTATCTACAGGAAAACGAGACACATTGTGACTTAGATATGTGTTGAATAAAAGGTAACACACTGCCGAGCCTAGATGAGTGCTGCTTTGTCAGTCTCTGAGAAAAAGATGTTTTCTTAAATGAAGAACATATTGGTATAAGTTTAGGACAGTATAATTTAATATTTTTTTTTTTAAGACAATCTCTGCCTTCTTATGAAATTTATAATGATAGCACTGGACTAAGGGATAATGAGTCTAATATGAAAAAAAAGAAAGCATACTGAAAAACAGCTGCTTGAGCTTATTTAAAATTATATATACAATCAAAAAATGGTAACAATTTATCTGTCTATAGCATGTCAGATAATTTCTAGGTCAAAACCAAAATGAAAGACTAGAATTCCTACTACAGCAAAATTCTTCATTATGGTCCACCGTAACATGGTAATTTTAGGAATGATCATTGCATAGAATAAACATTCTCCTATCTATCAGTGTTTCAAACTCATCATCGAAGAAGCCTGATCCGATGCCAAATGGAAGCAACGGAAAAACTATGACAGACTTGAGTGAGGGTTGAAACAGTCCTTGGAGGAGGAAGCCTGTTGTGAGTAAAGTTTCTTCCTTGTGGTACAGCTTTCCTTGAATGGATGCATATTTCCACAATTAAAACTATTTTCATAAGAGAGGTACATTAATTACTGCAGGCCCTGATGAAGCAAACTGAAGGTTCTACATTACCTTCTTTGCTCTTTGGCAAAAGTATGGTTGCTACATCTCAACTAATCTACTCACAACTACTTGCTGAAGGGCTTCTAGTAACATTCTTGAAAGAAACAGTGAGAAGACAGACAATAAATATTTAGGATTAAAACATATCATTTAAATATCAAATGAGAAGAAAGTTGGCAAAAGCAATGCAAATCTTGCTAGTGTTTTCTACAGGAGAGCTATCAGAACAGTTAAAGGTCCTTTATTTTGTACGTATACACTGAAATAATTTTAGGTTCTTTCTTCCTGAAATTATACTTTCTTCCATCCCACAATCCAATTGGTATCATCAGTTTGGTACTGGTGCAGTGGAATGGAATTGATGACACAGGAGGATCCTTGCCCAACCCAAATGAGTCTGTGCAATCAATTTTTTAGCTAACACAGATTTTCCTGCCTCTCTGGTAATCCTTGCTATGCAGGATATGTTCCTTTCTTAAGGGAAGAGATATTCCTTACATTCAAAAAAAACACAACCCTTTGAATGCAAATAAAATGACTAATGCTCCTTTAAGCTCATAGTGGTTCCATGCAGTAACTTAAATGAGAGGCTATTAGTTCATCTGTAACTGAAAACCAAAACCAGATGGATTAGTTTGTTAGAGTTCTCACAAAATATAGCTATGAGTTATGGTCATGGTGGGGAATACATTTCTTTTTCAGTTGCCTTCTTTTAAGCTTCTCTTTCAGCTGTTTCATTATACTAGGCTTTTAGAAAATTGTTGCATCTAATCTCTTCTAAAAAGTCTTATTGAGTAGGAGGGAAGGAGCAGATGTTATTTTCAAATGTAAAAAATGTAGCTAAAAGATGAAATACAAGTTTATTCATAAACCTTACAGGTTCTACTAGTCTCTCTTCTGTCAAAGAGAAGCCAAATTTGAAATAGTGTTACAACCACACAAAAAAGATATATTGGTCTCCTTTTAAAAGCATATTCTTCCTTTTGAGCATTTGCACGAATTTAGGACTAATGAATTAATTTGATGGTGCCTGCTGTTCATTGTTCTGCGTGTGTACATGAATATGCCTAGTGAAACAAATTTGTTGAAGGAATTTGGCATAAAGATACCAACACTGTGAATTGTAAGAAGCTTTATCAGGAAACAGGCAGCTAGACCTCCAGCTTGGTCAGGACAGCACAATTGTGCGTGTGCCAAGCAGAACAACTTTATATGTGTAAGGAAGTTTTAACAGGCAAATGACATGTATTGCATTTCAACTCCTAAATGCACTTTTTTGGTTGTTAAGAGCTTCTGCTCTGAGAGTTCTGGCAGCAGAAGTGTGCTTTTGAGTCCCACTCCTGTTCATGCTGGAATCAGTGGGAAGGCTTCCACTGCTGTCAGTGAGAGAGTGGGTTTGTTGGATCATTCAGCATGTTTTAAGAACACTCTAGCCCCTCTCAAAGTTCTTTGAATCCAATAAGCAGTGTGGATGCTCAGTCCCTGACAGAAATTCCTGAAAAGTTTCATACCAACATCTTTCCACTAGACAATATGTCTCAACTGTGAGGGCAATTACCATGCCTGCTTGGCCCTTGCTTGGTCCACTGGGACTACCAAGTAGTGTACCACTCCACCTTTGGAGCTAGCAAGGTGAATCAAACTTCACGTATTGTATTATAAAATCTGAGTCTTGGATACATATCTAGTATCAACTTCATTGGTTTCATTGGGGATGTAGATACCTATCTACAGGACTGAGACACCAAACACCCATTAGATGAGAGTAAGTTTTGATCCTGACTAGCTTCACTTTTATTTAAAAGGAAAAAATGCAGTCTGGATAGTGTCATTTTGGAGGGCTATTCAGTCTTCCAAGTTATTACACTTGGGCATGTGCTTTGGGTGTCCAGGCTAACCTTAATATCAATAGACTTAATATATCAGTAAAATACAGAAAATTATTTGTCTAATCTGAAAGTAGACACCCACATTTGATCAAATTAAACTCCATTCAATATATTAATCAAATTAACTAAATGTTCTCCTTTTCTATACCTCAAAGTCCGTAAAAGTAAACACAACTAAAGAGTCTTTGTTTTGTGGTTGACCACTGACACTGTGCTGAAGTTTTCGTTTCTCTGCCAGCGCCTACAGATTGATACATAAAGATTTTCTCTCCTCAGAGAACTGTTACGGCTCTCCAGCTCAAATGATTTTCTGTATCTCCCCCAAACCGAGTAAAGCTGCTTCAGTTTAACCATAGACTGATATGTAAGAGGGAGCCATCAGACTGAAGAGACAGACTTTTTAATATGACATCTAAGTTCCCTATATATTTCGCCTTTTCACTAGCTAACTCAGTTTGCTCTTCCTGGTTGTGTCTTGAAAGCTGTATTTGCATTGTGGAATTTGTACATACTCTGGAAATTTTAGCCTGCCTGTATAATAAAGAACCTAGTTATCAGCTGTTGATTTAAAGGTTTCTTAAATTGTAAGGCACTTTCTTCAAGTCAGCCACTTCAAGTCAGCCACCTAGCCACTTAGGTTATGGTCTCTCCAGATCTGGTAAAGGACCGCAGGCTCACAGTGGCTAAACTCTGAATGGAAGCTGTGATCTTCAAAGAACTGCCAGATGCTGCAGTGAAATGGTGGCAGTGACTCAGAAGACGGAAGTCTTCCCTCCAAGTCAGCATCAAACCAGTGCCCGGTGTCCTTCAAAGAGACACTGTACTGCTGAGAAAGATACACCTGACCTCTGGTGACTTGTGGTCAATTAAAGATGTCATGGAACATTTCACAAGGGGAAAGACATTAACCTCAGTGTCCTGTCCAGATTATACAGTATTATAAAAACAAGTCCAGAACATTTTGGGTCTGGTTTTGCATTCCTCCCTCAGAGTTGGGTGCCAGGATCCCTCCTGGTGCCCTCTGAATTCATATGAATTCTACCAACTAAAAGCTGCATAGGATTTGGCCCTAGAATCAGTTCCCTTCTACATCTGCTGTCAGCTTTGCATTGGGAAATTCACGAGAAGCAGATGAGGTTTTTTTCTGGTTTGGTTTTGATGCTTTCAGGTGAGTGGGAGTTATTTGAACTCAAAAGACAAAAGTAGAAATCAAAAAGCAACCTAAATCCCAAGTGATTCTGTCCACAAGCAGATGTTTTAAGCCCATTGCAATTAAAAAGTCTGTATAAGAAACCATTGATTGCAATAGAAAAACAGATTGTTGGCACTTAGTGCATTTCAAGAAAAGTGAATTACAAAAATGCAGAAAGAACAATTTTAGTGTTGCTAAATAATATTTACTTACTAAATATTGATACCAGATGAGTTGCCATTTCTTGATAAAACCATTTTAACATGATAAATGCTTTCACCTAAAATTTTTTGGGAAACATATTGTAAGATGTGGAATGTAAGATGAGGACAGGTTGGTTTACATACTAACAAGTATAACTTTTGATTGTATCTGGAGTTTGATATGTAGGGACAAATATGGTCACAATTCAATGGGTTGGTTATACCCTGGGGACTGGATACAACAGGCAGACTTGACTGATTAGCTTGGCAAACTAAAACTTTGGGATACTTGCACTAAGTGTCTGACATACCAATGTGAATTTGCACTGAAAGGCACAACTTGTCCCTAAGATATCATCTGACTTGTGCCTTTAGGAGAAGTTTTTTCATTATTCCATGGAATAGTTTGCCATTCAAACATAAAGCACTATAAAATTAGATCCTTATATAGAAGTCTTGGGAAAGTTAGCTATAGATTGAAAAGGGACTGATTTAATTTGAACAAATAATTTAATTTATTTAGTGAAGTTCATTGCATCCAAGTCAGATATCTGGGATAAGAGTCACCTCTTTAAATGTAGAGGGGGAAGGAGACAGGGGGAAAAATGGAGAGAGAGAGGAGGAGGGAGAGAGAGAGAAGAGGAGGGAGATTCTTTAAGACGTCAGATGAGAAGACAAAGATAAGGTTAAACAAAGTAGTTCTGATGAGACAACCTCTCAAGAACTTGTGGAAGTAGCTACTGATAGAGTAGATGAGGAGCCAAGAGGAGCTGCTGTGGATGAGGTGAAAAGAAATAACAGTCTTTTCAAAGTCGGAGGTGGGAATGAGAAGTTTTAATTTCAAGTGAGGAGAATGAGTGTATAATGAGGGGCCAGTGGCAGGTAGGAGTCAAGCAGTGGGCCTACCTGGGAATATGTAGAGGAGGGAGGAGGATGTCACACAGCAAAAATGGCAGAGTTCTGCACCAACAGCAAATACCTCTGAAATTCCACGTAGGGACAGTCTAAAGGACATTATCTCCCTGCTGTTCCATGTAAGTGAAATTAAGCTATTATTGCTATAAATTACTCTATGATACATGGTCTACATAGTGGCTCCCAAACATTGATCTTGCTGAGGACTCAACCCTTTGCTATGATTTTGCAGCATGGAATTCTAAGTCTTCACTCAATTTAAAAAAAAAACAACAACCCCTCCCCACAAAAAAAAAAAACCAACCACCACAAGCAAAAGCATTGTCTTGCTACCTCTTACACACACACACACACAAATTATCCATATAGTTGAGTTTTACAGTATAGTTTGACTTTAGAAAGAAAGGGCTGATAGGGAGATATCCATTTTTTAAAAAAATCCTGTCCCTGAAGGAGAGCTGTTTTGGTACTGTTAGGCTGCTGAGCAAACATGCAATCAAAGATGACACCCAGATGCCTAAGTGCAGAAGCAATTTCAGTCCTGAATTTATTTGACTGCAGTGACTGCCAGCCAGCAAAGTCACACAGCCTGTTTCTAAAATTTTCAGCTACCTGGTTGTGAGGAATTCCATGTCCTCTCAGTTGTGCATGTCTTTGTGGGACTGTGTAATGCCAAGCACCTCCTCTACTGTCTTTGAAAGCTGAAACTCACCCTAATCCTAATTTGTGGGTTAGCCTTCTTCCTTCTCTGAGAATAGTAAGAAGGGCTGGGGAGAGAGGGACAGGAACATGAAGCTTTGGGACTCTTAGACTGAATGCCAGCTCAATAAAGCTCAACGGAGATACGTGCATGCCATTTGGGACCTGACTGGTTCACTGCTGTTGTTCCTCAATATGATGAAAGTAGCAGACCCATTAAAGAACCTGTCCTTCCAACCAAGGCTCATCCTGCCAGAACCATCCAAAAATTAAAAGGTTTGTTGGTGGACAACTTCATGAGTCTGTGCACTGCTACAGATGGAATTTTTCAATCCTGGTTTTCTCTTGCAACAATGAACATCACATTATTTAAGTTTCAGATTTGATCTCAACTGCAAATACTGGTATATTCATCTTGTTCTCTTCCATATGTAGTCACTGCTCTTTCCTAACAACTCTGAAATGCAGCTGCTCCATGACAAGTAAAGGATGAGAAAACAGGCACGCATGACTCCTTGACTAGTAAAATTTTCCAAAGACTGGGCCAGGAGTACACAGAAGTCCTGGGGATAGCAGTAAATATACATTCCCTTGGGTTCTTTGGAGTGGAGAGAAGGCCAGCATCTCCTCTTTTTCCTCCCTCACATAAAAAAAATACCCTTAAAGTCTGCATGTTTCCAAATACATTTTACGCTCTAATTTCACTGTAGTGAGTCAGTAATTTCATTACACGAATTCTTCTAACTTAGCACCTATTATTTGCTCTTCTTTTACCCAGTCGTCACCAAAAAATGCATGAGAGATTTTAACCTATCTGTTTAAATCACATTGATAAAAAGGATTTGGTGAGAACACTAATCAAAACAATTTTTTTCAGCATGAAAAGCTGTGGGAGATTTCATATACAGGCAGCTCTTGGCCCTGAATGGAAGAGGAGTGTGAAGCAGACATGAAAGAGGTACAACACCCATCTGTCCTTCAGTGTGGCTTCGATAATGACACACAGAATTTCAACAGACATCTATGTAGAGGGGGTGGCAAGCAGAAAGCCTTGTCATGACTGCTAGTGAGTTTTCACAGATAGTCATCTGTGGAGACAAACCAGAGAAATGTGATTAATGAGCTGGAATAACACCATCTTGACGAGTACTGTAGTTTGTGCTACAATGTTTCTTCACACTGCACACATCTGTCACAAACAGGCTCATGAAATCATTTGCCGTTTGCTTTATCTGCAGAAACATTCTTTGTGTGCTGACATCATACAAAACGTGCCAGGGTAAGCAAATAAAACCCTATGGCAAACAGCTTGGTCTAACAGTGACACCTGTCTCCTTAACTTGCCTTGGCCAATTATTTCACAGGGCTAAGCTGATAAAAATGCCCATAGCTTGGGTGAGAAGGTCTAGCGACTCTTTTGCTCAAAATTAGTCTGAGTCACAGAGTTAGGTGGAGAGTTCCAGTTTAAAATGTAGTAGTGGTGGCAGGATGTGAGAAAACTGCTGCTTACAAACCAGCAGCACCGTCCAGCGTGAGAACTGCCAGTTCAGACTTTCTTTATTCTTCTCCAAGGACCTGTTGTAAATCACCATAAGCGAGAGGACACTGGCCCTTTGGACTGACCTGGAAAGACCACATTTATGTTCTTCTCCACACTTGGCCCATTGTTCTCCACTTTATGGTTTCACTCATCCTATCAACCTCTCCAACCCTGGCTTTTGAGTTCTGCCAGCTCCTCTCTCCTGTCATTGTTCAGCCTTCACAGGGAAAATTCAGGCAGAGTTATAATTTTCTTCATTGTACCTTCATTGTTGCCTTTCTTTAATTCCTCAGAAGTAGTTATAGTTACCTTCAAGTTCTAGAACTCTAACTGAAATCAAAGTTTCCAACTCTTGTAGTTTTATGGCTAATCTTGAAAATGTGGTGTTTTTCTTAAAACATTAACTACTGCAATAATTTAACAGTCTCCATTCCATAATAAAACAATTTTCTAGCTCTCATTTTATGGAGGGAAGCTCAAAAGCGCAACTCATAGGCTTATAAAAGTAAGACAAAAAAAAGAAACAAAATACATATTATTAATTTTTAAATTCATAATGAGAAAAAGGCTCAGGAGTTTGAAAACTTGAGGTCGGCAATATTCCTAAACCCACTTCCTTTGGACTGATTGTTTAGATAAATTGGATGAGAAAAGCAACTGGTCATACACTACCTTTTTGTGTACCCTAGGCAGGGACCATTTTTATAGCAAATCCCCTAAACTTCTCCTAGTGAAACTGAACAATTTGTCCTTTCATGGATTAAGCAGAATAAAGTTTTCTTCATAAATTTTTTCTCTGATTTCTAGAATTAATTCTGTATTTGTTTCTGCAATCAATTCTACAATTCTATCTCAGCCTTCCAGTCCTCATCCCTCTTGGCACCCTCTGTGCAGACCCTCTCAGAGAAAGACTGGCTGACATCCAGCGACATCCACACCACCCTTCTACAACGCCAAGCCACCATAAAAAGATTCATAAAATCTGCAGGCCTCTGAACATTGCTACTCTGCCAGCAAGGGAAAAAAACAGTCACAGAATATGGGATGGTATAAACAAGAATAATTAGGGAAGAGATGGAAGACAGACGGCAGTTGATTTTGTGATGTTTTAAAGAATACCCATAGTTATACACTGACCACCTAGTGACACCAATAATGATAGTACACAGGGAGCAAGTTGGATTAATACATGAAATTTTCACATTTATAAGAGTAACTCATTTACAAGAAGTCTTTTCTTACTCACTGAATAGAATTTAATAAAATACACTTGGTATATCTCTCTTCACAGCACATCCTCCTCTTGGCAACGTTAGAGAATCTTGCCAATCTTTCCAGGAGATAATACATGCCAGCTGGAGGAAATGTTTCTCTTTCCCTCACCCTCCCATCTGTTATATATTTCTCTTTGATCTCCCCATTCCCAGCACTTTATCCTCTGATCATCCCTAGACCTCAAACTCTAGCTGTACAACCATTTTCACTTTCAATCTCATTGTATTTCTACTTGGGTTTTGCCTTGTGGTTTTATCACACTAGTGAAACTACTAGTCCCCAGTAGCCTTAACTGAATACTTCTTCATCTCTAATTCTAATTCATCTCTTTCTTTCTTTTTTCTCTTGAAATTCTGAGTGAGCTTCCTAAATTCATTTTAGGACTTCTGCTATCTGATTATATAATCTTTAATCAGGCAGATTGTCTGCATTATGGCCACAAAATCAGAAGAAAAGTAGGAAGGGAGCTCAAGATCTTACCTACCCAAGGCAGGATCAGTTCTTTCTAAGCAACTTCTGAACAAAAACCATCTAAGCCATCTTAGAAAGAAGGCTTTTAAAAACAAAGGGATTCCACAACCTCTCCACAGTTCCAGTGCTTTGCTATCTTTATACATAAAAAAATATCAGTCCCTTTATATTTAAAAAGATTTTTGTAACATCAGCCCTAAAGTGCCCTAGCATCATCTGGAGTCTCTTTTTCCCTTCTTGAGCTACCCCAGTGAACAGGGAGAACAGCTTGTTACCCTCTTCTTTCAGCAACCTTTTACATATTTGAATGCTCTTATCATGTCCCTATTCTGTCTTCTTTTGCTTTAGACTAAACAATTTCAGATCTTTCAAGCTTTGCTTGTAAGGCATATTTTTAAACCTCTAATAAATTTACACACTCCAACTGATTCACATCTTTTTTGAAGTGGGAAATGCGAACTGAAGAACAGAATTCCAACTGAGACATTACCACAGTGAGGAAAGAGGAAATTTGAGGTTGTTTTTTTTGTAAGATTTACAAACGTTCTATGTATTTCAACAAGAGAAAGAGGCTTGGGTGGTTTGGGTGTGATTTTTTTTCCCCTCAGTGTGTAGGCTGATCGTCTCTCATAAGCTCAAAAACTTGTATGCAGAACTGTATAGAACCAGTCAGTCCCTGTTTCATTACTGGACTGCTCATTACTTGTGCCAAAGTGTAATACTTTGCACTTATCCTTATTGAATTGCACCTTATTTATAGGGAACATTTCTCCATTAAAAAAAAAATCATTTTAAATTTCAATTTTTCTATTCTTTTGTCTTGCAGCCAACAGCAGTTATAGTAAGACCTGAGCGTTGGGTTCAGGAGATATTCCTATGGAAATACCTGACATAATTTCAGGTAGACTATGAGGGATTGATGACTTTTTTTGGACAGCAGAATTCCAATAAGTTATACATCATAAGGCTTCACACAGGCTTTAATTTGTTTGCTTAGAAAAATGTTTCTAGACAGCCTAAAAAATTATTAATAATGTCAGCATGTATTTATATGACATTCACAGCTTTTACCCAGACTACAGTTTCTATTAGTCTCTTATAGATGGAATTAGATTTGTGAGACATGGTATGTTCTCAATCATGGACCACTTTATGGTCTTCTGGAGGCTTATAAGCTGACTTTATTTTCACTTTACTGTGAACTGCACTTCTAGGTTGCTTCTGACAGTTCATTAAGAGCATCCTAAGGTGAAACGCATTGGGCCCAGATGAGTAGAAAACTTCTAAAAGTGATTCTTTCCCTTTAACTCATTCTATTCAAATTCATTCCTCTTTCTTTATTTCACTGCATTCAGTGTAGGTGGAGCCTCACCTTGAGTACTGTGTGCAGTTCTGGGCCCCATAATTTAAGAAGGATGTGAAGGTCCTTGAATATGTCCAGAGGAGGGCAACAAAGCTCATGACAAGGCTGGAAGGCATGTCCTGTGAGGAGCAGCTGAGGACTTTGTGCTTGTTTAGTTTGGAGAAATGGAAGCCGAGGGTCCATGTCATTGCTCTCCTCAGCTTCCTGAGGAGGGGAAGTGGAGAGGGATGTGCTGAGCTCTTCTTCCCACAATCCAGTGACAGGACGCGTGGTAATGGTTCAAAGCTGCACCAGGGAAAGTTTAGACTGGACATTAGGAAGCAGTTCTTTACTGAGAGGGTGGTCAAACACTGGAACAGGCTTCCTAGAGAGGTAGTGGATGCCACAAGCCTGTCAGTGTTTAACAGACATTTGGACAATACCCTTAATAGTTTGCTTTAACTTTTGGTGAGCCCTGTGGTCAAGCAGTTACACTAGATGATTGTTGTAGATCACTTCCAAGTGATCTGTTCCATTCCATTCTTTAATGCAATGTATCCTTCTTGCATGTGGCAGAATCTTGCAGGATATATATGTATATTCACAGGGACACATCAGTTGGGATGAGGTTATTTGAGATTCTAGGCAGCTGCTCAACAGCAAAGCAGAGCACAGACCAGAGAGAAGCAATATCCCTTTTACATGTGTATGTTTTTTCTCTGAGTCACTATAGCCCAACTCCAAGAATAAGGAGTTTCTACAGCTCATGATCATTTACATGCGACTGTTGGATCAACAAATTTGAATCACACATAAAAACCTATGAGCTAGAGCAGACTGCGGTGTGGCTCTGGCTACACGTCTTGTCTGAAGAACCCACAGAAGCGTGTTTTGAATTGAAGCAAATTTGTTTTTCTTGTAGATAGCCCCCCACATACTGAACTGAGAGCAGCTGGTGCCACAGCGCCTCTCTTTGGAGAGCTGATCGGAGGTATGGAACAGTACAGCAGTATTTTTAGAGAACTACAAACTCAGGTATCCTGCTGAGCAGTGGCTTGGCCTTAGGTCTGCCTAGTCCACCTAACCCCTCTCAGCAGCTGGCTGAACTTGCATGTTGCAGCTTCAGACCTGGTGGCTCTTGCAAAATGGCCCTTCACACGATGTTTGTGCCCAGTTAATGGCAACAGTCCAGCAGACCCTACAGGAGGGTGGGCTGCAAAGCAGGAAACCTGCATTCCATTCAGCAATGGGTTTGATATTTGTCTTTTTGCTTTTGCATAAAACTAAGGCTTCTAACACTACATAAGAAAACTGAATCTTCCAGAGTGGACAGAACCTGCAACACCAAAACATCAAATCCAAGTCCCTGCTCTTGACCAGAAAGATCAGAGAATTGAATCTGAACCTTTTACAGCTCAGAAAAAATATTGAAATTTCGGTTCTTGGATCTCATAGCGGGGAAAAACAAAGGGGTCCTTTCTTTCCCTCTATCATTCTCTGTTCTTCCCTCTTCAAACACACACTTTGACCAGATCTACCCCCGTCTCCTTATAGGCACGCTCACACATCAAACAGCTCTTCCAAACACAAGATGTCATGCTTTGTTCCTCTGGAAACCTTTCTTTTTTATGAACCAGTATTTTCTAATAAAAAAAAAGACTTTTTTTTTGTTCCACACACCTGCTTAAATATACACTTACCTTTTCACTGCAGACCTTACATTTAATGATAAAGACTGAGATACAACTCCCCCTTCCACAGCTAGAAAAAGGCCTGTAAAGACTGTGACAGAATTTAAAGCATATGATTTCTAGGCCACTTCTGTTATTAACAGTCTGAATTTCCTCTCCTTAAACATACTAACACAAACTGTTCTTTTGGCTAGAAACAGAGTGAAGAACAGAGCAGGCTGTGGCATTTCCTGCAAATAATCCTGTCTCTGTGCCAAAAGCCTACCTTTCTTCCCTTGCACCAAATGCAATGAGTTCAGAGTAGCTGTGTCTCATGTTAGAGGAAAACAAGCTCTTGATTTTTTAATTTGCTTTCAGTACACTGTAAGAGTATTTCTTCAATATATTTTTAGACTCATTAACACTTCCTAAAATTATTTATTGGAGTCAGTTTGAGCAGAACACAGGGAAGAAAAATGACCTCTGCTTTTCAGCTACTGTTAAGGAAGGAGAAAAAGGAAAACAAAGTGTATCTCTAAGGCACAGCTTGCCTGGCTTATGAAGGCAGCCAAGAAAGTTCTCACTTTGCTTGAACTGTTGTGTTTGTGAAAGTCTATTTCTCCTCCCACCCCTTCTTTTCTTCTGCAATGTCCAGTCTTGAAAACAAACTGACAGATGTTCTCTTGGATCAGCCTGTGAGACTTGCAATGTCAGGAGTGCAAACAGACTTTAGCTGTTTAGTTCAGGAAATGAGATGCAGACAATCTGATAAATAAACAGTGTTTATTACTTCAGTTTAAAGTGTGCTTCGGATTTCTTTTCAAAATACTCCTACGAGGAACTGAGGATGAGTATTAAACATGTGCTCCTAATTTAGAGACCTCAACGGCCAGGTCAGAGTGGTCTTTAACTTACACAATTTGTATAGTGAGGTTATAACAGAAGTGAATGTTTTTGAACTTTAACCATATTAAGGAAACAATAACAAGAAATTTGAATTATATAGAAATTCACTCCAAAGAAATTTATAACACTTATGCACACACGGAGATGAATTACAATAATAGGACTGCGTGAATTGGAATACTTAGTGATTTAAACTGAGAGAGAGAGAGAGATGCAGAGATTTAAATCAGCTGATACATAATTACCCAGTTTGGACTGGGACAAGACAGAGTGGAAAATATTCTTATACTCAAGCAATTAAGTATGCATTTTAATGGTTATGGGGTCGTAAATTTAGATTTAGACATCATCCAAATGGCACTTCCTTTACCAGCAGCATATAGATCCCCACTGCAGCACTAAGGCAGCATTTTGCTATTAATTCTGTGTCGTGCCATGTGCTACCCTACTTCTCTGTCATGGCTGCGTGGACTACACAGCACAAAGGAGACCAGCACTCATGGCTCTGATGACACCTATGCAGCAAGGCACTAGTAGGAACAGCTAGGGACCATAAACCTGCCCTGCATGTACACCAGGAGATGCAAACAGCAGGCACAACAGGAAAATTAACTTCATAAAAAGCCAACAAGGACTTTTTTCCTATCATGAACAAGGGAAATAAAGGGTTTGGAATGCAGTAGGTGAGTTTTAGAGCAAACTCTGTCTCTTAAAGACATGGCAACTACAGGCTTCACTGTCCTTTGGGACTTACATAAAATGACAATCTGGCCCTCAAGAGAGAAGACAGATACCCACTGAGTCACCAGTAACATTTCCTGCATCGCTTTGGATTTGTGTTGAGGTACCTCCCTTCCGGCTGTGCAGTAAGCACCATTTCCACCAGACAGAGGTGATTCAGAACCCACGAAACGGTTATTTTTCAAAGTGATGGAGAACTATTACTGAATGAGCTATCATTTAAATAGCTTTTAGTGTCGCATTTGAATTTTGAATTAATTCAAATTCTAGTGAAAGGTGTTCAACAAATAGCACTGAGCCACGAAACCTCTTACTCACTATTCCCAAGAGGAACACCCAATACTTGGCATGACTTTCATTTTTTTTGCTAGCTTTACAGTCTGCATGACTGTCTTTTTTTGGAATAATGAATTTTGAAAGAAAAAAAAAATGGTTGCAGAGACGGAGGTATCCCTTATAGTTCTTGTTTTGTCTCCTATAATAAACAGAAGCCTGATCAGCACCCCTCAGAATATAATTAATACCCAGTCCTAGCAGTGGCAATATTACACATATGTTCATCTGAGAGAAATCATGTCGTGTTGTATTTTGGCTATAAGACAATAGTCAGCAGAAAATAACTTTCAGATTTTTTTTTTTCAATTAACAAGATATTTTAAATTAACAAGATGCAGACTTATCTTATGAAAGATTCTGTGAAACTCCTTACACTCATCCTAGATTGCAAACTCTCCAGTTAAGGTTGCTGTATTTATCTGTCCATATTCACCCTGTTTTCCTGTATTCTGTTTGAAGTCTTCAAGTGTGACTACAGAAAGAGACAACTAATAGGAATACCAATAGAGCTATGAAAGATTCTGTAGTCTAACAGCAGTAACTCACAGACTGCTATTTGTAATTTGAAACATTTTCCCCAACCTCTTCCTTGTAACTGTCATCATAAATAATGAAAATGTTCATGTTACCTACACACAGAGCTCTTGTTTCTCTCCGATTCATGTTTCAGACCTAACACTCTTCATTTTTATTAGTCTCCTGTTTCCTTAAAGGGCAAGATTTTACCAAAACATAGAAATTTTTCACATTTATAGTGCTCTATAAATAAAGTTATTTAGTAACTCTTACCTTTCAAAAAAGTGTCAAGATGTGTTCTACAGCAAAATATTACAGTTTTCTCATCACAGGACATGTAATGTTGCTAGCTTCTTTTTCCATAAATGAGACTGCAGCTGTCTGGAGAATCCAGTCTCGGACCAACTCTGTCACTGTAACAGAGGGAACAACAACAAAACACTAACCATAGCAGGGGATTCTGGATGCTCTCTACTGCATTCAAGAGGTCCTTAATTAGAATACAGGACCATCATTTCTCCCTTTTTATGATCCTATAGCCAGATGCATCTGGTCAGCAAATACTGCCTACTTAAACCTCATTCATGGGATCCCATCAGGAGAAAGCCCAAGGTAGTACCTTGCAGGAGTTTTATTTCTTGTGTGAAAAAAAGGGAAGGGGGAACTGCAGGCAGAAGTCAAGGTTGGAAGTGTCAAATGCAGCAAGTAAGACTTGCCAAGTTTGGTACAGTCCCTTGGTCAGAGGTCTTTCTCCTTGAGTCACCTTAATTTATCTGGAAGCCAGCTCAACCAATATCTAGACTAATTACTTTGAAAGTTAGGACTAGTTGCTACCTCAGAGCAAATGTTTTATTGATAAGGATAGCTCACACAAGTCCGTGTGGGTGACTAGTGAATAGAGCTCAACAGATGCCCTGTTCCACCTGACAGTGTTACTGAACACTTTGTGATTAATAATAACAAAAAAAAAATAAAACATCAAGACATCAAAAATTAAGACTTTGGCAATATTTTCAATTAACATATATAGAAGCTACAAAATATTTTGTTGAAGTGAATGGCAGTGGGGAGCCCAGTGGATCCCCTTTGGCTGTTGCAAAGTGTGTCGTACCACTTGCCACGTAGTAATGAGTGGCTACCAAAGCCAGGCTAGATGGGGCTTGGAGCAACCTGGTCCGGTGGGAGGTGTCCCTGCTCCTTGGCAGGGGGATTGGAACTAGATGATCCTTCCCAACGTTGGAAAGGTCCTTTCCAACTCTAACTGTTCTGTGATTCAGTGTTCAGCTCCCTGTGTCTCTGCTTCGTCATCTGCAAAAGGGGATCCATGTCCAAGTGCCGGTGGGTTCAACGCTACGGCAGGGGCCCAACCCTTTGGTGGCAGCGCTGACAGATGTCCTTATTAACACAGACGACATTAAAGACAAGCATGAGACAAAAGGGCTGCCGGCTTTCAGCCCCCGGCACTCGCAGAGGTCACAACTGCTCTCTTCACATATATTCTCTTACACGGATATATTTGCGATATTTTAGCGCACGTCGCACACCCACAGCCGCTGGCGTCGAGCGGAATCGTCGAAGCCGGGCTCACCCGCGGCCCTTCTCCCCTCGGGGCGGTGATTTACCAGCAGACGGGCGGCACCTTCCCGCTGAGGAGAGCGGGCCCTTCCCGCCCGCGGGGACCCCACCCGGCCCGGCCCAGCCAGGCCCTCCCCAGCCCTGCCCGGCTGCCTCGAGGGCTCCCCTCAGCCGGGCCCTCCCCGGCCCGACCCGCGGGGAGCCGTCCCTCCCCGCCCGGGGTGGGGCCTGCCCGTCGCTGCCGGCGGCGGCTGCCGGCGGCCCGTCCCACATATAACCCCGCCGCTCAGCCCGACGCCGTCCTCCCTGCTTCCCGCGGCCGCCCAGCGGACGGCGCTCACCTTGCGTGGCAGCTCGGCCATGGCTCGGCGCCTCAGCCCCGCCAGCAGCTGAGCCGGGACGGACTTGAGCCGGCCTCGACTCCGCGGCGTCACGCTCAGCCTCCTGCCTTCCATCTGCTGCTGCTTCCCGCTCCGCCCGCAGAGGCTCTGCTCGGGGCAGAAGACGCTTTTCCCGCCCGTGTGTGCATAAAGCCCGACTTCGTTCCCTTCCCTCGCCGCCCGGCGGTCGCACCTTCTTCCCCGCCTCCTCCCCTCGCTCGGGCCGGGCGGGCTCGCACCCCTTCTCCGCCGCTCGCCCGCAGCCCGCCGAGGATGCGGGTGTCGCTGCTGAGCCCCTTGCTCCTGCTCTCCCTCGGCTGCAGCCCGGGCGCCGCCGAGCTCTCGGCCGCCCGCGCCAAGTGCCCGACCCGCTGCGATGTCTCCAAGTGCCCCAGCCCCAGCTGCCCCAGCGGCTACGTCCCCGACCGCTGCAACTGCTGCCTCATCTGCGCCGCGGGCGAGGGGGACTCCTGCGGCCGCAAGGAGGACCCCCCTTGCGGGGACAGCCTCGACTGCCGCTACCCCATGGGCAAGCGCTTCGCCAAGGGGGTCTGCCAGTGCAAGCTCAGCGCCCAGGTGTGCGGCAGCGACGGCCGGACCTACGACAACATCTGCCAGCTGAAGGCGGTGAGCCGCAAGGCGCTGCAGCACGGGCTGCCCGCCGTCGCCCAGGTCCAGAAGGGAGCCTGCGAATCGGGTAGGAGCATGGCGGGGCCTGCCCCGCTGGGGCCGAGGGCGGCGGGCGGGCGGCGCAGGGTTGCCAGGCTAAGAAAAAAACGGCCCGGGTGGCTCCAGGGGCTGGAAGCGGCAACAAGGTGAAGGGCAGCGTGCCCCTCGGGCTGTGGTGCGGGGAAGGTGCGCTCAGGTCCTTTCTGAACTTCCCCTCCTTGAGCCTCAGCGGCGGCCAGAGGTCTCGGGTGAGGTTTGGGAAGGTTTGCCCTCCCTCGGTGGCATGGCAGCGGGTGCCTCAGCAGGAGGAGAATGCACTTGACAGCACGGAGGGGATCCCGCTGGAAGGCATTAGGCCATCGGGGCAGGGCAGTGGCCACATCCTCAGCCCTCGCAAGACAGGGCACGCAGGCTGGCCAGCAGCACAAGCCCGCTCTCGTCCTGCCAGTGTCACCCCCATTTGGTAATGTTGGCGCTCGCTGCTGAGGTGTTTGGGTGGCATCACCCCCACAGGTTGTGCTGCAGATCCATCACACCACAGCCCTCGCAAGCAGAAGGGGGTCCAGGGAGCCCTTGTGCTCTGGAGCCTTCCCAGGTGGCGTGTGGGAGGTTAATTGGACTCACCTGACGGGCATCTCCAGGCAGAAGATGCCTCCTAGAGCCATGTAGCTCCAACAGGGCAGAAAAAGCACCAAGTAGTGTATAAAGCACCTGAAACGTAGTCTTTTGCTTGTTTTCTTTTGGTGAGAAGTTTTGTACTCTTGTAGAGTGTGAAGTGGGGGGAAAAAATGCCTGCAAACCTCCTTAACGTTTTAAAATATTGACAGTGAGGATATCCAATGGTCTTTTCTTTGCAGTAACGTACTAAGGCCTTTCCCTGGATTATTATGATGTGCTATGGCAACTTCAGGCTTGATGGTTTAACTTCAGAAAGTTTATTAATCACTTAAGTTGGTAATTATTTTTAGTATTAAAATAAGTCACTTTATGGAAGTGTTAGTGCTGATAATATCTTTTTCACGTACTTACTGATAAGTTTTTTTAAGGATTTGCCTCTGTTACCTTTCTCATAGTGTTCCTGGAAAGAAAAGCCATATGCATACCAGAGTTTTAAATGTTTCCATTATGTCAAGCAAACTACTAACCAGCCTCTCTATTCATAGACAGCAAACTTGCCAAAATTATTGGGAGGAATCAGAGGCAAAAGGGCTACCTGGTGTAGCTTTTCTGTGAATAGGGGATCTTCCATATATCCTGCTCTTGAGAGAAGGTAGACTGTGGTACAGAGAGGGAGCAGGTCAAATGATATTCCTGGAGTTTCTTTAGGGGTATCTTGTCAAAGCCAAGAATTGTGCCAGGTGCCAGCCTGGAGCCACAATGATCACTCTCTTCAGTATTTTGTAGTTATAAGTTGCTGTTTGCCTGTTCCTTTTCACATCAGCTTTAGTACTCCTGATACTTGGTTGGAACTGGTCCACATAAAACAATCAGAACGTTTAACCAAAATGAGTGAGTTAGCCTGCATCTAAGGGCTTACTGAGTGCTTGGGGTTTGGTATATATGACATTTTCTTTAAGGAATCCTCCTGAATCTACTGTTAATAGGCTTAGGAATTTGGAGCTGTGAGGTAGAGGTAACTTTTTTTTTCCAAGCAACTATTTTAGTGTTCACTTTATTTTGGCTTTATTTTTTGTCCCAGAAAGCCTCTGCTTAGATGAAGCATCTGGTTCTCTGTTAAGTTTTAATTTTTTTTTTATTCAATTCTACAGCTGCACAAACTGAAGCTCAAAGAAACCAAGTGTCTTGCCCAAGGTCAGACTGAGTTGGTTGTTGAGCCAGGAATAGAACTCAATTATGGTATTTTTTTTATTTTTTTTAAAACAATAACATTCAATGGCTGTAATGAGAGGTTTAGAAGAAAGTCGACAGTTTAAAATTACTGTCGAGTTTCTCTCTTTTCCCTGTTCTTGAAAGAAATCTGGCCTCAGATGACTCAGTTTGAAGGGCTAAGCTAGTTATGAAGCAAATCCAGTTTTACCATGCATATATTAAAACAATCTCAGATAACAGTAGCCTTACGTAGTGTGACTTAGGCCATTTTCAGAACATGAAGTGACCCCAAGGAGCAGCTTTTGAAATGTGTACTCCTGTCCATTTCCAGTTAATTATGCTGATGCTAAGTTAGATTCTGGATGTGATAAACGGAGATGGTTGTGGTTTCCTGGTGACAGAAGTCTGGTGAATGAGGATGAATGAAAAAGGAGTAGTAAAGGGTGGAAAGAGGTGCCCAGGATGACTGAGTGATAATTCCAAAATTGACAGAATTTTAAATCTTTTTTTTTCCCTTGCTGAAAGCCTGGATTAGTTTGAAGAACACCATGCTAAATTGCAAGTTTTAGATACAGTGTTCTTACAGGGGTATGTGCTGCATGGAGATGCAGGAACTCGATTATCGATGGTCTTCAGTATGCTCATACTTTCATACGGTTAGCCTTGTGCATCTGAACAGACCCACGGACTTCTCAGAGGTACTAACAGGAGCAGTCTGCAGAACTCCTAGGCAAATTTAAACTTTATGCCGCAAATATTTCATTTTTTTTCCTCTTCAACCTTAATATATGGGCATTTTCTAAAACAGCTAGTTTCTTCCTGCCTTCTGTCACCTACTGTGAGAAAGACAAGCTGTTTCAGGCCAGCGTATAAGTAATGGCATAAACGTTTATGGAAGACAACCTCTGTAATCAAAGACCTGTTCTTACAGAACTTTAATTCCCACTGCAGCAAATTTAAGTTTTAACAGTGCCACATATCAACTTACTAAAGTGTCAAACTGCTCACTCAAAGGATTCGCAAGGTCACCTGCAATCTATGGCCAATTTATGTCAGACTCTTGCACAAAGGGCTATTTATGAGTACAGTTAATAATTCTCTGCAATGTTATTTTACTAATGGCTTCTGTGAAGACAGTTCAGATGTTGAAGGATTTGTGTTTTCTCATTGAGGATGTGCAAGCAAAAAATTATTTTTTTAAAAATATGTGGGCACTGTTTTGCCACTGCAACAAGGAAAATAATAAGATTGGTTAGAAAACTTACGAGGAAAGAAATTACAGAAAGCAAGTACATTGGCTCTGACACTGATCCTTTGCAGAGTTCTGCCTGAGAATGTCTGTCCTCTGCCTTTTTTAACTGAAGTCACTCTCAAAAAGCGATCATGATGTAAAGCCTCGCTCATGTCAGTCAAATCTTTGCAAGATATGAGCCCAAAAGAAATGTTTGAAATACGGATAATGCATGAGCAGGGTGATTGCACACAGTTCCACGTGGGCTGTTTGGAGTGTGCCTGTACATAACCTCAAAGATACAGAGGAACAACTGAGTATATCATTACTTGCATTCTGAGAAATTGTCCCAGCAAGAGATACTGAAGTCTCCTACTGGTATTATTGTCATCAAAGCCTTACAGCTGCCTCCAGCTGTATTTAGGGAAATGCACTGCAAGGTACTGGCTGGAAACACAAACTCTAGTCACATTCCTCTACTGATTGTTTTCCTTATGTCTGAGTTTGTTTTGAGTTCCTGCAGGTGAGGATGAATATTGTGCAGTGTTTGGTAAATATTCAGAGTGTAGCACTTCACTGCTTCTTACAGGATAGTTAACAGGAAAGCGAGGTTCTCCTTGCATCTCCTTGTGAGAGTCTCTTGGGAAGGAGGAATAAGAAGCATTTGAAGTCAGTGAAGCAGAGAGGTGTCTGTGCTGGAAGGCTTGTGCCAGTCCGTCTCCGTCTGGCCATTGTGATTGCTGCACTGCACAGGAAAGCCCCTTTGGTGTTGGTTCACCACATTGTTTTCATCTTGTGCAGGGTAGACATCCATTGTATAAACAAGTTGCCTGAACCATAATGTGGCATTAAACTCACCAAGGCTTTATGGTCAGTGCACAGCTATGCAACTTGATCTTAAGTGCTGAATTCATCAGAAAAGCTGCCCATGAACCTATGTTTCCAGCAGATGTTTCTGTTTTTTAAGCAGAGACATTATAATCTTTTATTTGTCTTTCATTTCTTTCCATGAAAGCACAGTAGGGACAGTGTTTATCCCTGGTGATCAGATCTGCCAGGTTGCAGTCCTCCCTTAGACATAATAATTTTGCTGAACACACAGATCTTTTCTGAAGCTGGTTTTGAAAGGGAGACGAGGGAACAGCCTTAAAAGAATGAGTATCCCAGGCTCACAAATTTTTAATGAATATAAAATTGTGGATTTTAATACAACATAGTGTCTTTAAGAAAGCATTGAATGTGATTTGATTTAATTCTACAGGGAGTAAGTTGGCAGATATTCAGAAACATTCAGTCTTTCGCAAATGTAAATGGGTCTAGCTTTATTGTCTTCAGTGGAATTATGATGATTTATTTCTGCTGAGTTTGTTTTTTCAGTTCTCTTCATACTAGGTTAACTCTACAACTTTGTTGGAGCTGTTCCTGATTTACAGCAGTGCTAATGAGATCGGAATGGGTCTGTTGTCTCTGCAAGAAAGTAAATAAAACCCTATGAAATTAACTCATAGCCTGTAGATAACACCACTACCCAAGAAAAGTCTTAAGCTAAGTGATAAGGATACTCCTGTCTGACAGACACTTAGCTTTAGCCATGTAAGTCCAGTGGAGTTGGACCCCATAGAACTGGAAACGTAAGATCAAATTTACAAAACAGGCTGAGCTCTAGTTTATGCACTTAGATCCAAATCTAAATTTGGAGTGTTCTGTGAGAGGAGCTGGAGATCACTTGTAATGATAGGATGGGGGTTCAGATCTACTGAAAATCTGGTTGATTTGTGGCTGCGGAGCAGATTGGGCAAACCTAGTTCTTTTGGCTAAGAAATGTGTAGACAGGTAAAGACTCGGACAGTATAAATTTGGTTTTGCTTCAAGTACAACCTGGTTGCAGAACCTTTGATATCTCGATTATATAACAGATAGCTAATTGGATTAAATTATGGCTTTTTGCCAAGATGAATTAGCTTTGGTTAGTGTGAGACGATTCTGAACATGAAGTAATAACATGAAAAATAATGGATGTTATCGAGAGGCCTTTGAAAAAATACGCGGCGAATCTCAGTAGGTCAATAGGTGAAAACCCACAAAGATGCTGCAAACACAGAGCTTTTGTGGTCACAGTCCAGCAGAGGTCTGAGAGCTGCGTTAAACTCTGCAAGACAGCAAGAGTATCTGGCAGGAAGGGGGGAAGAAAGAAAATGACACACGTTTAATTTTATGTTTTAGAAAGAACACTAGCAGTAGCGAGTGTCTAGCAACTAATGCAAATTAAAGGGTAGGTTGAAGGTGTAAAATTAAAGGCCTGATTTTGCTGCTGCAGTTACATTTGTTTTTAGGGGGACCTTACACAGTGTACAGTGTTGGATGTTGCCTCCTTCAGTTTCTCAGGCTGCAATTCCTCCCTTTTAAAGTATAATGAGAACTTCTGATGAAAACCAGCAGTTTGATAATTATTCACTAAAATGTTATTATTAATAGTCAACATTTCAGTTCCCTTAAATAGGGCTGTATGCGTGAGAGTAAATGTTAGTTTGCAGTTACATCATCCAAGTCCACAGTTTGAGTTCCTGGCATGTCATATAATGTATTTAAAGGTTCTCGTCACTCCCAGCTTGCAGAAAACCATTCAAGAGAGATCAGCTTCTAGGAAGGTGTCTCAACTTTGAAAGTCAGTTTTCAGCAGTATTGGTCCCCACCAGACACTAGTAAGAGCAGCTCATCTCTAATTGAGCCAGTAGATCTTCAGCTACACCTTTCTTACAAAGCTTGCGCATCTTCTATTCTTCATCCTCCTTTGTTTCAACTTTCCCTTTAATATATAGTGCAGGTTTGGATTCACCTTCAGGTTGGAGTATTCTTGTCTTCTGTCTCCCAACAGCGGCGTTCTGGACTTCTGCTCAGACTAAGAAATGCTTTTGCTGTGGTGTGGGAAGAAGACAAGCTTTGCTTCAGTTTTACGGTCTCCTGTCTATATTTCTGCATTTTATTTTCTTCTACTCTTTCCACATTTACGCTCATCTGCTACGTCTTTCAGACTTTTTCTCTCTGTCTACCCCCAAATCTTACCTGGAAAGCCACTGCCACCTGTGAGGTTTCCCTGGTGGCTGGTCAGGAGCTGTGCAGAACTGAGTTCTTTGGCAGGCGCCCTCCTCTGCTTCTGGCTGTGTGCAGTGCTGTGACATTCGGCAGGGGCAGAGGAGTTCAGCCCTCAGCGGATGCAAAGGGATTTAGTTGCCCTTACTGACACGGAGCAATGCAGATTTACACCAACTAAAAAGCCTGCATTCACCACGCTTCCCTCCTCTCCCCCCCCCCAATTCTGTGCTCGTTCATCAGCTGAGGGTCTAGCCAACTGTCTTTCATAGACGGATAGTCATTTCTATTAAGATAAATGTGCTGATAATGTTATGTCCCGTCAGTGAGTGCTGTTCTGTATGCAAGCATTCAAAATCATATTAGTAGATGTGAAAGGCTATACTGCGTAATCAGGCAAGCTGCTTGTGAACTGAAGGTAAGATAAATATTCAGTGACCCGGTAAACAAAATAAATAACAGTATATTGTGCTTACATTTGACTGTTCTCTGTGATTCCTGTTTGTGGCGTCTCTTTTAAACTAAGTACTGAAACAAGCACATTCAATTGGTTAGAGTGATTTTTCAGAGTGCGTGAGAATGTACATAAAAATAATAGACAGAATCTAATCCTGCCAAGTTGTCCCTTCTGTTTATACCGTATCATATAAATTTAGCTTGCTAAATGTAAGCATGGTTTCTTTCCCCTCAGAAGTAAATCCCTTGTCCAGTAACAGGAAAAAGAGCTCACGGACTTCTATGGAGAGATGCCTAATTGTCTTGATCTGGTTTCTTCAATACTTTCTTCCTTGGTACCAGTGTTGGGTCTATTCCATAAGCTCCTGCCTTTGCTGTGATGATGTGAGGCCTCTCACTTTCTGATTTTGTCGGTCCTTTAACACTTTATAGTCTCTCAGAAAGTTTTCACGATAGGAACTATAACAACTAGTTCTCTGTCACCCACTGTTTTATGAATTCATTCAAAGACTACAATAGAATAGGTCAGTGAGATGTCTTGTCTGTGAAAAATCGTTAGACTCCGTTGTGCTGTAATCTTTACACTCATCCCAAGTAATTTACAAGTTACAAGGTTTAATGGTCAGTAAAACACCTGTAGATTAGGATTGGTGAAAATGATCTTTGAATTAAGAACTATGCCGAATACTAAAATGTGTCAGAACTCTTTTAAACTTGTCTGTCCTTTCTTTTCTCTCTGCCTTTGCTTTTGTGTGATGCCTCCTATCTATTTTCCTTTTAAAGACTTGGATAAAGGGCAGCTGATGAAAGAAAAGAACATACTTTCAAAAGATAGAATCTGTGTCTGGACTCAGTATTATTTTATGTGATCTAGAAATAGGCAAATCTAGAACCGTAAGACCAGTGTTGACTTGGAACATGAGCTACTGTGGAGTAAGTTCATCCTTCATCATGATGAGAGCAAATCATGACACTGGAAAGCGTCATTTCTGAAGAGTCGGTATTGTTTAGAAATGTGAAGTTAGAGCCTCTGCATCCAGACTAAATGGCAGGAAAAGAGTTCTGTCTCCTGGGATAAACAGTGGGCTGTTGGATCAGATTTGAAAGAAACAAAAAATGTTATCACAGCATCTGATTACAATTTGTTTACTCTCTTCATTAGATCCCATAGTTAATTTTAGAGCCTCAGGCTGTAAATATGAGAGATCGCTATTTGAGTGTGGTGATTTGTCCCCTAGCACATGTTTAACATATGTCCCTGTGTATTAGGGATTCCAGATATGTATGACATTCTAGAACAAGCAGTATTATTGCTTTGTGATCTTGTGATGTTAAAATCCACAGTGTTGTGACATTAGAAGCCAGGATGCTCTGGACTTTTTACCCTCTCTTCAAAGATCTTTGTTCTGCAGAATTTTTCAGTATTGATAGATGCTGTGGATGGTGCTGTTTAATGTAGTACCACACTGGCTTTTACCAGAATGCTTAGTATTTGGTAATCTATAGGTATGCCCAGCTGCCTTGTGACAGTTTAAATGTGAGTTTGCAAAACTTTTTAGAATCATAGAATTGTTTAGATTAGAAGAGACCTTTAAGATCATCAGGTCCAACTGTTAACCTTGCCTTAGGTGCAAATGTAATAATTCACAGCAGATTTCTAATGTAAAATATCCTAACTTGAGTTCTAAATGCAGTTCCCAAACGCTGCGGCGGTATTACTCAGCACTTGTTAGACCACATCTAGAATACTGTATCCAGTTTTGGACCCCTCAGTACAAGAAAGGTGTTGACAAACTGGAGTGAATTCAAGAGAGGGTCATGAGGATAGTTTGGGCTGGTGGACATGTCTCCTGTGAGAAGAAGCTGTTGGAACTGGGCTTGTTCAGCCTGGTGAATAGAGAACTTCAGGAGAACCTAACAGCAGCCTTCCTGTACTCATGAGGAAGTTATCAGGAAGGTAGAGCCAGGCTCTTTACAGTGGTGCTTAGTGGGAGGATGAGAGACAATGGGCATGAGTTGAAACATGAATCTCAACAAGAGAGTTTCAGATTAGATGTAAGAAACTTTTACCTCATGAAGGACAGTGAAGCAGTGGGACAAGTTGCCCAGAGGGTTTCTGGAGTCTCCATCCTTGGAGGCTTGCAAGTCCCACCTGGACAGAGCCTTTGAGCAACCTGGTTTGCCTTTGTAGCCAACCCAGTTTTGAGCAGGAGATTGAACTAGAAACCTCCTGGTGTCCCTTCCAACCTGACTTATCCTGTAGCCCTATGCATTTTGGGTAATAGTTAGTAGTTATCCTGAGAAAATATTCCAGACCAGCCTTGTAGATGTCCCAAGAAAGTCAAAGAACTTAAAGCCAAGTCATGCTGATGTTTCATTTTCTTAGGATCAAGCAAATTGCTGGATAAGTTTTGAACAATTTTTTGGAAATTTTCCAGCTTTGCTGTTTGAAAGCTATCCCAGTAGGAAAACCGAACCGATTCAAAGTGTATTTATCTCACCTTCTTGGTAAAAAAGGGTGTTGTCTTATTAACATATCCAATTCTTTCTGCTAGTATAGGTCACCTACAGTTGAGCAGCCCAAGATACAAATTCAACTTCATAGCGGATGTGGTGGAAAAGATTGCACCTGCAGTTGTCCACATTGAACTTTTCCTCAGGTAACACTTTCAATTATTTGTGCTTTAATTGCATTATTAAACAAAGGTCTACAAAGATTTTCCAGTGTAGTAACTTTGATTTTGAATTCTTGTGTGTTTTGTTCCTGTTTTATTGGGCTTACAATCTTTACAGTACTTTACAATACATATTGTCTGCCATAAAATAAGTCTATCCCGTCTTTGGAGGTCTCTTCAGCCTTCACTAAAATGAATTGCTTTTTGGATTATATTTATTATCTCAGCTCCAAAAAAAAACAAGTTTAGAAGGTAAGCTGGAAAAAAACAGGTCCTTGTTGCTTATTCCACTTTCAATGAGAGGTGATTTTATTTTGGCAGAGAGACTATTAAGAGGTAGCCTGTTGACCAGATGTAACCTATCTAAACACAGAAGTGATTTCTGATACGAAAAAAATGTACTAAATTTGCTGACCAAACATACCAGTACTGAAGCTGGAGTTTAGTTTAACATTGAGTGCTCAAAACAACCTGGGAGGCAGGTTTAACATGAGTGCTCAAACCAACCTGCTGTCAAAACAAATTACTGAAAATATTATATGTACTCTATTACCTGAATACCTTTCTGCTTGGAGTACTCTAATTTTGCATAGGCTTAAGAATTTCCTGAATAATAGGCTTGTTTAATATGCAAAATTGAGATAATTGGCTTTTCTGAGACTTAGCTTTATGCAAATTGTATTGGTCTTTTGAGAGAGTGTTACAGTTGAAGATGTTTAAGATCATAAAATAGATTGTTCTTTCCCTATAAGTAAATGTTTGCCCAGCAGCCTGCTGCGCGCTAATTGGGATACTGCCTTCTGCCTGGGATTGACTCCAATTCTTTACTGCTGAATAGCCCAGAATTTTCAAACAATTTCCTAATAAGGACCACATCTTGGAAGAAAAAAGAGTTTATGGACCTTTTCTCGTCTTCTACTGCCCAGGCGCTTTCTGTTCCCCTAACAAATCCAAGGTCATTACAGCAATTGTTCATAGAGAAAAGTACTTTAAACAGTTGCTAGTCTTTTAACTGTCTATATTGCAGCAAATGTTGTTTCCCACCAGGTTTTACTCATTGTTAGTATTTTCCATTTCTTTTGTTTTATGTTCCCAGTCTTTTCAGTTTCCAGATATGCTTTTTCCTACCAATCTACACTTGGGCTTCATGATTCCTTGGGGCATCACCTCTTCCTTTACTCCTCCGTTCAGCTGCAGATTGTGGATGCCCCATCCCTGGAAGTGTTCAAGGCCAGGCTGGATGGGGCTTTGAGCAGCCTGGTCTAGTGGGAGGTGTCCCTGCCCATGGCAGGGGCGTTGGAACTTGATGACCTTTAAGGTCCCTTCCAACCCAAACCATTCTATGATTCTAAAGTTCCTCCTTCTTCCCATTTCCCCATTAGAGGATCAGCCCATTTGTCAGCCCTACTGTTTCCCGTTATTTTCTTCCTGTGCAGAAGCAGTAACTGTTGGGATCAGATGGGCTGCTCTTCCTTCACTTCGTATCACCTAGGCTCTTTGCAAGGAAGGCTATAAAGACAGAATTGGAAACCAAAGGAAAAGGATGCTGCAGGTTGTCTGAAAACCTGGGTTCCTCTTTCCCTGGCCTGACTGAAAGCAGCCATAATTTTCAGAAAAGGATCCTTTCTTTGTTAGTTTATTTAGTTTAATTTTTGTGAGGATCGTAACATTGGTCCTTAAATGCTTTGTTATTTTTCAGGGTGAGAGGTGGTAAATGATTTGTAATATGATCCTCTCTAAGTTGTGCTTCCCTTATGAGTTATAATTATTTACTTTTTTTACAGGCACCCTCTGTTTGGTCGAAATGTTCCACTTTCCAGTGGATCTGGGTTTATTATGTCTGATTCTGGTTTAATTGTGACCAATGCCCACGTGGTGTCAAGCACGAATGCCATATCAGGGAGACAACAATTGAAAGTGCAGCTACAGAATGGAGATACCTATGAAGCAACCATCAAAGACATTGACAAGAAATCTGACATTGCAACAATAAAGATTCACCCTAAGGTGAGTGGCAGAAAGAGATGAATGAATTCATTTGGGAACCCTATTTCAGTTTCACTTAGCACAGAGGGATTGGCTGGAATATATGTTTAGGGATTCCTTGGAAATATATCTGGGGAAAACAATGTATTGAACAAACTGTTTCTGTAGGTCTGAAATTTTTTTATATCTTAGAACTAAATTACTTTGTCTTCTGTGTTACAAACTGCTAAAAAAGAAGAAAATAAAAATGCAGCTCAGTTAATATGTGGCCAGATGCTGCAATCCTTACCTGAAGAATCAGGCTGTTTTGGCTGATCCTAGCTTTGTGCCGATACATGGACCGCAAGGTGGTACGTAGTGCTGGGAGAGTGGCAGGCTGGTTTGTACACTATTTCTAGGAGACGGAGGGCATAATCTGCTGGAAAGTGATGAAATCTGTTTCAGAATTTTGCTGACTTTTTTTTTTTCTTGGATGAAATTGGAAGGTACTGCTGCTAGCAGTTTGTTTCTCAAGACAGGTTAAAGCAGTAGCACCCTGCAGTATACTAACTTTACCTGGCATAAGTTTTGGGTACATGATAATGAGTGACTCTTTCATTAATGTAATGGAAAGTGTATGTTCCTAACTTCTTACGAGTTTTTGATCTTTCCAGTCAGGTTATTTTCAGGTATAAACTAATGGCTATTTCTTTCTTTCTTTCTTTCTGTGTTTATGTAAGAAAAAACTACCAGTATTGTTACTGGGACACTCTGCTGATCTGAGGCCAGGAGAATTTGTGGTGGCAATTGGGAGTCCATTTGCCTTGCAGAACACTGTGACAACAGGTATTGTCAGCACTGCTCAGAGAGATGGCAAAGAACTTGGCCTGCGGGACTCGGATATGGATTACATTCAGACAGATGCTATTATTAATGTAAGTAGTAGGTATGTGAGGAGCTGAGCTTCATGATCCTGGGACCTTGAAATTCCCACCTATTCAGCAGGGAAGCGTGTTCCCAGAAAGATGAATCCACTAAATAAAAGCAGCTTTTTAAAAAATCAGCAATAGGCTTTTTTTATAAAAGACTATGCAGTGTCTGTGAGTTGTGTTCAGGCATTAGTGCTGTGAAAGGTACGTTAAATAAAACTGCCCTCTTTGAGGCTGTCTATGAAGATTTTACATATGACAGACCTTCTCCTTCTGTAGATTTTGTGCAGTAACACATGGCTGTATAGACCAGCAGTAAATCAACACATTTCCCTCTCTGCTTGTTCGGCTAATCTGGCCAAGCAAGATGTAGAGTAGAGCCAAGGTTTCTTTCATCTCCATGCATTAGAACCAGATGGAGTATTCAAGTTGATAGTATCTGCTTCAGTTTAATGACAGGACACCCAGGTAAGAACTTAAGGAGAGGGTTGATTTTGTTGTTGTCGTTGCTCTTGTTTTCCCTTTGCACATCACATACTCCAAGTAAGAATCTAGATGTAAAATAACATAAAGTTTGAGATAAAGTTTGGAGTTAAGGATCCAGGCACTACGTGTTGTATAGAAATACATGAAAATAATATCCCTTCAGAGCAGCTTGGAGGGGTCCAAAGACCTTAAGTAAAGTACTTATGTGTATATAACTTGTGATTCTAAAAAGAGCACTGCAAGCATATCTGAGGTAGAAAATAGTCTGAAATTTTATGGCTTAAATCTGTTATACATTGAAAGGAAAATATTTTCATCATTTATTTGCTGGACCTCAGTATCACATTTGACATAACAAGTCAAATGCTTAGCATTTTACACACGCAAAGCACTTCACAAATACTTACAGTCACAGACTTGTCAAGATAAATTGTATGGGAAAAAAAGAGGGTATGAAAAAAAGCACTTTGTGCTAAGATATGATGCAAAAGTGAGCTGTTTCAAAAAGCTTCTGTATGATCCAAGAGCTGAACATCTTAACGCATTTAATTGGAATTACTTAATAAAGTTATAAAAGGAGAATAGGAAAACTTTTGCAAAAAGGATTACTTGGGAGCACACATTGAATTGGTGGCAGAGACAGAATTAGAACATGGGATTCTTGACTTCACGCCTGTACACATTCCTCAAGATCAGAATGCTTTCTTGTATATACTTAGGCGTTCACTACCCTCAAATGCTAATGAGCAAGTTTAGACAAGGATAGCAAAGTGTGTCAGATAATGCTAGACCAAATGGAATAATGATAGTAGAGGAGGTAAAGAAAATGACAATATATTTGAATTGCGTTGCCATCTGAGACCAAAAAAATATGAAGATAGTCCTTGGCATAGGGATGCTTTGTGCTTAGCTAATGCACTAGTTTTCCCCTGAGAATGGGAGGAGTTTGAGAGCTGGTCTGTTCAGAGCATTCCTGTGGCTCTGCCAAGACTTTCCTGCAGGAATGTGCATGCAGCTGCCTTCAGAGAAGTGCTAGGACAGCAGGAACATGGGGCAGGAGAAAACAGGGCCATACGTTCCTATATGGAGCTATACTGTATGTGCTGAAGTTCTCTTATTCTCACATCCTTCAAGCAGAGGACAAATGAATGAAAGGTGATATGCCAAGGAAGGCTGAAAAATCATTATCTTGTGTCTGACTGACACAAAGGAACCAAAAATCAAGTGTGTAGCCTCTGATCACTGAAAAGATACAACGTAAGAAATTGATTTCCTTGTTTAACTCAAACTTTGAAACTGTTTTAAAATCTTTAATGCCTGTTTTATTCTTCTGAGGATCTATAAGGTTTGCCTAGTGCTATCTAAGTATAAACAGTTTATATGGCTCATGTTGCTGTCATGCATCACTTAGCTTTTGTTTATTTTGAGCGGTAAATTGCTGCTCTTGGCTGTTCAGTAGACCTGCTTGAAAACTTTGGCCTCGCTCAAAAACGAACTTTTTGAGTCAACATGAAGATGGACAAGGAACTTCTCCAGCTCCCACTTCCTGTAGTCCTGTTGGATGTTTCCTTTGAAGGCCATTAGTTATTAGGCAATTTCAGACTGCTCGGAGCTGCTATACAACCTCCCTAGAGGGTTGCATGTCTGTGGTTACTAAATCAATCCTTACATAGTACCTACCTCATAGCAATACGCCATGATTTAACACATAAAGCACTGTGTTCTTCTCTGGTGGAGAATAAGAGAGATTGACAGTGTTACAAACCAGTGATGAATAAAGCTGCTAAAGAACTGTACACGCACATCACTGAAGTATAGCTTCAGATAGAAATTAATTACTTCAAAACCTTGTTCTGCCAGTCTGTAGAAGAATCAAAATACTCATTTTAACTATTTAATGATCCTTCTTAAATGTAGGGTCTAACTAGCTGAACTATTAGAGTGATAAGTTGCTGCTCCTAACTTAAGGCTTGTTTCCGAAAAGACAAAAACAATCTAATCACCAGAGGTGTGAATGGGTGGATAAGACCTGTGTGAATTCTTCTGTGATCAATATTGCAGAAGTACTGAAGTACAGAAATCACCTGTCTTTCATTCACATAGAAACAAAATAGTATTTAAAATGAAAATTGCGTTTCCTATAGTGAAGCACCAATTTACTGTTCCCTTATGTTATTTTTACAGTATGGCAACTCTGGAGGACCTCTAGTTAATCTGGTAAGTCCAGGTGATTTGGGTTTGGTTTTGTTTCAAGAGCTAGTTTGAAATAAGTGGGAGAATTTTTTATTTTATTTTTTTTAAAGATTCGTAGGTTATACCAGCTTCCAGTCATTCAAACTAATGGTAGGCAGATGCCCTGAAGCTAATGCAAACTATGCAAATTAGGTCTCAGTTCATATGCCCCTGAAAAACATTTCCCCATAGAGCAGAGGCACTTCTGCGCAGCAGTGAGGAAAATGGGATGCAGAGGGAGCAGTTATGCTTGTTCACACTACGAAAACCTGGAATGCACGGCAAAGGTGGGACCTGGTTAATCCACAGAACTGATTGAAGATTGCTTGAAACCAGCACCGATCTTGCAGGCCAGGGATTCGTGGCTGCAGTGGTAGTAGTGACCCCACCACCCGCTCAGTGAAGGGAATCTCTTGCCGAGTGGTAGGACGGACCTTGGATGAACAAACTGTACTGTAATCTCTCTGGCCATCACAGTTAAATGCAAAAGGGATTGTGAATCAGAGCCCAGATCCTCCCTTACAAGTAATGTTTATTTCTGGAGTGATTACAACACTCTAAAATTTCTTACACCAGCTTTTAATGTGAAATGCTAGGCAGTGAGCTGAACCCTGTCGCTTAGGAGCAAATTAATTGCGTGTTGTCTCTCAACAGGATGGTGAAGTGATTGGGATTAACACCTTGAAGGTCACAGCTGGAATTTCTTTTGCTATTCCTTCAGACCGCATCACTCAGTTTCTCACAGAGTCGCATGACAAACAAAGTAAAGGTAAGTTCTGCACAAAACAGCAACATCTTCCAATTATTATCCTGATCTGTTGGAGAAGTGCCAAAATGCACAGGTCTGGGATCCTATTGGTGAAAGGAGCAGCACTATTTTACACGATAGAATACCATAGACTTGGAAACAGAGAACAACTTCATAGAAGTGGGAGAGACATTTTATTGCTCAAACCCCTGAAGACTAGACAGTATCCATATAAATCTGGGAAAAAGGGCCTCTGAGGATAGTGAGGACACAGATGAGTCATTACACTCTCAAATGAGAATTTGAGAATTGCTGGGGACTTGTCCTCCTCTTTCACATGTTGTCCAAGCAAAAATGTGATTAAGATGTACTGTGGAGAATAAGGTAAGAACTTCTTAAAACATTCGTCCACAGATGGAATGTAGTGTGTGTACTGTGAGTGGATGGTCTTTATTTTGCCATGGCCATCTATGTCAGTGCTATATAATTGGATATTGTGATAGGCTTTCAGATCCCAGTGGAAGAAAAGCTGTGTGGTAATTCCTGAAAAAATACATGGGGAAGAGGCAGAAAAAGAGAAGTTCCAAAAGAGCATATAAATCTAAATATACCAGCAAATGACAACTGGAGTATCCTGGACTTTTTTTGTGTTCCTGCCTTGTATCTGTCACGCTGTACGATGTGTCATACTACGTGCTGCACGGCCAAAGCTGATCTAGTAATGCTTCATCCAGGCCAAAACTTCCTTTCTCTTTTGCTTGCCAATTTATCTGTCCACACCCTACTCATCTTGTATCAGGACTGTTGGCTGCTGCTGCTTTTGAATCTTTTTGATACTAATATTTTCTTCTCTGGAGTTCATCCAGTTGTTGATGCCAGGGTTGTTTCCCTACACTTCTGTCCTCTCAGTGTTCTCTCAAATACTGTTATTTCAGAAACTTCCCTTAAAGTTCTGCACAGAATCATAGAATGGTTAGAGTTGGAAGGGACCTTGAAGATCATTTTAGTTCCAATCCCCCTGCCATGGGCAGGGACACCTCCCACTAGACCAGGTTGCTCAAAGCCCCGTCCAGCCTGGTCTTGAACACATCCAGGGATGAGGCATCTACAACTTCCTTGGGCAATGTGTTCCAGTGTCTCGCCACCTTCAAAGTTGAGAATTTCTTCCTACTATTTAATCTAAATCTCCCCTCTTTCAGTTTAAAACCATCAGTCCTCATCCTATCACTACACTCCTTCCCTATCTCTCCTGTAGGCCCCCATTAGGTACTGGAAGGCTGCTGAGGTCTCCCCAGAGCTTTCCATCACAATTCTGATAAGTCCTGCCATACGTGTTTTGCTGAATTCCCCAAATTAGATTGTTTGCACTTGTTGATTGAGGGAAGGAAGGGGGTAGAATTGATGAAAAAAATTGTTAGTGATGAATTATGTGCTGAAAAGTACATCTCAAAGTAGCTGACATAATTTTGTTTCAGCCAAGTTGGAAAAAAAACCCCCAATTTATTCATCAGATTACTAACTCTTGGCTTCTGTATCGTTGGTGATGTTACCCTTCAGAACCAAGCTGCTTATCTCAAAACAGAGAGGAGTGATGGCTCACCCTGCAGCATGGATGGCTCTAGAGGCATGAACACAAGCCTTGTGCTGAAAGCCCACCATGTGCCAAGGTGATCCTGGTAACTGAGACTGGAAAGTCAGTGAAGGCGAGAGATTCCACCACTGAAATCAGCCACCTTGCTCCTTCAGGCACCTTTGCTTCCAGAGAATGATGAACTCACTGAGAGCAGCTAGAGGGCCTAGAGATAACTTTGTCTATGGAACTTTAAGAAAAAGAAAGTAATGAAAGATTCAAGTTTGTCTTGTGATTGTAATGTACTGTCTGATTTTTTTCATCATTCACATTATCCCCTAATCAAAGGAAAAGGATTCACGCTTACTCTTAGCATCAGTGTGGCTATCACTGCTTGGCATACCGTGGGCACAGGACATTTTAATTTTTTATTTTTTAATTTTTTTTTGCTTTTGTTTGTCTGAGCTACCTCTTGTACTTTTGCTGGAGGTAGAAGAATAGTCATTTAAAGTTCTTGATGCATAGAGAAAGAGAATTTCTAAGAGATATTTGCGCCATATTTGAGACTTAGTCTGCATTTTTTAGGCCTTTAGTAATAGTTTTCACTTTTGTTTTATAGGCGTTATTTCTTGACATAAGTAATTTATGTAAGCAGAATTTTTGGGATGTTTTTGTCATGTTTTCTTTTGCTCCAATTATGTTTCAGTAGTTTCATTGGGATCCGCCCTTATGGTACAATTAGGTCATAGAAATAAGTTTAAGGGTATTATCATTTTGCTCTAAATATCATATTGCCTGAAGATGATAAAATTCCCTTAGGAAACTTCTCTTTCAAGATCTGCTCTGGCATATAGCTCAGAATAATGTTTAATAAGCTTGACCTTAGTCTTTTAAATCTCAGTTGATCAGATAACTGCCACTTTTATATAGAAGTCATGTATTTTTAAAGTCCCATCCATTGTATGTAATAGCAGATATATGATCTACTGAAGTACAGGAGTGGAGAAAGAGAAGAAATGAGAGGATGGCATTTGAATGAAGTATTTGCGCTGATTGTTATTATCTAAACATTCTATATTACCTAATGCATTTGCTTTCCTTCTGTGGAACAGAAATCTCTGTAAATAGTGAACTGCTGCTGGATACTTGGGGTCACCTGCTTGTGTGTTTCTATTAACACAAAACTGATTTAAGTTTAAAATATTGGTTGGGGCTGGTTTGCTTGACTTTGTACCACTGGAATTGGTGTTTAATCTGGCCTGGTGTTCACAAAAAGGAAATGCTCTGCTCCAGCTTTAAGCTGCAATGGTTCCACATTTGTTCAGCCTTATAGTTCTAACATACTAACCTTCTATTAATTAATGTTGGGACTTCACCCTGGTGACATCCTGCTTAGATTTATGATCTCACATTATTCTGGTTCTCTTAATTATTTTTTGTTTTGCCTCATGGTTCCACAAATTGCCAGAATGACAGGTTTTGAGACTTTTTATTCACAGAGCAGATGTAACATGACGGTGGTAGTTCCAGGTGCCACATACTATTCTGCCAATGTGACTTAACCCTGACGTCAAAATGCCTATCCTTTGGGGATGATAAAACACTACAATGCGTTGTCTGTGTCTGCTCAGTCTCTGAACTCTGCCAGTTCTAATAAACTGGACAATTATATCCACTCTAATAACTGTTGATGAAAACTTTGGGCTTTGTGCAAGATGTTTGACTTGGGTTAAATTGGACGGAACGGACTTTTGCAAAACAAAAGGCCTGAAGATTTTTAACCTGTATTCTGACATACAAAATGGCTGCAGGATGGGAAGAGGAGGAATCTGGACTGCTGCTGAAATAATCCATAGCTCTTAGCTATTAGTTTTACTTTTATATAATAGCCTGTTACTGTTACAGTATGAACCACTGCTTGCAGTGAGGCAAACATACTGTGGAGAGAGGGCTTAAGGCCATTTTGCATTTTAATGCATCAACAGGAGTGAAATAATACCCCAGCCTGCCCACAGAGGAAGGTAGAATAAGACTTTTAGTTATGAATAAGATTGTACTTGCCAGGTATTTTTTTTTCCCCAAAGCCTTATTTTTATGTGTATCATTAGCCCCTGGGGAAATAATTCACTTTTAGATCAGCAGCATTTCTACTATCACTTTTCATTCTTGCCTAGTGCCCTCCTTGCGGTTTTGTATCTTCCAGATCAGTTTCTTTTGTCCCTTCTTTCATTTTCATTTTTCTGTCCTGTAAATATTCCGAACTCAGCCCTCAAGAGTATGGTTTGTGATTCTGTGTATTTCTGCATCACACAGGCGATGACCAGCAGCAAATTGTTTAATGCAAACAGTAAACTGTCACCAGAGAGTCCATCATCTGTGTCTCATGAAGACATTTAACTTTCCAGATTGCAGGGATGGGGGAATTATTTTGGGTCGCAGAATTATCATGTTTGAATATTGTTAAAAAGTGAAAACTTGCATTTATGCCGTGTATACTAGAGAACGACTGTGAGTGCACTAGTTCATAGCTATGCCCAAAGCTTTTAGACATCACTTTTGAGTAATTTGACTTCATGATATTCTTACTATAGCTGATTCTGATCTCGTTAGTTTCACTTTAAAATATGGGAGAGCCAGAATATTTCAGGGAAAAGCAGGGATGACAGCTCCAGATGTGAGATTGATCAGAATGTAGTAAATCCAATGCTTAGTAGTCAACATTTTCACTAATAGGAATATAGGACATGCATAAGATTCAGGACTTATGCCTGTGCTTGGGACTGTTTTTCTTGGGAAGAATAGGGGTTAGAGGAGACTGTGTGCATCTCCTTTTCAAACTTTTTCCTCACATGAGAACGTGGAGAAGCTCAAAGAAATTGTGAAGTAGTTATGCTGGAACAAGTAAGGGAAAATATTGTTTCATACCGGATATAACTAACTACTGAAGCAGTCACTTTAGGAAGTCATCAAACTGCATTTTTTTCATAAGACAGCTGTGCAATATCATGACTATTAAAAGCCAAGTACAGAAATGTGGTGCCGGTCCTAAAGCGGTGAATTTTCAGCATTTGAAATTCTGTAGAGTCCTGGCTAATCATAAATTCAGAATAGTTTGGGTTGAAAGGGACCTTTAAAGGTCATCTGCACTGAACAGTTGGAATCTGCCATTTTTTAGTTTAAAACCATTACCCCTTGTTCTGTCGCAACAGGCCCAACTAAAAAGTTTGTTCCCATCTTTCTTATAAGCCCCCTTTAGGTACTGGAAGGCTGCTGTAAGGTCTCCCCAGAGCCTACTCTTTTCTAGGCTGAACAACCCCAACTCTCTCAGCCTGTCCTCATAGGAGAAGTGTTCCATCCCTATTTTTGTGATCATTTTGGCTAAGGTCTATGTGTTTGGTTTTTTTAAAATTTGCTTTTCTTTCTTTGGGGTAGAAATAACACGCCATTTGCGTTAGGATCAATGTGAGTCTTGTGGTTGTCCTTTTTTCTGACAGGTGGAAATTTTAATTTCTTTAAATCCCATTTTCTACATTCAACCATATGATGAAATAGTCTTTCAGTTTCAGATGAAATGGTAGTTTGTTATGAAATTTTCCCTTTACTGAAGTCATGTGATAGCAGATCACAGAAATTTTCCGGAATTTTCTGAGGGAAAACTCTTAGAGTGTAAATGAGCTTCTCTTGCAAAGAGAAGGATTGTCATTCTGTACACCAAGGCTAAACAAAATAATAAATGACCTCAGTGCAGGTGTGTATGATTTCTGTTTAGTTTTGTTAAAAGCTGATACATCCTGTTTTAATTGACAGGTATTTGTGGTCATCAAAGTAGCTATTCTTTTCAGTGTTTGCCTAAATTTCTTAAATATCCTATGTGTTATTTTCAGATGGGAAGAAACGTTTCATTGGCATCAGAATGCTGACAATAACACCTGCGTAAGTATCCTAGAAAGATAATCTATATGATCATGCATATGAGAGGTGGTCAATACTGGTTGAGAACTTCATCATTCAGCTTTCATTATAAATCTCCAGAGAATCCTGAAGTGTGCATTGGCTTGTATGAAGTCTGCAAACATTCATTTTGCTTTGAGTCTTCCCATCACCCAGATATATTCTGGGATAACAAATTAGGGCTCTTATGCTTGTGTTCTTTCCTAGTGGTAGGCACGTTTCCAGTGTGGCAGCAGACTACAAAATGAACAAGACAATTTCCAGCTGGAGGGTCAGATCCTCAGCTGGAACAAATCAGCATAATGGCATTAACATCACTGGGCCACCACCAATGGAGAGACACTCAGAATGTTTCTCTGTGTAATTGTGAAGTGAACATGATGTGAGATGATACTGCTTTTGTGGTGTCTAATGAAGCAGTGTAAGATGTCTCCAGGCCTATTTTCAGGAAAAGACAACTTCCTGTGGTGTGTTTGCTTTAGTCGTTTAATTGTTAGCTTCCTCAGTACAAAATGAAATGAAGTTATGCTGCATGTGGCCATTTTGGCTTGCTTTCCATTTGAGGGACCCCAGGTTTTCATGGTGGACAGCAGAGTAGTCCATCATTGGTTTAAAAACCTTTCCTTCTAGAACTGGGTTTTAACCACATTGTATACAGACCTGAAATGACGTCATCTCCTCAGAAATGAGGGGATGTTTTCAGAGTCTCATTTTCCAGCTGCTTCCTGTCTTCTTTTAAAAAGGGATGCATGAACAATTCCTCAAGAAAACTTGAGGAAGCTGGAATTACCTTGGAAAACCCTCACAGTTCTGATCTGTCTGATGACTGAAGTTATCAGGAGCTATATTGTTCTAGGTAAAGACAAATTAAGAATGACTTGCAAACTGAAAGAAGCAAGACAGCAAATGGCTGCCCCATCGCCAGCATTAACTCTTTGGGGCAGGATTGTCTTTTGTCCCTGCACAGCAGCCAGGACAGAGAGTGCTACTGTCCCCGTGCTCTTCCCCAGCGCCTTATCTCCTACTGCTACAAATAGCAAAAGTCAGGTTCTTGCAGGAGATGTTCGAGACCATTAAATATACCATGCTTTGCACAGCTAAGTAGTTTTTGACTCTCTTTAAAATCTGTGTTACTTGATTTAATCCAAATTCAGATCCCCTCCATGCTCATCACAAGAACAAGGGGCAAACAATTAATGTTGTCATTCATTTTTGCCCACAAAAATTTGAGAATAAATAAAAAATTATTTTTGAATGCTACCACTTTTGTAGTGGAATCAAATGCTATATAATTTGTTTTCTTCTTTCAGCTTAGTGGAAGAACTGAAACACAATAATGCTGATTTTCCTGATGTCAGAAGTGGAATTTATGTACATGAAGTTGTTCCAAACTCACCTTCTCATAGGTATGTAGAGCACATTATTTTCTTCACTATAAATAAATCTCCAAATAGATACTAGTATGTAATTTTTCTATTTATATTCAAGTATTTTCTCATACAGGTCTTGATTTGTATTTAAACAGATACAAATTGTGCTTTTACATTTTAAAAAAGTTAAAATATTTGTGCTAAGTTTCTAATTGCATCGACAAAAGTGAAATATTTCAGTATCAGAACTTCTAATATAACATTATGAAACACTAATGTGCAAATTTAAGGAACACTCCAAATGCAATGAACCAAATTCTGTTTCTGAAAAGTATGTTGAATGTTAATAAATAGAAACTTGGTCTGAGTTTAAACAAGAAACAGGATAGCATTTACAGAAGACAGTGTCAGAGCTTTTATCTGAGACAATGCTTCATCTTAGGGGAAGAGACTATTTTACAGACCAGTTGGAAAATAAGTAAGACTCTTCTAAAAAATTACTTTAGGAATTACTTTAGAAAATGCAAAGGCAGTAAAAATGGCTATTCTGGATTACATTCAAACAGCAAGAGAGAAATAATTTACCTGTAGTTCCATTGGTACAGTTTGCTTGTCTTTAAATTTTGAGAGTAGTTCAATTTCCAATGCTTGAAATACACACTGGAGAGAGAAAAGCACGTTATAGAGTGAGTCAGTCATGGCTAAACGTCTTGTCTGTTTTTCCTTGCTGCAGTTTTGTGGAAGGCAAAGAGAAAACTAGTCTGCTTTTACTGTTGGTGCATGTTTGGTGTTGTAGAAGAAAATCCTCAATGAAATAATGCGAGCCTGATTTTGTACTTAACGAGTTCTACTGAGTACTATTCTTTCGCAGTCAGAAGGGTGGAATTTCCCTTCAATGGAAACTAAAACAAGTAAAAATGTATCACACCACAAAGAGGTGGAGAATAGTCTCTGTACCTTTTCTCTGCATAGAATACATACTTACTGCCTTTTTCTTCTTGTCATTGCAGAGGAGGGATCCAAGATGGAGATATTATAGTTAAAGTCAATGGGCGTCCTTTGATGACTTCCAGTGACCTGCAAGAGGCTGTGATGAATGAATCTCCTCTACTACTTGAAGTTCGAAGAGGAAATGATGACTTGCTATTTAACATTGAGCCTGAAGTTGTCATGTAAATAGAATGGAGGAAGCTCTCACCATAATTAAACTCACTTACTCTGGAACACTAGATACCTCCTTTACAGCTACAGTAATTATACTTCCTGTTGACTAATGACAAGGTGGACTAACTTAATTGCCTGAGCCATTTCTGTACATAGTAGCTAGAATGAACTCAGTTATGCCATTTATAGAAGATTTAACTTTCAAAGGAATTTAAGAACTGTGTTCTGGGGAGGGGAAGAAGGTAAAAAGATTTTGGGTAACTGTTAAAAATGGGGTCCACTTCCAGTTCCTGTAGGTTCAGAGCAGATTCAGTTCTGCATTTTGAAAGACCAAAATACTACCAGAAGGGAGAAAGCATGCCCAAAGGGGAAATTATTCTTAAACTGCAGTCATGGCTGCAGCAGAACCAAGCTATTGCAATGCACAATTGAGCTTTTTTTTCTTTATGTAACTTTTTCAATGTGAAACTATTTGCAATGCTTGTATTTGTTCTTAGTGCTTGTAAGCTACATGTCAATGCAGGTAGATTAAATCTGTAAATATCGAAAGGAACAAAAATGGTATCAGGCTATAGAGTGTTACACCTAGGTCATGCAATTTTGGAATATAGTAAATGATTCTTATAGAATTAATGCCTTATTATATATAAATCAAAACGATGTGCTGAACAAAGTTACGTTTGAGAAAATGCACAGTTTTTTAAGAATTTGATACAAATTAGTTTTGCATTTTACTGGTAAGCTTTGCTGTAAAATTGTTATACTACTTTTGGCTTGTACTGTGTATGTTTCTACTGTAAGGAGATTAAAGTTTACACAAAAAATGTGTTCGTGTAAACATCTTTTTAAACAAGTATGTCTTCCCTCCCTCTTCTGTCGGACTCTCCCAAGAGAAAATTTTCTTACAGAAAATTGAACTGTGATGTTCTGAAAACCCTTTGCAGAGGTATGGTATGATGATTCTGCCCTCATGCAGACTATGTTTAGAAAAGCTTTGCACACAAGTAATTTATTTACACTTTTTCATATTTATGGATTGTGCTTTCATGTCATTTAGAGTATCTAGTTGGGATCCTGTTGTCCTCAATTCTGCCTGTACGTGACAAGAAGCAGAAAGGAAGCACAATTCACCCTGTTACTACAGCTACAGTGTGTGAGACTTTCATGTAATAAATCTGGGACAGAATTTGCTAAGAGCTGAATCCAGGTCTCCTAGATCTCTGAAACCACACATCTATCTTTTTTCTTGGCAAATATTGCTACCATTCCCAAAGAGACAAGAGAATCTCTGCTTGGAGCATTTTCATCAGCAAGCTGTTCTTTCTAGACTTGGTCTTTGTTTAACTCCTTCTTGCATCAGGGTGTGTCTGTGGGGCAGCCAGAACCTTCCCTTTAAGTTACCATCATCTCTAGGTTTTCTGGCTGTACCAACCGGCGTGTTTGTGACAAGCCTTACACCTTTGGGTTTGTATGACACCAGATGTGTGGGAAAGAGCTAGCTGGCTGTGACTGCAACTGTACAGCTGAAAGGTGGAGGGGGTTATTCCTCCTAAAACCAAAAAATACTGTTTCTTTCCATCATATTATAAAACGAATACTGTTTCTTTTTATCACGTTATCACCCATGTCTTTAATAGTGCCCTGACACCCATGCTGTCACGAAGACGAGCTATTTTCACCACTCCAACAAAAGATACTTATTTGTACCTGTTGAGTTTTCTATATTCAGAGGGATTGACTCCTTTCTGTTAAGATACAGCCTTAGCATCCAAACTTGAAGAAAGCATAAGCATGTCCTGAAGTTAGGACAGCTAAAGTCAAACCTATCCATACATGTGTACCACATTGGGACCACCATTCTGCAGTTTGTGAGGGTTGTTTGTTTGTGTCCGTTGATTAATATTAGACAAAAATATTTCCATGAGTTTGTTGCTAATTTTTCAGGCTTTTGACCAGCAAATTGTTTGGTAAAAAGACCCACAGAATGGGTCTGAATGACGAGCTTCTCTTACTGTAAGAGAACAATGAGCTGTAAGAGAAGCTTTTTGGTTTCCAGATAATATAGTAGTGACTTTGAAATAAATTGCATAACAACTTTATTACAATAATACTGAATAGAGTCTGAAAGTGACATAACTGCATTAAAATTAAAACAATACACTGTTGTTGGCACTGGCCAAGTGCCTTGGCCTTTTAATCATGCCACAGTATGGAGGGGAGAAAGACTGTTTCCTTACTTATCAAAAACTCTTGTGTTCTACCAACAGCCCCTTTTTTCTAAGCTTTCTCTGACAGTCGTGCGGAGGTCACACATCCTGGAGTCTGCAAGTGCCATCATGTTGTAGCAGATTTCACTTTGAGGGAATAAAGGTCAGATGAGGTTCTTTGAGAAAAAGCATTGTCATTTCCTTTGGCCGCAGGAGCGTCTGTGTCATTTCAGCTGTGGTGTGACCCTTAACTGCTGAGATAAAAGGGCAGACTTTATTAATTGCCACTCATCCCCCTGACATTGGCCGGAGCTGCGAAGGTTAATTGCAGCAGCATCTTAAGATAGAGTCAGCGTCTACCAACGCCAGCAGTTAAGTCTTTAACACAACCTTTCTACCTTTGTTTCTTGGCTAAGAGAGAAAATAAAACAGCCGTGGCTGCCTAAAACAAAACATTCATCAGCTTTTCTGTTATAAGCAGTTACTGGCTGTGGCTCCCTGAGGGCAGGGAGCAAGTTAAAGACGTTTCAGGCTCAGTGTTCAGTAGAAGACAGGAAAGAGATAACACCATGCATAACACAACACCATTAATAAAGAGGGATGGGGGCTGTTACTAAGACAGGGCAGGGGTGAAGCAGAACACAAGAAAGGGAAATGGCACAGAATGAAACAAAAATAATTATATTCTTGGGAATTTTTTTTTTTAAAGAAAAGAAGTTGAGTCTCAGTTTCTTTGATATAATTAGATGGTCATGGCTGCTGTACAGCTGCCAGGAGCTTCAAGACCCCTTTCTGTGGAGACGGCATCTTATGTTTATCTCTGTACCCTCAGGGCAGTTTGGGAGGGGAGGGAAGGGTAAGATCCCAAAACACCGGTGACTCTCCCCAAGAGGAACTGATAATGGAGACAGAGCCTTTAGACTGCAGTCTGTGTGGCACACCTTGTCACCTTCCCCAAGCACCACGAAGCAGCTCCGATGGCTGATTATTTGTGGCTACCTGCTCCCCCACTCCACAAGTGCCTCCTTTGCACTTGAGCTTCTGATACCAGTTAAAAAATACGATGTCACAGGAAAGAGAGGCACTTTCTGTTTGCAAGCAAGGAAAACCAGGGGAATTCCTTTCCTTACAGGGGATCCTGTCGCTCTGTCAGAGAACTGGATGTGACACAAGAGGTGCATGAGTCTGGGGGTTTGCCTGGGTGTAAAAGGCTGGGAAAGCTGGTGATTTTCAGTCTGTGGCCGCCGTGCTGCACAGAGCACCCTCGTGGTCCAACAGTCGTACCTGCTGCAGCTCTGGGAATTTTGGCCTGTGGGGATCTGAAAAGGCTTGAAAAAGCTGCAGAAATGTCACACTCAAAATCAGTGCCAGCAGCTCTTCTGCTCTCTGCTCACTGTTTTGTATGTTCTGCACGAGCTACCCTGCACCACTGCATACCCAGCCAGCAGTCCCTCCTTTCCATATGTCTCTTGTGACTGTCACTATGCACCAGTCTGCACAAAGCTCTTCTGTGTGCCTTCTTCCATGGTGGCCCTTCCACACTTCTGCATTTTGCCCTCCGCCGCAGCTGCTGTTTGCTCTTCTCCCCTGGTTTTGCAGCAGCTATTCCGTACCACCATATATCCCAGACAGCAGCCTCTCACTCTTAATTTTGTTTTGACTGCTTGTTTCTTGCTTGAGGCTTTTTTGGTTTAGCAGAAATTCAGAAGAAAGACTAATCTTTCTTTTTTTCCTTCCCAGGCTCTGGAGTGCTGTGCTGAGCATTTCAAGTCCATAGCATAATAGTAGGGCATTGGTTTGATGAAAAGTTTTTTTAACCACAAGACACTGCAGGATATAGAAAGCGATGCTGCCTCTGTTTAGGCACCACCAGCCAGAATCTGGTGTTCAAAGACACACAAGGGTGAGAGGTTATCCCAGAGAGGGTGTGTATGGGTAGTATGGGTATGCTTTCTGTACCCACACGTAGGACTAAAGTCTGAGGATTGCTTTGAAGTAGGAAGAAGACTTAAAAAGGTAAGGGAAAGGGGGTGTAGCATGTTTATTTTATTTTATTCCCCTTATTTACTTGGGTTTCTGTAATCTTCATTTAACTGGACATGCCTGGGGAAAACATCCAGGTCTGTGTTTGTTCCCATTCCTCTTCCCACAGTAGGAGATTATTTTTGCAACTTTGGTATTCTGCAAATAGTAGATTTGGTCTTTTATCCGGACCTTCCCAGCAGACACAGCTTGGTGGGGTTACGCTGTTAGAAGAACTTTCCAAGTCATGCCATGGGGTCTAAACCTCAGCAGAAAGAACCACCAGCAGTTAAGGCAGAGTTGCTTAGAAGATCTTGCTGGCTGTTCCAATTCTTTACCTTTCGGCAAACATGCAAGGCAATGTTATATTGCATTTTTCTACTAAAAATGCTCAATAATATATTGACTAGCAGGGAACTAATGCTTGGGGAGCACACAGCATGGATACAGGAGTGGAACTTCAGGCTGCAACAGTCACAAACAAAAAAAGAGGAAAAAGATATTTATTTTTTCTCATTTGATTTTTATCCTCTGGGGAGAAAGGCCAGACAGAGCAGGTCTCCCTCCATCCTCCCTTCCTCTTCCCCTCCCTTTCTGTCAAAAAGCTCCCCCAGGGACTGTGAGAATATGTCAATATTAAACAGCATTTTCCCTATAAAGACCTCTAGAGAATAACAGAAGCAACTGCTCGCTCGCTCTTTCTTCAACAAACATTGGCAAGGCCCTCACAAATGGCCAACTGAGGCATAGTCAGGAAAAAACAAGTTCTTAGAGGAAGCAGTCGCCAAGGAAAATAATTGGGCAGCATGAGGGGTTTGGTGACGCAGCCACACAGCTGCTAAGTTCAATGACTTCTCGATTGCCTCCATCTGAAGCTGTGTTCCACTACAAAATGATCTTCTGCCTCCATAACTATAAATAGCCAGGCACGATGATTTGCTGCTTGAAATCCCAGAAGCAGCTTGGGAAAAAAAACAAAACTAAGCCCTAACAACTAACTCAACACACAACAAGAAAACAAGAAGCCTTCAACTATTACTCAATAAGATTCTAAACATCAAAGGCAGTGAAGCTAGAGCATACAATGCTAATGCTTTTGAAGATGACTTTCTAATGTCTTGTTTGGTCAAGAAGGTGTGCAGTGCTACAGCAGCAGTGCCAACTGGTCTGTCCTCCCTCTGTGGGAGGAAGTCTACCTCAGGGTCAGTGTCATGTAGACTGCCAGTGATTCCATCTGAGCTACCTGTCTAGATGTCCCATAGCATCAAGGAGGAGAAACAGTAGCTTTCCTCTTCTCAGAAAGTAGATGTTCAAAACAGGTAGTCCATACACAAGTAATCCATAAAGTTGTGGGACAATGGGAGAAATGAGCTCTTTCTGAGTGTGGTAATACATATTTCATGGTATTTTCCAGTTTTATCTATGAGACCCTGGGGTACATTTTTCAATGGAAGGTAGCAAAATGATAGATGCTGCCTCACTCAAGTATCAAGCTCACTACACCATGACGTGCCTACCACAGCCACCTACCAAAACTTATCCAATCAGAGTTGGAAATGCATTAATTACACTTGCCTTTCTAGCCGTTTTACCTCTAAAGCTCCTTCTTTCCCATCCATAAATCCAGGTGCAAGGAACATAGGAAAATACACCTAAACCACCAAAAATGCTCCCAAATACCTTTTTTATGTACATAAAAATATCTGAGCTTGAAAGTCCATCATGCAAGTTGTCTTTGTGGTTAGACATCAGTACTCTGTTTCCCACTGCAAGTTATGCAGGTCTGTATATCCCACTGGAAAAGTAGCTATTGCTTACATTAGGAGCATAAAGCTGCCAGTTGTGCCTCTACAGAAAGACTTCAACATCTGAAATACGGTAAATCCACTGGGATTAAATATTGCCATTCTCCTGTACTAAAATATTACCATTCTGGCCCATAAATCTTACACTGAAATCCCTCATTTAGGGAAAAGCAGAGAAAATTTTGTGGCAGATTAAGGGAGTTCTGGTGTTTTGAAAAGCCCTTTAAAAGCTTCTATGTGGTTTGTGATGTCAGATGTTATATGAGGAGGAGAAATCAGTTGGCAGAGTTTGAGGAAATGATGAGAAGCACAATGATAAATAAATACCATTGTTTCACATTTTTCCCCCAAAGGTTTGTACAGATGGTCTACATTTTTACTGGTTTTGTTGCAGTTCTGAGTGCTTCTGAGATTTTTTAAGGAAAAATTCTATGATTTCTTGCTAATAGACATTAATAGTGTTATTGGTATGAGGCTAAACAACCACGAACAGAAATCAAATGTGGTATGAAATCTGAGGGAGCTGCTTTGGACTGTATTTTTTTGCTTCACACCTGTAGAGGCAGCTGCAGAGAAAGAAAGACACATGAGAAAATCCTGGCAAACTGAAAAAGAGTAGCCTCTGAAAGTAACCTGGCAAACTTCTGTAAATCACCACCACTTCTTTAAAATAAAGCAAGCTTTTCTACGGCTTACTTATACCACTGATGCAATTGAATATATAGTGTGGAAAAGAAAAATAGTAATCTTTACACACTTTGCATTGGTAGGCATTGCAGGCATTTGCCTTAACTTGGAACAATATTTGCAAAACTTACTTTTTGAACGGTTTTACCCCAGAACATGGCAGGTAATTAAATGAAATCAGTATTTTCTTAGGAGAAATGTGAACCTTGACTAAGATTGTTTTTTTAAATGAGCAGTATTTTCATAACACAACATTTATTTTGCATAGTACTGAGGAAATTTGACCCCTCAAAGTAAATTGCTAGTGCAGTCAACCCTAGTGGCACTGAGTCAGGCTCTGAAATGAAAGGCTAAGGCAAAGAGGCTCTGTAAAAGACACCTGCAAGTTAGCTTGCCAGCCAGCAAAAGCCCTTCCATGGACTTTGGGTAGGTTTCTGTAATTCTGCAGGGTGCTGCAGGTCAGGCACAATTTGTTTCTGTATGTAACTGTGAAAGCTGTGCAAGTTTGCAGCAACTGCTCTTAATTACAACAGCTGGGGAGAAGTTACCTCCCCCAGCTTGCTGATAACAAAGACCTTCCTTATCAACCTCCATCTGGCCAGGTTTGAGAACATGCTTCTGCAGACGATAAATCAGCATAAAATACAGACTTTCTTTTTGTTCAGAAAACTCTGATTTCTATTTAATGACACCTACATTCCTCTTCTAACATGTAAAAATTTGCTACAGCTATCATCCTGTTCAGGTCAATGAAGTTTTGTAAGTAAATGGAAAGAGATGCTTAAGCTTCAGGTGGTCAGTGAGGTCCAAGGAGTTGTGCTGTCAAAAAAATTCTTAGATTTTGAACAGGTGCAGCTGTTGACACATTTTAATTTTGCATGTGCAGCATGAATTTATAGTCACAGGTGCACCTTCTGTGAAATCAAGCCCCTGTGGCCTTGTGTTTTTTTTTACAGAAAAGAAGAAAGAAAGAAGTCAAAGACTGAAAAATGAGCTGAAAAATCCCACTTTCTCTATTGGTATGGAAGGAGAAGAAACAGAATAGAAAGGCAGTCATGATCTGAAGTGTCAGCTAGCTCTTCCTGGGGGTTAGAAGTGGCTGGATGATGCAGAGATTTATTTAACTGTCTAGGTCTTCATACAGTCCTATTCCCATGGCTTTTGAGGTCCAGATTCTCCAGAAGATGTAGGTGGTATGCCATGAATACCTTATAGATGACATGATTCACTGTGTGTGGCTCCTGGGTACTATATTTCCTTGAAACTGACCATAAGACAAAATTTATATGTGTGTGGCAATTTCTGACACCACAGCACTGGTTTGTGTCCTGATGTAGGGAAGAACAAGATAGAATGTAAACAACTTTCTTGGAACAAAGATTTCCCGCAAGTTCATCCCAACATTTCCAATCACAGTGACACCTTTTGATATTCATTTATCTCCCTAAGAACACAGCAATAGCTCAGCCAGAAAGAAAATAATTTATATCACAGACCATACAGAGAACCGGGATTGAAGGTAGGGCGAGAGGAGACATTTTTGTTTCACATATTATGAAGTGCAGAAATTTGATAGTAAGTATATGATAAATCTGATTCTTACACTCTATATGAGTATTAGGTAAAGAAATCTTACCAACATCTGGCAAGCAAAAGACAATTATCATAATTGTATTGTGTCACTGTACACAATTTATGAGATTTTGTAATGGCAGCTATATATTAATAATAAGGAAAAAAATGGCGTTTCTCTCTGTAGTAAGAATCTTAAGCTAAAATGGCACCATTTTGAGAATTTCCTTCATGTTCAGGTTTTAAACTTATACAAAATAGGAAAGAGCTGCATGAAATTAAAGCTTACTGCTTAATGATGTGTAGCAGAAGTCTTTCTGCTGTAAGTACCAAAAATACCTCAGGTCATTCTCACTGATAATTCCTCACCTCTATTTGTGCCAACATTAACAAATAGAAAGTCACATTGATTGTAATGTACTGCACAGGGCAGATTCATTTTAGATTAAAATTACCCCCTAAAAACAGAAAAGAAAAACCCACTCAGTGAGCTATTTATCTTTCTTTTTTGCGTGTGTGCGCAGAGATTAGGGGGATTAGAAAAGAGGGTCTTAGAGGCATAGAGGGTGTTTTGGGTTAAACCCAAAATCTAATCCCATGGCTATAGCAATTGTATTTTGAAAAATCATTTTTCAGCTGCTATGGTAAACGTTTCTAAAAACAGAGGAGAAGTTTACAATCTGTTACAACAATGAATCAAAATTACTGCTCATTTTCCATGTTAAGTCTCAAGAGCCTGGGTAAACACCATGTTGGCTCATTGGAAACAGAAGAATGATTGACAATGTAATGCAACCAAAAACCTGAAAGAACAGGTAGATTAGTTATCTACTAAAATAATACTCATCTACTCCTCAGAGTTCTAGTCCCCAGAGTTGAGTCTGCTTAACAAACAAACTGTCTGTGGGTCCATAACAAGTACACCATAGAAACCTAGGCCCTGGTCCTAAAATCGTGAACCAAAACATATGCTTGCAGTTAAGCATGTGATTAATAAATCGGTGAACACCGAAATCTGGTCCATACTGGAGTTGTCATAGTGCGAATATTCAAACAGCCCTCCAAATCTCTGCAAGTGAGTGAGCACAATTAGCCAGTCCAACATGTATTTCACCTGCCTTTGGTAGCAAGTCCACAGTATCCCTGATCTTATGAGTGACGATGACACAGCACACACACCTAATTAACTCCAGGTTATCTATACTATAAAACATACATGATGCATTCACATGTATTCACTTTGCATGCACGTACGCACTCTATACACATAAGTAAGAATATATGAATTGTAGAAGTATGCATCAGGGAAATGCAAAGATCAAAAATGAATTCTGTGGGTGGCAGATGTTAAAAAGTCTGACACTGAGCTGTCTTTACCCTTGATAATTTAAAAACACTGGTGGAAGTATTGGCAATAATGCTTAAAACATCGTCTAACAGGTATTTCCTTCTGTAATACAGAGGTGTTATCAAACGAGATAATGCCAGACATGGCAGTCAATTAATGTGATAATGATGACATACTTTCCAGTTTAACAGTAGCTCTGGATGAAGTATAGACAGATGCATCTAGACCTAGGCTTTTTTTTTCTTTTTTTTTCCTCTTTTATGTTTTTTCTTTTTCTTATCCTTTTGCTTATTTTATCACGAGGTTCAGATAACTTGTAGCCTTTTTAAAAGCTGTCTGAACTATCTAATAGCTCATTTTAACTTTCTGTAAACCTTAGAACTCCATGCTCCATGAATAGCTCCAAGTGAGACTGGAAGATCTCTGAAATTTTTAAGGGCTTCTAGTTGTTGAACACATAAATAAGCACCAAAGGGTAGATTCTGATGGAATTTTTAAGTCAGACTAATAACTTTGCAGCTGATAAAATTAACTGAAATTGGAAATGATAAATGTCTGGAGAAAAGGATGATTTTGATTGCATTTTTCGGCAGACCACAGGAATGAGAGTCACATGGCAGTAAGAGGGCAAGGGAGGAGGTGGCTGTGGTAAATAAGCTCTGACTTTAATACAGATAAAATGTTTTCTACGACTTATTTGAAAAGTAGGGAGTTTTCAGTTCAAATCTATTCCAGACTGTGATTGATGCTGAACTAGTTGCTCAACTCCTCTTCTTCAGTTCCTGCATCCATTAGATGTAACTGGTAGCAACTCCTAACATGAAGCACTTTGAAATCTCAGGCAAACAAGACTATACTATCAAATTGCAAATGCTGTCTCTATGTGACTAAATAAAATGAGACTCCATGAGCCTGTGTGGTCTGCAAGAAGATAGATGTCTAAATGGACATCGCCTCCTCTCTGATGTTTAGTCTCTTCACTGAAACCTTAGTTCATTGCTGAATATGTGCTTTTATAGATGTCTGAATTCAGCGTCTCAGTAGGCTATAGGCAACCTGCCCAATTACTCAGGGTGATGTCTCCAAGCTCCCTAACATTTAATTTGGACTGACTTTCAGCTGACAGTTTAAATTTCAATGTTTTTTTTTTTTTTTAAACTGTGGTAAGTCATCATCCATTTTCCAAAATGTTTTGTTTTCCTGGCTCAAATTCATAGTCTGTTTCCCCTCTATCAGAAAGCATCAGTTTTGGGGCTGGTTGTTGGGTTTTTTTCTTCTTTTATATATGTTTTCTTTTTGTGTCTAGTCTCAACTAGAAAATTCTAGTAGGATATTAAGTTTTTTATCATTTAAAGATAGAATAGCAAAACCAAAATGAAAGTATCCCTTAGAACATTTCTTTTTAATCTCTCTAGACTGATGTCCTACTTCATATCATAGGAAAAATCCAAAGTTAATATGTCAAACAAGATTAATTCAGCCTTGATGGAAAATTTTCCACTTTCCTGGAAATTTTTGAGATGAAATGTCCAATTGCTTGAATCAAAACTGGGAGAAGTCAGAGGGCAAGGATGCTGTCCATATTATAGGATTTGGAGGAAAAAAAAATCCCAATGAAATTTGCTTCCAGTAGGAAACACTTTGCAAAATGTGAGCTGCTGCTCTCTTCATTATACAATATGAAATATCTGAAGTAACTTATGAGAGAGATTTGCATTAACACTTAGACATACAGGTTCATTAATTTGATTTGCTGTCATTCAGACAAAAAAAAATAATAATGGTAGGAAGTAAGGGCAAGTTCTTGAAGTCCATGGTATTACTTATCTAACTGGATCCAATGCTTGAAAAGTAACGCATCTCTCAAACTGTGTTCAACTAGGCAGAAGTCAGGCCATGGCCAGTAGCTAACTTGGCTGACTGACTCTGCTGTGTAGCGCTTTATTGTGCAAAAATTGTGACTGTGTTGACAGATCTTATCTGCATAAGGACAGCAGACATTCATCTGAAAAGGTCAGGTTTTTGGAAAACAGTCTTCGTTATCAGCCAGCTGCAAAGAACTCAATATTTGAAGAACCAAGAACAGGAAAAATCTTCATAAACATCTTTGCATGTTAACAATGTGTTTGATTCTGGAAGGTCTGAAACATCTGGGAGCGGTTGGAGTGTTTGTGCTATGAAAACCAGCTGAGGCTTTCAAGGTGTGCTAGAAGTGGCTGACTACAAGTCACTTGTCAGCCTCCTCATAAATCTGTTAAAAAGCAGAATATGCATAGACTGGCTGGTATTCTCTATTTTCATGCACAGAATAATATAGCAGCAGGTGACTTTAATATAAGCCAAGTCATTTGTACACATTATACAGTATAAACTCATCAGGCAGCTATTTTGATACTGGCAAGACTTCTGAGCAAGCCAGTTTTGAGAAGGAAAATAGAAGACATGATTTATTCCATTTTCTTTGATTCCTCAAGATGCAAGAAAGCATCCAGCCTTTCTGCTACTAAAGCATACAGAAGACCCATTAGGGATTATACTAGAGCCGTATGTTATGTGTTTTACCACTTAGATTAGGTCGTCAAATTAAATAACCTCTAGCTCCATGATCCCTATCTTTCCACTCCCACCCGTTGCTTTTTGCCAAACCATCTTTTCCAAATAGTTACAGCAGACAAGCTCGGGGAAATGTCAGGCAAAGAAAGGGAGGATTTAACAGAAAAATCTGATAAATTTTAACATTTTAACAAGAGTTCCTACCTTGTTATTACCTATATACAACATTGTAAATCAGGGGGGGGGGGGGGGTTAGAGAAGCAAGATTTTTTCTTTAGCTTATCACGAAATGAAGCTAAATAATAAATCTTCATAATAGCATAGAAAATAGAAATTTCCTCAAAATAAACCTTTTCTTTTGTGAAAAAAAAAAAAATTATCTGTTAAATATCGATGAACTCTATTTTCAGTGGTGACACTGAGAAACAATATGAAAAGGCAAAGAGTAAATCCAGACATCAGTCAATCACTTCTGCCTTTGTTGCAGACACAGGCAAGGTACCAGTCTTTGTGATTACAATTATAAGCTGCTGAGAACTGGACTAAGAGCAACAAAGTCCTTTAGCATTTATCATGAAACAGCTATAATTTTATGTGAAGGAGTGACCTGGATTTGAGCCAAGTGGCCAGCTGGAAAATATACAGCTGGTTTTAGATCTGTATAAATTACTACAATGACTCCTTCTGAAGAAACAACCTAAAAGTGTTCAGATCGCTTTGAAACATTGCAAGAATCAAATTGCAGATACATCAAATCAAATGGAGGCCAGTCTAGTAGTGTCCTATCCTATCCTATCCTATCCTATCCTATCCTATCCTATCCTATCCTATCCTATCCTATCCTATCCTATCCTATCCTATTCTTTCTTATGTGTTGTCCTCTTCTGTCTCATCCTGCCTTTAATGCGGTAACAAATAAAAATGTGACTAGGCAGTCATAATGTGTTACTTTCTGATACTCTTCTGGAGTGCATACAGTCAGTAAAATTAATATTATTATGTAATGGTCTGTAGTTTTTTAGCTAAATAAAACAGAGTAAATTTAATCCCTAAGAAAATGTTGCCCTGAAATCAGAGGAGTTTTACCCTGATTGGGATGAATCCCAGAACAGCTTAGGTGTATCCTGAATTTTAAATATACCTAGCTCAGATATTGACCATTTTGGAATAAAGGGATTGTGACCTTGAGCTTCGGTAAAGTATATGATCAGCCAGAGTTGTACCCCAGTTGTCACTGAAGGGGTGGACTACAGTATTTTACACTAATATTTATTAAATGATGGAGGCTTTTAGACTAAATAGATAGCCATTGTGATGTTGAAGTGAGAAATATAAAGGCACAAGTGACTGTCATGACTTGACAGAGAAACGGAACACACGGTTCCACAGACATAGCCCAGATGCCATCTTCTTACTTTTTTTCTAGGTTAATGAAGAGGTATGTTGATAATCAAAAATATTACCTTCCTATTCAAAATACCAGATCCAATGTATAATTAGAATAAGATGAAATAGCAAAATCCGGTCCTAGTCTCTAATACTGTGAGAGTTTCCTGGTCTGCTCCAGGTGTATAAATTCAGAACTGACAAAATTGTATTTTCAATACTGATGCTGAAGCAGGACAAAATTTCCATCAACACTGAAACCAGTTTTACAACATCTGTTGTGTAGCTGGATATACTGATAGTAAAATTCAACTTCAGCAACTGCCCTTAGTCTCTCACAACCTGAAGACACCTTTTTTGGTACAGATCATTCTCGTGACATTCTCTTGCAACAGTAAGAAATGTTTAAACAGGATTTGAATATGATATAGAGGTATCTTTTTAACTCCACAAATTGTGGCAACTGCTTCTTTACCACAGACGTTTTGTTCCTCTGGGAGAATCTCCCAACTAATGGTGGTCTTTTGTAAGAATGCTTTTTTAAGTGAGGCTGCTTACATCTTTGGCTGAAAACTGAAAAAAAAATAACCCATAGCATTTGATTGTTGCCTTGAATCTTGAGGCTCTACTTACTTCTGCATTTAGATCAGCTCTTTTTCCAGTTACTTTTCTAAATCCATTTATGGTGATGAAGAAGGTAATATGACCAATAATGGAAGATTAAGAAGACTCCCATAGAATAGCTTTAATCCGATCCTCAATAGTGTCTAATAAAATTCTATCCTTTAGCAAAGAGTTATCAGATGTCAGAAAATAACCTTTACAACCCTACTTTCCAGTTCTAAATAAAGTAGACATAGTGCCGATAAGGCTATTATTAGGATTTTCCTTTCTGGGGCATAAATGAATTCAAATTCTCCTTTTGAAAACTAGACATCTCACTCTGCATGTACTGCAGTGAACTGGGTCTCCTTTCCTGCTGCGGACTGGAACCTCTTCGGAACAACAACTGACTTCACTCTGTGCCTGTGCGGCCTGAAGCTTACAGTCAGAGCCCAGCTACTACTGAACTCTAAATAAGCGCATTGACACACACTCACTCTGCCTTAGCCTGGGTTTGTGGTTTGATATATTTCCCAAAAGCTTTGAGAATTTAGTCTGAGATTTTTTGCGTGCCTGGCATATGTCTTAATGCATAAGCAAGAGTGTGGGAATACACTTTTTTTTCCCCTACTTCTCCCTCATCAATAGTAAAAGACTTCATCTGTGAAATTTTCTAACACAGACTGGAGTGCAACAGTGGAGCCACAGAGGCAGAAGTCAGTAAGGGTAAGTAGTCGTGGACTGAGCAGTTCTGGGATCGGTCCTACTGCTCCCATGTAAATCCTTCTTTCCACCTTGGCTTCCTTGATCTTCTGTTGAAGGCCTTATCCCAGTGTGGGCTACGGGCAGGATCTGTCAGCCCACCCCATGCAGCAGATGTGCTGCCGTCAGCAATGTGTTTACTCATTAAGAGCAAGAAGGGTCAGCAATTGCTTCACTTTTGTACTTACTGGAACATGAACGCTATGGAAAGGTTGGGTGTGGGGGTTTTTTTGTTGGTTGGTTTTTTCCATGTCTTTTATTTTTTCCTCTACACATGGGAGATGTATTTGGTTCCATTCAGACCAGCTGACCTTTAAGGTCTCAACAGATCCCTTTCATGAATTACAATAAATACCTTAGGTAATTGCACTGGAAGCAAGAATAGGAAAAACTGGAATTTCTTACTTAGTGTCCTGAGAGTACTGTGTGATTACTGCCCCAAGAGGAAGAACAATGACCTGATGGGATTAGATTATGAGGAGTAGGGTCTGAGAAGCTACGTCAAATAAATCATAACTGAGATTAAGTACTGAGGTCCAGTACTGTAATATTGAAATGTCTCTCCTCAAGTGCCATTGATGCTGAGAAACATCTGAACCCCAAAGATGTGCATACGTACAGCTGCATCTCTGCATCTGTCTCATGTCAATGCAGCTGGGATGAGACTAAGTATTGTAGCTAAGCGAAAATCTATGTAGGGTGTCAGAGACTCTGCTCCACAGCTAGCTTTTGTAGATGTCCCTGAAAGGGTGCTATGCTATGGTATTTTCTGGCTCCTTGTGGTGCTTTCCTCTTTCCTTAAAAAAAATTCCAAACAAAAATGTGTTTAGGAGGGAATATACCTTTTCAATGCAACATGCTTGTGACTCTGCCACTTGTCCAGGAAATGTGGAATCAGGCTTTAATTCCATTCATTGGTTTTGGGATGCAGGGATTGCAAACTAACATCTCTTATCTCCCAGTCAATGGGCTTAACTAAGTCACTGTCAGGAAAAATGGCGAAAAAAACTGTGCTTCTGTGAGAAAAAGGATTTCAGAATTGTTATTTCTGAAAAAGGGCATAGCAACAAGCATGAGGTTGCCTTACTTAGCAGAGTGGCCTAGGCTTGATCCTTGGGTCTTAATGAATTCCATCAAAAGACATTTTTAGTGGGATGCCCCTCAGGTGGTCGGGACCTAGCACAGGCTCCTGGACTTGGCTCTGGGAGCAGGTAATTCACCGCAGGTCACCTAGACACAAAGTCTCAGTGCTGTTGTCAGCTTTAGAGTTCTTTTCCTTTCATCCTTTTTTTTTTTTTTTTAAATTTTATTTGTGCTTAGTTATTGGCCATTTTTAGAGAGCTTTTTTAAAAGCAGTGGAAGTGAGCCGTGAATGGAACAAAGTCTTAAATCAATGTGAGATGCTCTCAGAAAGAGGTTGTCCATATACATTCTTTCTTCTTTGTGGGTGGCTCCAGAGAATAATGATCCTGTTTCTTATACAGAGGTAAAAGGGCAAGACGGGGAAAAAAGTTGACCCAACTGTAAGCATCACTGTAAGCAGCTGAGGGGGATGGGGGTAATGCAAACACAGTTCCATAAGATGGAACTCACTTTATTAAAAGCATCTGGCATGCAGAGAAATAGGATATTTTGGCACCATCAGGAACTTTATCAAGACTTATCCATGTAAGGCTGCATTGATTGTTATTTATAGCATCATCTTAGAGGGGGTATGGAAATTATACCAGGAACCTCATTAGCATCAGCATGAGAGCCATGGCCAATCTCGCTGCTCTAACGATTGTATTCATTCCATAGCACAGATACAGCAAGCAGCCAGGGAGAGATCCTCTCAGAGCCTTTCAGCCTTATTATGGATGAAACATGTTAAAAATAGAGAGCAACTACAATACTGACAAGGCAAGACCTTCCAGGGACTGTTACCTATCTTTTCTAGAGTCACAGACATATACTGACATCCTACCTGCCTTCCTCTCCACTGGAAAGCAGATTTGTCTTTGCTTCAGAAATGGGGCCATTGGAAAGGGGAAAGTTTCTAGAGATAAAGTTTTAAAAATCTGTGATATTGTTTTCTTCAGAGGAAAGTGTACTATAAGCTGAAACAGTCAAGGAATGACTTATGCCTTTAGCAGACATGTAAGTAATCTACTGCAAGCCTTTGGTGTTGAAATCTGGCACGAAATGGTTTTAATTCTAAAACTCTTACCACTTTGAGAACGTTTCAGTCTTGCAGGCACTTATTTTCTTTAATCTGATAGTGAGACAAGTCAAAGTTATGGCCGATTTACTGTTTAAACCAAGATGCTGCCAATTACTAATATGGCCTATATAACACAGGTACCACTATAGGTGTCACAGCTTTGACTTAGCCCTAATTTTCAGGCAGTATGCATCTGCTGTGGTCTCATTTTGAATGTTTGGTGTGCTCATGGGTTTTGCTTCAAAAAGCCCTTATTCAGGTCTGAGCAGCTGGTATGTCTGTCACACTAGCTCTTGTCAAGGCAAAAGCTGAAAAAGGCTTGGTTTTCAAAGAGTTTGAGGTACTGGTATGTATATTTGAGGGCTTTGGTACTTAGCATGTTTGCAGACTGTGTCACCAGAGAGTTACATAGGGGACAGACTGAAACTGAGGAGTCTCAGTCCATATAAAGAGCAGTGCTGCAAAAATGTTACTGAAAAGGAAAATCATGGCTTGAAGTGTAGAATTTTCCCTATGTGCTTGCTACTGCTTATTGTCTGCGTTTAATAGCATATCCAGAGTTTTAAAATTCAAACTCCTATGCAATCTGACTTTAATCTACTAGTTTTATATCAGGTAGATGAGTGGAAAAAGACTTGCAACAGCACTATATTTTGAAATTGTGCATTCCTGTGGGAGTCTGTTAATTTTCAAAGGTTACAGTTCAGCTCTAACTGAACAACTGGGATAGAAATTAACAGTCTGAGAGTTTTAAGTATTATGCCTTAGCTGAATTGGATTTGAAGGGTTTTCTTGTAATCATTTCATTTACTAGATTCTTTATTGATAGTAAACTTTGTGATAAAGGACACATGAAATGTAGCCCTGTCAGTAATTGAAACATTTGATTTAACTTGTCTCTCCAGTTTGGTGTAGTCGTTCCTAATTGCTTTACCTCTGAACTTTTTTTCTCTGTGGATTAATTATCCAGGAAAACTTATCCTGACAGCCTCAATCATATCTGGAGTTACATTATGTTCAACATGTGTATCCATCCAAATTTTTTCCCTTGGGCTGAATGTCAGTTTAGTACATTCTCTAGTCTTACACTATGGATACTACAGGAAAAACTAGGCCTTGGATACACTGTTTTCAAGTGGGATTTTTATATTCAAATTTGTTTTCTCCTTTTAATAACATTCTAATCTGATGTACGCTTTGCAACAGCTAACTTTGAGTCCTTATAAGGGCTAAGTAGATCTACTATAACATGTGTACATCTGAATTGGCACATTAAAATTTATTTTTCTTAATTCTTTCCACTTATTGTTGAAATTCAGGTGGGGTAACATCATGTATTTTCAAATGACTAAATGGTATCATTTTTCTCATTGTTAGTGCAGAGATCCTTCTGCGTCATTTATCTATGACATTGCTTCCTCTCCTGGACATTATTACATTTGCAGACAAACTTGAGGATTTATAGTAGGCATTTTTACTAAGAAATTACCTGCAATATGCATTTGTCTGTAACTCTGAAAGAATGTCTCTGTTCTGATAATATTTTATGCTGCTTCATTTAAAATTACGCTTTCACAATCAGAAACTTCAAACCCTCAAACACCTTTTTTAACTTATTCTCTTGTAAGCTGTCAATAAGTGATTGAAGGTATGTAATCTTGTGTTTTCTGGGCCACAAATGTTGAAAAGGGAATCACCCTGTTGTTCTCAAATAGCTATTAAATAATGATAGAGGATTGTGTGGTTTCTGGTAACTGCACTTGAAGTGCAGCAGACAGACATTAAACATCCTGCGTCTCCCATTTCCATAAACTTTGGTTTGGAAATCACTAGGTTCAGTAGTCTTCAAAATCCTCAGTAACAACCTGGCTACCATTAGAAGCTAGATGTACAAGCCATGAGTGACCATTTGTGAGATGTGGGTTCAGGATTGTGTCCAGTCTATGACTAACACCTGAGCTGGTGTTGGCAGCTGGCAGCCAAAGGGATGCTCTTCACACATCACTTGATAAGGGCAGAGGGAGGGGAGCAGAACATCAAAAGGACCAATAAGAAGGATCAACAACGGTATATTTATAACTTGCAAGTCATCCCTCCTTTTGGTTGCTTAAAAATTTAGCTGGAATACAGAACCACAAAAGAGAGGTGTCTGCTTTCCTAGAAGGAAATTGTGTTTCCTACAGGAATGCTTCTAAGACTTCTGTGTCGCATATTTTGGATTGTTTAAGGCTACTTACTATGCCTAGTACCTGTACCTAAGTTAGAAAAAGCATTATTCTCCATTGGCTATGAGAAATGAGAGCTTTCTAAGATAGGTGCTGATGACCGAGATATGGATATCTCCTTTTGTAACTTTTTGGGTACCCATTTGAGTGTGGCCAGGGAGAGAGCAGTATTATTCTTTATTTTTGGAGTCCAGAAGTAAGAGTTAGGGATATAAAATTGATTTTAATATTATGTAGAGATTCCTGCAGAGATAATGACAGCCAAGGAGAGAATTTGATAAAGTAGGTAGGGGAGGAAATGCTATTAGGCTAATTGGAAATCTGGGATAACGTGGTGAAGAGGAACAGTCTGAAGAACAGAGTGTCTGGCAAATGTTATATAACTGAAATTATTCTGGCCAGCTTTGGGTAGAGAAGAGCCAAAACCCAGAGCAGGCTCTGGTAAGGACCGCCCAGAAAGAAGAACTGGAATGGAAAAAACTTGTGAAGCACTTTCCAACTGTCCCAAATTCCTTTGTCAGTAATGCAAAGTGTTCTTTACTGATTGCCTTGGATGGGGCTGGAGGTGGTGAGGTAGTGTCTAAGCTTTAGCAGCTACCTAGCAGCTTTTGCGCACATGCAAGACAAGTTAGAGGAGAGGAAAGATGACTGCCCAGTATTCCTGCAGAGAAAAAGAGAAGTTCTATTTAGTTGCTGAATTTTGCCCAGTTTGCCTACCAGCACCAAGCCATTGTAAGAGCACTTAGCTCATTGTCTCCAGAAAAGATGTTACCAGTGGAGCAGCTGTGGTGTTTCAGTGAAGCATCTAAAATTAAATCACATGAAGCTGTCTAAGTTCTTATTTTCCCATCCCAGTAAAGCCTTTTTTCTGGTTCAAAAACATCTTGACTGCCCTCAGCTTTTCATGACCTACATTCCATGCATTAGATAGTCTCGCCCTGCCCCCGACCAGTGACAGACACCCAAGGACAAAATGTCAATAATATTTTCCCAGAAATAGAGATGATGCATGTCTGAGTCAGGGACAGAGAAACCAAAGGGTGTATAAACAATAAAAGCATGGAAAGATGAAAATGATGCAAGAGAATCCGCTGGAATTTATTGTCTTCATAATTTTACATGAACACTAAGTATATTGAGTATCAAAGTGTTGTTATTTTCCTTTCAAAGTCTTGGAGGTGAAACAGTTATTGTTTTGCCATTTCAAAGATATAATTTAGGTGTATTATTTTTGTTCTTTAATTTTCTATTGTGTGATCTGGGCAATTGTTTTTAACGTGTATACCTCAAACGTGGGATAATGCAATTCTAATTTTTTACTTGGATACTTATTAATGACATCCCTTAGCCTGACATAGAAGTGTTTTAACTATACATTAGGTATATATTCTTGAAACATGTTTAAGCAGTGTTATTACTGAAGTTGTGAAACAAAGGCACAGAGACATTTAAAGATAACCCAGAACAACCAACAGTGTAGTAGCTTGAAGCTGACGACAGGCAGAAAATAAGTTGCTCCCTTGAATGTCTAAGCCTCTTTTTCTGTCTTGATCCATATGATTAAGATCTCATACTTTGGAACATTTAGCATTCTTGATAGTATGAGATTAAAGATTGTTATCCAAATGGCAGTGGGGGTGGCATTTAATCTGTTGTTTTTTAGAATAAGAAGCCAGATTATGACCTTTTGAGGGTGCGGAAAGAAAAAAGGTCTTTTTAGCCAAGTATACTGTATTTTTGAATAGCCAGCAACACCTTACACAGAAAGAGAATAAGAACAGGACAAGTAATCAGTGATATGTAGTCTTTGTATTATTTTCCCAGTAAAATATTCCCCTGTGACTTGAGGAATTTGAGCTTCAAGTTGTATCTGAATTTTTGTGTGTAATAATATTCCTAAAAAGACTTCCCTTTCATTAATTTATCTGGTTGCTATAAGAGGATCAGTCTACATACTCCCTGTTTTAACATATGCCCCCTAAACATTTGCATAGTATTCTCAAAGACAAAATGCTAGGTTACACAACCAGAGCTGGTTCTCCCTTTGGGATGATGTCTTCCATTCAGCCTTAAATTGCCTGGCTTCTTTAGTTTGATTGACTCAAGGTTGCACATTTGTAGCGTCTTCATTCTTGATTGTTTTCAAGACCAGGCTGGACAACATTGCAGGTGGCTTGATTCAGCGTTGGTGATCATCCTGCTTTCAGTGCAAGGCTGAACAAGATGATTTCCAGAAGTCCTTTTCAGTCAACATTTCTATGATTCTGTGATAACTAATGTGGTTGAGGGAACTTGAATTAGAAATTTCGTTTCTTGTGGTGAGGTATATATAATACTTAGGACAGTAATTGGAAAATGTAGATGAATCCAGTGCAATAGTATTTGTCTCTGTAGTCCCATTCACATTAAGGAGAAGTGATTATGGATTGAGCTAGTTCATCCACTTGTATTAGCAAATCAGTTGCACAGGCTTTGGCAGAATATGCTGGATGGCTTCAGTGGTTGTTTGGAAAAGTGTTTAATTGGAATTGCAAAGTGGCAAGACTCCAGCCAGTGGTTTGCTATGACTGTGCTACAGAGGGCCTTTATGCTTCCCTTTCTGTGTCCAAAAAAGTTAGTGTTTAGATTCTGTAATATGCTTCGTAAATATTTTGCTTGTCACAGTAATAAATTGTTTTTCTGTTTTGAGGGTAAATCTGTTGGCTGTGGATGTTTCAGATAGATAAGCCAAGCAAACTGAGATACTAAATATTGCTACATAGACTAGAAATTTGATGATACGAACCTATCCCATAGGCCTCTGACTTGGTTTCCTAAGAGGACTTTGATGCCTTTAGACACCAGCATTTTAAGTTCATTGACCCTCTGAGTGTAAAGAGGTGCGTATGAAGTACATATGCTCCCTTTGAACAGCAGGGGGAAAATTAGACATCTTGGAAAATACATAACACATGTATTAAGCAAGAAGAAGATTAATGCTAACCAACAGGAAAAAGTAAGAATGAGGGTTTTATATGTTACGAATACTATCCCTCTCCAGAGCATAGGCTCTGGATCCAAGCCTACAGTATGGTGTATCCATCCATTTTAGAGCCTAGGGTCTTTCTGTGGCTAGGCATTTACACCTGGCTTTTGAAAGAATAACACTTATGCTTTTCTTTAAAAATAGGACTTCTTAAGAGGAAAGTGGTACTCTTGTTTTACATAATAGTCTTATGCTTTAAGCACTTACCAAGGAAAGAGCTGGCCCAGACAGGCACTGAATGCAGGGTATTTGACTGTGCTTTTCATTCTAGATACCAGTGCCCTGGCCTCCTGGGCTATGCTGCAGAGAACTGGAGCCAAAAGAAACCCAAGGTCCAGCAGTGAACAAAGCCAGAAGGGGGTTTGCAACTTATGTCTAGGTGTGGAGGAAGCAGTCTTGGGTTTTCGTTTGTTCTAGCACAGCTAAAATTTGGACTCTATATTCTTTGGACAGAATATGGGAAGAAAAGTTGTACTATGTATGAAAACAGTATTCTGTCTTTTTCAGGATTAGGATTTTTAGGAAACTCTAAACTAGCTGCTCTGACCTCTTTGGGCACAACCAGAGGAATAGCTTGTTGCTGTATCCCAGATGGGCAGAGGGCAGAAGGCATCTAGCCTGAGACATCTGGGCACCGTTACCTATATTCCACCAAAATCCTCTCTTCATGGTCTAAGTCCCTCACCGGCTGTAGTTCTCAGTGGCTTGCTTAAATCTATACTTTTTAAACAAAGGACTGAATACAGATCACTTCAGTGTAGCCTACAGCCTTACCACAAAGCCACTGCTCCTCAAATACATAGTACTGCTTTAACAAGCAGCCTGCAGGCTTTTAAATTTGTGAGCAATTTCCTCCTCTGGTCATTGTTCTCAGATTTCTTCATTTCAGGAAGGTGAAAAGGCTTTTCCAAGAAAACCCCAAACCAACAGTGCTTCATCAGAATCCTAGCAAGTCATTGAAACCTTTCTGTTGAGCCTTGCACTATGAAGCCTTGAAGAGCAAAGACAAAATATAAGCTGCTTCAGCTTAAGATAAGCTTCAACCTTTCTGCTGCGGACAAGAGGAAGAATTTATATCCATGAAGCTAAATTTCCTGTGTTTGATGCTGAATGAAAAGGAGAGCTTTGCTGGAACTGCTGGACACAAAGTAAAACAGTACAAAGTTAGAGGCCAAGCCAAACAGTGGAAAAAACAGTGACTGAGTCTTCTTAAGCTCAGCTGTAGGTGAAATAGCAACTTAGGTTTTCCAACCAAAAAGTCAGAAATCTCTGGGGTTTTTTGTTCAGTAAAAAATGTCCAGAATGGTTTGTAATTTTCTACTTTGGTTTCACAAATAAATAATTGAACACTGAACTGAACTCTGAGCAACATACATTCTGGTACCCAGGATAAAATTTCTTATACCAGGAAGAGAGAGAAGGAAATCTGGTGTGATGAAAAAAATAATAAGGAACAATTCATATTTTAGGGAGTTATATGTGTTGGCAACATGTAGAATCTTTTAAAATGTCACAGGTAAATTTGGAGACCAAAATCAGGCCCTGAAATCTTAGAGAATAGTTCATTGAGCACAAACATTTTTCTTCCATTGATACTATGCAGCTTTTTCCACAGGCCTACTATATCATGGTACCAAAAGAATTAACAAAGACTTATTTACTATTTTCCTACTGGCTTCTGAGTTTTTGACAAAATAATATTCAAATTATTTCATTATTCATTGTGTTTTAGGCCATGCTCTATCTGGAGATTACTGTTTATATGAATTAGATAACCAGATTGTGTGGAGGCTGTTTGTCTGGTTCAATGCAAGACCAGTCAGGTCTGAGCATCTTTCAGCAAAAAGTCACCAGAATTCAAACGGATGTTGAGGAGACATTTTTAGGCACTTCATCTGGTGATGAGGAGGCCACAGGGACAGTTAAATCCACCAAGGGAACAATAATCAACTTTTTTGGGATAGAGAGCAGTGCCATCTTAAACTATGGTGCCCATGTCTGACTAGATGTGATGTCCTATTTCTTTTCTTGCAAGAGAAATAGAGGTGTTTCATCATACGTCATTGCTGAACTCAGCAGGGCGCTGTCAAGCAGCTAAATAATTTATAACAGAAGTGAATTGACATAATTTATAGAGACCAGCTGCGAAGGAGAAAAATGCTCATAGATCAGCAATGGGTTTCACAGCTACTATCTGGCAACTGTGAATGATGAGACTTAGGAAGCTGGGTATCCGTTACAGGCTAAAAAAAGTACGTTATGACTCCCAACGTGTCACTTCGTGTCTCACCTTCTCCAACGTGTTCCTATGACTGCATTGATTCTCCTGGGCTTCTTGTTCTGTTTAATTTGGCCAGTTTGCTGGTTCCCATCCTCCAGCAAAGTCTTAAATCTTTGATCGCTCATTTTCAAAGCATCATTCCCTTCACTGATCTGTCTTTGTCCCCTCTCCCATTCTTAAGTAGACCATTTCTCCTGTCTGCTTCCTCACATGCAAGTTCATGTTTCATCTGTATTTGTATTCCCCAGTTTTCTGTACCAAAACATCTGTGCCCCAAAAAGGGAGGAATCTGTAAGAGACAAATAGCTTATTTCTCATTCTGAAAGGCCAGCACTACAGGAGATGTGAGAAGCTTAAGGCTGTTCAGTGAGTACAGAATTGGTGCTCTTTAGCTTTTAAAGGAAAAGCTTTTTCTACTGAGCCCATTTAATCTGTGACTTCATGGAAGTCTATCTTGTAAAATTTTGTCTAGATTTGGTGGAAAACAGTGAAAGGATGCTCCCTGTAAGAAAGCATTATTTTCACTGTTTCTGTGTTGCAGCATAGACTTCTAGTTTCTCCAAGAAAATGTCTGCGTACTTTTACTTTGCAAAAAATGTTTAATTTTCTCAGTTTTGTTCTTGGAGAAAGCTGAACAGTTGCACAATTTTGGCTGATACTTGCCAGTAAAATTCAGCCTAAGGCTAAATTTTCTGAGAAACTTGTAAAATTTCAGCCCAAATGGTTCAGGTCTGGCAAAGTTATAAGCTGTTGAATACAGAGTCTTGTAAGTGGAAGTGATAGGAAAGTTTAATAGTAGGCAGCGCTACCAACTCCACCTATAGGATATGTTAAATCTACTATTAGGTCTATAAATTAGATCATGCTAAAGGTAATACTAAAATAATAGTAAACATGTTTTTATCAAATCTGAGATGTCATAGAAAGTTTTACAGCCTTAAGCTGATATATAAATGTAGGTTCTGATCTTGCAGTATATCATAAGCAGAGGCAGAAGTCAACGCCTTTGAGTCGTGGTGTCGGTATTCGCACAAGAGCTTATTGGCAAAGCCTCACTACCTTGATCTGCTAAATAAAATTTCTGTGGGAGTTCCTATTCTCTGCAGTTCATGCCCTGAAATCTCTGCTCAGTCATTATATGGACCAACTCCCACTGAATTCAAGTTTCCCCTAAAGAGTATTGAGCAATAACTGAATAAGGACCTCTGCATGTAGAAATATTTTTACTGTAACTCTATCCCCGTAGCGTAGTTTGTGTCATGTTTTTATGATAAGGGAGAGCAGGATCAGGGTGTACGAAGGTGGGAGTAAGAGACCAGTGCAATAATTAACATCTAGCAGAGCTAAATTCTTTCTCAGTTGCTGGAAAGCAGCTGTTAAATAGATGAAAACAAAGAGGAAAGAGTGCAGTTGTCTCAGACAAATAGGTCCACTAATGGTTTCCAAAGTTTATGTTGAAACTGTGGTGGGCAAGCAAATGGAGAATAGAATGAAAAGTCAGGGGTGAAAATAAGGTTTTGTTGGCAGATAAAGCTGGTGGACAAACTGATGAAAGAATGGTCTTCTCTCTCTCACTTTCTCTCTGCCCTTCTTCTCCCCTCCCTCTCTTTCTTTCTGTTTCCCTCTTTCTCCAAATCTAGAATTCTCAAAAAAAAAAAAAAAATTTGGAAAAGAGAGAATTTAATGTCTTGAAATGCCCATATTGTAATCCAGTTCTCATAGCTACTACGACTTCCTCTTGATACTTCACAGTCAACCAAGATATCCTCCCACCTCTCATTGCCGTATGAAGTTGTTTCTCCTACCAACTTTAGCTTATCCCCAACCCTCTCTTGAATTCTTAAAGTCTTTTCTTCTCTCACATACCTTTTCCCTTCCTACTTTATGTCTTTGCCTAATATTTTTGGTTGCTTTATAAGAATTTATTTTACCTGCCTAAGGCTCCTATAGTACTTTTATTATCTTATTGCATGGGCAGCTGTTAGCACCAGCTTTAAGGTCACAGCAGAAGTATCATTTTGTTGGATCACAGAGTCTGATGAGATTTTGTCCTTGGGATGCCCTGGAATGAGATGACAACTAAGGGTAAGCAACTGAGACTGTCGCTCTTCTTTCCCTCTTGCCACTAGTGTGATTTTATTCTAGAGAATCAGATTTAGAAAAAAAAAGAACTGCATTGCACTTTAGATGCTCTTCTGTGGGGTTATGGGTTGTTTGCCCAACTGCAGAGAGGAGGCTTTTCCTTATGTAGATTCAGAGTTCCTGCATGTATGAATCAGATTTTCAATCACCTCCACCCCTCTTATCAGCAAAGACAAAGGTGGAAAGAAATCAAGCAAAGATGAATTTTGAGTGTGGAGAAGCCCAACCACCTCTCTCACTGATTATTACAGAGTCAGCCTTTTGAGAACAAACACTACTTTAAAAGAAACTTTTGAAAAAGAGGAGGATTTAGTCCTTAGAGTAAAATGGGGCTGTATTGAATAAATCAAGGATAATCGCACTAAACTCATTCCCCCTCAGAATGCCAACTTTCCTGAAGGTACTTAGAAGACAAATACCTATAGAAATGAACTATGTCTCTAATAATGCAGATGAATGGATCCCAGGCTTATGAATTCTTGAGGAAAATGAATAAATGCAATTTCATGCTGGCTCCTTGGCATAATGATAAAATAGAAGGTCTGTACTGCTGTACATAAAAAGCATATGAGTATTCCTGAAACCTAGAGTCATCTCTTCAACCTGTCAGACCCATTTCCCCTATTCTTGCTGTGCTGGGAATGCTGGTTCTTAACACTCCTTAGGCTTTGTGTTCTCCTCAAAATGACATCTCTGGTAAATTGGAGTGGCAGGATTAATATACAATAAGAATTTGGAATATTTGCTGAATCTGGACTTTGTAATAGCATGGCATGTAGTCTCATTTCAGAAATGAATTAAAAATGACTTGGATAACTACACTTTCAAGTAGGCTGGCAAGCAGACAAGGGACCATAAATCAAGGTTAATGATAATGGCAATGTACCAATTTGGAAGGGAAGATGAACATAAGGAGTATTGCAAGAATTGGTGCTAGGCCCAGGTTTACTAAAAGCTATTATTTATTATGTTAATGGAAACTAAAGAACACTGAAGTCAAAGCAGTTGCCAAAACCTACGGAAGATGGAGAAGACATCTTGCCTAGCTTCAGCTGAGTACTACTTGCTTAGAACATTTTAGTTTTCTAAATTCTCCTGAAAAAAAATGGGGAGAAAAAGGTCCCTCAAAAAGAAATGACAAGGCTAAGAGGAAGGATGTACTGTCCAGAAGCACCTTTCTATAGACCTGGAAAAAGCCCAGATGAGTGTAGTTGTTAGATGACTGAAGTACTTCCAGGATGAATAAATACGATTAAATCTGGAAAAAGGTTAAATTATGTTCCCCATTGGATTTGCTTTGGACTAAGATATGCAGATGGAGAAAGATATTTTGAAATCTTAGTGTCAATAAAGAAGTTTTAACAGAGATCAAGAAGTAAAAATCAGCTTTCAACATTAAATAGTTCCAGAGTCAAGTGTTTTAGTGCTTGATATACAAAGCTCAGATAGGTATTAAATTATTTCATTGCAAAAATAATAAAGAAATGTATGTGGAATTTGAAGAGTAACAGCATTGAATGAGAAGTCAAAGGGTTAGTTCAACAAATCATATATTGAAAGTTCAAAAAAAAAAAAAAAGAATCAAATTTGGCCAAATGATGACTAAGAGGGAAAAGAAAACCTGCTAAAAGTATTTATTTAAAGTTGAAAACAGCGAGGGGAGTGATAGCCCAAGGGGCATGAGTAAGGAGGATGAACTCAGTGTAACTATAAGCTGAATATTAAAATCATTGCTTAATACTAAATTTCTTCAGACTCTGAAACATTTTGCAAGAAAGAAGATGGAATCCCGGTAACATCAGAATTGTGCTTTTTTTGTTGCTAGTTTGACTGTTTTTAACTAGTTTTATAAAACAGTGAGAGCACCTTGTGGAGTGTGTTCCTATGTTAATTATGGCATGGGAAAATTAGAAGTTAACTGAAATATGATTGTGGCCCTCTAAAAACAGAAGAAAAGAGTGTCTATCAAAGGTACTGTAATAAGTTTTTATCAGTCTTAAGCTTTACCCAAGGAAAAATGAATGAGACAGAAGAAGTAATGAATTCAACACTCTAATCTAATGGTTCAGTCCTTTCCCTGAAAGATGTGGACACAATTTTCCAAGTTTACTGAATTTAGGAGCCATACATCCTATTTCTACAGTATCCATAGTAATTGGACAAGATATTTAAGTGGGTCCTACAGCAAGGTCTGGAACCCAAGTCTACTCTCACAAAGGAATTCTTTAAACCAAAAGAAGAAGGATTATCTCTTGGCCTAGTGAATCTTTTACAACTCCAGGGAAAGTTGGCTGTCTAGAAGGTGTATGAAGTCATCCTCCAGCGGTTCAATGTTTAGATCCCATTCCTGGGACACATGTATTTGATATTCCTTAGGCAAAGAAAACAATTCGAAATAGGTGTTTCTCAGGCTGTGCGAGTGCTCTGCCACTGCATTAATGGATGACAAACCAACACTATAACCACCAAAACCTTTGCTGCCATTTCTGTGGAGAACCTTCTTCAGTAGTTATCCTGTAAAAATCTTTAATATATAACAGAGATAGAAGGATGCTCATTGTCCTCTGATGTAACTGATGTGCTGGACTTTTCTGCATTATCAGTGGTAGAGCATACGTGGCTGGTGTTGACATAAGTACATAAGTTACTGGTGAAAATGGAGATATCAGAGGGCTACCGTTTTGCAGTTAAGCAGCCTGTGTCACATATCTGACTTTATATTGCTGATTCTGAAAAAACATAATGTGCTGACAGCAGCATCCGCCTGGAAATTCAGCAGAAAGAATAGTCACACAGTCAGTAAAAGCTCCAGAGCTGACTTTCAGGGAGCAGGAGTGGAGGCCTGGTACGTCTGAAGGCTACCTACTTGCACTACATCACCTGTGTGACTAATCCTGAAAGCCTTGCCATTGTCTGGAAATGATTCGTTTTAAATATATTCAGGAGTTCTGGACCCTGTTTCCACCTGCCCCAAAGCAATTCCCTGATCTGCAGGTAGTCCATTAAACAACACAGAATCCCTCTTTAGGGTTTCAGAAAAGGGCTTTTGCTTTTTGCAGTTCTGTTTGGATTTTTATTGACTGGATGGAGTACACTATTATGTCACTTGCTCTGTAAAAATACACAAGCCATGAATAACAGCAGTGTCGAAGATAAAAAGGAAAGGCCAAGGTCTGCAAAGGACCTTAAGATACTTAAATCCAAAGCATAGATCTCTGGAACCTTTTCATACCTTTCAAAGAAACTCAGTTCCCATCAGTGCAGATTTCTAGATGCCTGCATTTCTGGTGTTGGAAATACAGATTTCTTTCAAAATCCTGATAGCAGATTGGTAACTTACGTCCTCCCAGGGTTCCCAGGCTCCAAACATTTTGTCAGTCTTCCTCATGAGGTCCCTGTACCCTGGGGCATGCTCTTGGGACTTGTACCCGTTCTGCCTGAGCAAAGCTTGGAGGACGAAGTGAAATCGCTTTTTAATGTTTGACAGAGCAGCGATTAGGGCTGTCTAGTCTGGCCCAGAGGTTTTATCTGGGGTCCATCCATACATTCTCACGTAGGTCAATGAAGCCTCTCCTGTCTGTATCTTGTCTCAGTCTTTGATGAACACCTCCTATAGAAGAGCAAGTGATGTCTAAGTGCCTACCATTCTGTCAGGAGAGGACTCAAACCATCGGGCTGTTGGTGCACAGACTGGCTCTGGCTGCTCTTGAAGTTGCTTGGCGGATTACTTATTTCACTGTGCGTACGCTGTTGAATAATCATTGGGTGGTGGAGGAAAGTGGTCAAAAGTCTCTCTGTTACCATTGGTAATGCCCGTGCCCGGTGTCTAGGCAAAACAGACCTAGATGAGCGCCCTGATCCTCTGGATATTTGGCAGTGAGAGGGCTCTGCACCTTCATTTAAGGTGTTTTGTGAGAAAAGAGCTGGGCTAAGCTGGGGCCTAATTCTAGGCAAAGATTGGTCCTAAGAAAGGGGATCAAACCCCTACATTTTCAGGAATGTGGCAAGAAATCCATAGGCCAGTGATGGAATAGAAAGCAAAATATCTGATCTAGGGAAGTTTGGGAAGTTTCAGAAGCCTGGGAATGAACAGGAGTCCCTAGCCACCAGTTTAGGGTTTATGCTAAACTGAGTTAAAGCACTCATGCAATAGTTTGTGATGCAGAAAAACATCGAATCTCTATGCAGGCATAAGCAGGCCATGGATTTTAATAACCAGGAAAAATGGATGTCTGGGTGACAATTGCAGGAAAACCACTGGGAACACCATAAAAAAAAGTTTTCTTCTTTCTTTACTAGATATGCCATTGCCTGCATCATAAGTCAGCCCAGGATGGATGTTTAGAAGGCTCTTATGAAGGCTTAGATAGCACTTTGTAGCTCCAAAATGCTGCAACCAGCCTGTCCACAGTCTGTAGGGTGTGTTGAAAGCATGGCTGAATTGAAAAGGCATTCTTTGGGTGGGTGGATCTGCTTGTCACCAGCTATTGGCAAGGTGGGTGCTGTGTCAGAGCCTGCCTTCAAGTTTGCATTTTTAGACAATATGATCTCATCTCAGATCTTCAGCTATCCCTGAGGTTTCATGTCATTATTAATGATTAAAATGTCTCTATCTTTCTTTTTTTAATTTTTTTTTTTTTTTCTATTAAAGACCTGCTGTTTAGCTCAAACTGGATCTTTGCTTTTCTGGACACTCGCTAATATCTACCTGGGCTACCGTTAAAGTAAAAATCCATTTGCTTCTCTTTAAGTAATGCTATTCAAATATGGTCTCTACAAAATGTAATTTCCATCTAATGCTTGAACTAGACCTCATGAAATAAGATGCTGAGAAAGATTTACGAGTCACCAAGGCTCGAGCTAATGTGCTGATAGCTGTGGAATTTCAGATGTTCAAATAGAAGTACTCACAGCTGCAACAGGAATTTCCTAATTTGCCAAAAGCCCATAGAAAATAGCCCTCCAAGCAATGATAACTGAAGGTTTAAACTATATGTGTGCATTTGATTTTTTTACAATTTTACATAGTTCTTACCACCAGTAAAAAGTAATTTTGTAGTCATAATATGTAAAGATATTTCTGAGGATGGAACAAACAAGGAAGAGTGAGATGGACCTTTCTGACTGTTCTACCCCTGGGAATTCTGGTCGCACACACCTGATGGCACCTGCCCTGCAGAATCGCTGCTGACACATCCAGTGTCCTCTGGGAAGTCTCTTACTGATTTAAATTTGATTAAGACTTTCCTCAGCTTCTAAGCACAACATACATAGTATAACAGACCAGCTCCTGCCTTGAATTCTCATTTGAAATATGCAGTGATATTCAGTGAATATTTAACTTAGGTAAAAACTGCAACATCGATTTCATTATTAAAAATAATGGAGAATTTGATGTAATGGAAAGCTGATTTATGTATATGTCACATGCCAAATCCAACTTTCAGGTTTTTTGGTTCACTTAATGTTATTTCAAGACATTAAATGGACTATAGCCTATGTTGTTTTCTGCAGGAAAGACTGAGTGTGATCCTTTATCATATGTTTCATCCTTCAAGTAAATGTTCAGAAGAAGGATAAGAAGCTATTTGAGGAGACAAGGCGGTACTTACAATCATGTAGTTGGGATTTTCTGAGTGTGTTATTATTTTTCCAGTGTATATATGCTGGCATAACTCTGGTTTGGACACAGTTATGAATGCATATTAATAAAAAGTTTTTTACTAGTATAATTCCTTCCCTGGCCAAAATCAGCTATACAAGTGTAAGCATATGTATGTAAGCGTGACTATGTTTATACCATTACCAGACGCAGTTGAAGCAGGACAGCCTTTTGTCTAGGCAAGCCCAAGTTCTTCATCTCTTCAGAATACACCAGAATGGCACCAACCTTAATGTTTAGAGATTTTTCCTTTTTTTTTTTTTTTTTTTTGTGAATAAATTATACATCTTTTTACTCTCCCCTGTACTGGGGGAATAGTCCTTAAATGAACATGTTTAAAGAGATGTCATGCTTCCAGTAGAGGCATTGGAAACATTAGATTTTTCTGCGGTGTCTTTCAAAAGCCAGTTGTGTCGAGCACGCCAAGTGTTTGATCTTGGTAGTCTGACACGAGCACTTAGAAATCTGTTGTTTGTGATCTGATTTTGGCTAATACAAGCATCACCATGCTTTGATGAATCCTTGATGTTTTAGTTCTTTAGGGGAAAGACGTCAACAATATCAAACTTCAGCCAAGAAACCTCTATTCTATTTCAGTTGCAGCCAGATATCCAGCTGCAGGGTGACAAAAGCCTAGGACACTCAGATAAAAAAAAAAAAAAACAACCAACCAACAACCTGGATGTGGACTGGCCAGCTCACACTTGGACTGGTGGTGAGTAGCATCCTATGAGAGAGCGTTATAAACCCTGTAGTACTTCTGTACTAATATGTGGACTTACCTTAGGACCAGAAGCAACAGTTTCATGTCCAAACTAGTGAAAATACACGGTGGAGGGATGTGGCACAGAGACATCTCAGAAGAACCTGTGTTAATCGAGCCTGTCCATTCATGGCATTATTTGTGATTCAGATGATCCACTGATGGTTAAGGGAAGTTGACTAAGAATGCATTTATTGGTGAAGAAATACATCTTCTATAGCAAATGATCTTACTTCTGTGCTCAGAAGTGAATGTTAGATGTAAACCCAACTAATTTCTTTTAGTGTGTGGTTCGTTGGAGTAGACAAAAGGCATTGCTTTTCAAGGTCTGACCCAAAGTTCATTGATGTCTTTGGATGCTTCTCTGTTGTTTTTCACGGTCTTTTCTGTAGCCTCTTAGTAAGTCTGCATGTGCAATGCCTGGGCTTCCATGTTTCATTATATTGCCCAGGTTTCACACTGAGATGGAATGAATGCATGACATCAGTTTGAGGAGAATAAATATAATTATTGTTCCAAAGCTATTTGGGACAACTTATTGTAGGTTGCATTAGGTTACATATTTTCAGTCCTTCTTAATGTAGCCAGTCAGTACGTGTCATTCCGAGAAGAAGCAGTTGAGTTAGGATGATTTCCAGTTCACCATATGTTTTCAGGAATTTGCTGCACCAAATGAGAAATTAGTCTATCCTAGGAGGAGAAGGAGCCTACTAGACATCACTGGGTGTGTGGACTTGGACAAGCTCTGCAAAACAAATATCTTCCAAGGGATCAGCAACATCAGATGCTATTTGAACACTGATAAAACAAATATGCTAGTCACAAGCAGTTCAGAACAGGCCAGAGCAAATTTTATACTTTGCAAAACAAACGTCTTTGCAAGTGCAAATTCAACATTCAGTCAAAGCTTGTGGTCACAAGAAAGTCATCCGGTTTGTTTTCACTTGTTACTTTCTTTTCTTGTTAGTTGCTTTTATTAAAAAAGTCTTTGATATTTCCTAGAAGTCTCTTCTCATTTTCTTCCTATTTTAAGGTATGCTGCTGAAAAAATAGTGCTGTGCAAAATGATCTCCTACAGTGTCGAACTTCTCTTCATTTTCAATTTTTTTGAAAAATAGTTCTAAATTTAAATATTGTCTAGCAGTGAAGTACTGAACCATTTTTGTTAACATGGCCTGTATGTGACATAATAGCACATTGAGCTTTACATTTTAATCATTAATTTTGTTTGAGAGTAGTTGTTTAATGTACAGCTATTTCAAGCCAATTTACTTTCTAAAATCCTTCTAACCAAATTGGATAACCTTCTGCTAAAATATTTAATAAAAAAAAATCACACTTGTGATAATTTTGGTTCTGTATTGGAAGTTTCAAACTATCCTCGCATGTATCAAGAAACTGCTTTACTCTCATGTAAACACAAGGACATTAACATTTGTATTTTACCTCGTAGACAGCTTGTGTATACATGCTCCAGTCAGTTAAATAGTTTAATGTTTCAGGCTGAATTTGGATATATGGCAATGCTGTGTCTGTTCCTGTCTGTAGCTCTAATAGGAGGTTTAAGCCCATATTTCATAGAGTAGCTAAATTAAGTCTGAAATCACAGAGAAAGTGAGTTACTAGTAACATTTAGCTGTTTCTAGGATTAACTAGCTGAATGAGAGTTTTCCACACCACACTTACAAATTTAGATTATTTGGCAATTATAGCTGACTATTTTGGAGCTAACCTTTAACCTCTCTGCCTGCCTTTTTCTCTGTACTGGGGATATGCACCTCCCTCCTTGTACCTCAAAGAGGGGTTTGATATATATCTTATATTACCTCATCCCTTCCATCTTCCCACCCGCGGATGATTGCTCCTGGGAGAAGTACTTAGGATTTTGTGTGGTTCAGCTTTGAAAGTCTTTGGACACAAGAATCAGCCTCCTTCCTTATGGGACTGCTTCACATCCCACTTTGTTTTATTGGTAGAAATTGTATTCCAGTTTAAATTCTCCTTTTTCCTAACTTCTTCTGAGGAGACCCCATCTAACTGTACCAAGCAACTCAGCCAAATCCGGTTCAGCCAAATTGACACTGACTAAGTTCAAGTTTGATGAGTCGAACTTCCTGTGAGCTTGGCAAAACACCATTGCACATGACAGGGGGGTAAAGCAAGGACATTTCCCTAAGAGTCTTGAAAGGGGGTGTTATGATTTGAGAAAACCCATAACAATCTATTGTCGTTTAGACAATAATTCTATCACCTGATGACCCCTCCCCACCCGGAAAGGGGAATTGGGGAACACAAAGAAACACAAGGGTTGAAATAGAGATAGATTTACTAGACTAAGACTAAACAATTAACAGTAATACTAAAGAACCAGTACTAATCCTGATACTGATATAAGATATACAAGAATTATACTCAGACAATTGTATCAGGAGGAAGTTGTGCACACCCAGCAGTGGACAGCAAATGTCGGGCGCTGCGAGCACAATGGCTTCAGGAGGAAGGGAAGGCCTCGGGGTTCCAGTACTGGGCCAAGGAGTTGTCTGGACCGCCGCCATCAAGGGAGAGAGAGCTACACAGCAAACTTTTCTAGTTTATATTGAATGTGATGTTCATGGTATGAAATAATCCTGTTGGCCAGCCTGGGTCAAATGCCCAGGCCTTGCTCCTCCTTGTCCCTGCACCTGGCAAGGCTTGAAAACACTAACCTTGGATCCCACAGAGCCTGGCTGGCTATAAAGTAAATATTTGAACGAATTCAGACACTAGACTCTTCTAAAAGTGCAATTTTCCCCAGCATCAGAAGAAAAGTTAGTCCTGTGTCTCTCAGCCCAGGACAGGGGGGTTCCTGAGAGCCCAACACCTTCGCACCTTGGTGTGAGCCTGAGTGAAAGCTGACAGCCGGGGCCCACGTCTCCGCCATCCATCCAGATTTTCCATCAGTTTGATTTCTTTTTGTGCTAGCTGCTAAAAAAATTGATTTTTCTACTTATGGAGGTAAAATAATAAAAAAACCAAAACACCCACCTGTTTTTCAGCCCACTGCTATTCACCACAGCTGGGACTGAATCTTGTTTCTGTGTGTCGCCCTCCCCGTTTCACCTCCCGAGCCCAGGCGGCAGGTAAATTTGCAATCCTCTGTGGCAGCCTGCAGGCCGCAGGCAACACATCCCGAGCGTTTTGAAGGGATTCTGGAAAGAAGTTTAGAGTTTCTTAGAAGATGGAAACACTTTTGTTTCTAATGTGCAATTAGGGAATTGCAAATCTTTCATGAAAATCTGGATGGTCGGGATAAGAAATTCCAACAGCATAATACCCCTTGTAAGGTCCAGGCCTGGCATTTAAATTAAACATCTCTCTCTTTCAAGGTATGATCCTCTTCACTCTCCCCTTCATGGCCACAAAGCAGCCTTTAATGTCAGGTGCCTACTGAGAAAATCTGCTGCTTCTGCTCTACCAAGGATTTCTGCCCCCTTTTCTCCTACCCTTCCCCAAAGCAGGGAAAGGCTTGCTTAAGACCTGACACTTACCTTTGTGAGAGAAACTGTTTGATGGGAGTTGGGCCAGGTTTGGATTGCTTCCAGAGCAATTCCTAGAGCAGCAACTGTGAAGGTCCTGTAAAAACACCAGCCTGGATCCTTCACGTGCTGTCCTTTGCCATTCCTTTATCTGTGAGCAAACTAAAAATAGAGATGAATTATGGGGCTCTAAGCAGTTATGTCAAGTGGAGCGTTTGAGATGATGGTGTGTATTTAACAAGAAATGTTTTATAATTGAAACAGAAATAGTAGGAGCTAAATGGGAGCTAAATATAGACTTTTTAATTCATTTGGAATCTGGAGTTGGCAGTTTTGTCTTTGTGGAATTTGTACTGATTTCCTTATTTGAACCAGTATGAAGTGCTTTTTCTACTTTTTTTCCCGAGACTCCAATCATTTCAGTGATCCAACATTTTTGGTACACATCAGCATGGAATATTTGATAATTACAAGCTAAAATTTAAAATCAGATTTTTTTCCCCCCTAGACCAGTTCCTGTGAGGAAGAGGTCAGACTGGGTGTTAGTGAACCCTCAAAGGGTGACAGAGGGATACTATACATTTTTGCCAAACCTATTCTTTTAGTTTAACTTTGATGAACAAGTCCAGGGTGGTGTTACTTTCACTCTGGTTGCAGAGGTACACAAGTTACTTCCTCCCATGCTCGTGCCGAGGCAGAGGCGCTCAGAAACACCTGAGTTTGGTGTGCCCTGTCTATTGCTGCCAAACCAAGCTAGAAAGTCCTCCTGCGTGATTTCCCTCTTGAAAAGTTCCTGCAGAAACCTCTGCACCACACTTCCCTGCACGTGGCAGATGTTCTCTAAGTTCTCCTGGGCAAATAGGAAGCAGTCTCCTTTTTGATAGGAGGGAGCACCAAACCCAACAAAAAGCAAAAGCACATTGGGTGAGGTATTGCCCATGGAGAGCTGGCTTTTAGTGGGCAATACCAAGTGTGGCAGTAAAGCAACTAGTGGAATACAAAGTGAAATACCAAAGTTTCTTAGTCCTTAAATTGCCCATTAAATGGGCAGTAAGCCACCAGGAATAGTTCTCTCACCCATCTGTAGCTGCTTAAAAGTTAGGAGCCTGGTCTCAGCTAAATGTCTGTCTCTATAATTGGGGCGAAAAAGGATTTGTCCCATCTTAACACGTGATTACTGCTGCCCATTGGAAATGTGCCACTCTACTCACTATAGTTCAGAGACAAAGAATCCTATCCTAATAACAGAATTACCCACAAAAACTCAAAGATCAGTGTGGGCCAATAATTAAGTTGAAGGCATTCTTTTAGGAGAGATTTTATGCAACGTTTTTCTTTCCAAAACAAATAACTTGTCTAAAAATACCAGCACTGCTCCAGTTCAATCTCAACAGAAATACACAAGCAAACAAAAAAAGTTTTTCATTAAGAACTGCAATTATAGAATAACAGGATATGACTTTCCACCACATCCTATTTCTAGCTGCAGGCTTTTTGAAAATGCACCAGCAGCCCATTCGCAGAAGCGACGCTGTCGACTGAGCTCACTGGTGACGGAGCTTTCCAATGACAGCAGGTTTCATCTTCACCTCTCCATCAGGTCTGCCAGTGGGCGAGTTCAAAATTAAGCCAGGAGGGGCAAAGACATCACCGCATCATCTTTCAGCCCTTCGAAAAAAACAAAGAGCACATACTTGGCAGCACTTTAATTTCTATGGTTACTGATGAATAACAGCACAGCTGGGGAACTGTTGCTACAAACCACTAGCAGAGATAATTTAAGAAGTCACACTTAAGCAAATCCATTACAAAAGCACTGTTTTTTTCAGGAATAATAAAACTGAGGACTGTATGTTGTACTCTTTGGATTAGTATCAAGCTGACTACCCCACCAGTCATAAATTTGCCCTCATTACTGTCATTGTTTAGAAAGCAATAAGAGGAAGGATGGCTCTTTATTTAAGACACAAAACCAGGGCTGGTGGTTTCTGGACAAAATCTTGACCAGGAACACAATTTGCTTGGATTTTGTCACAGTTTCAGATGTTGATGTCTCCGCCCCAATGCAGGCAAATGTTCTGTGCAGCTTGGAGAGCCTTTCTGGCCCGGGAGATCTGTATCAGGGCTTCACTTTCTACTAAGGGGACAATGATAAAATTTTCCAGTGAAGTCCGGAAAAAATAATTGAGTAACCCTGAATCAGAATGGTTTGGGAGCTCTGACACAGGCTTTTTGTGTGACCTGGGTGAAATGGCAGGTTTTGCTTTCAGTTTTGACCCCCTTTCTTATCTATTAGGTTGCCAGTCACGAAGCCCTGGTAACTTCTCTGCAATGCAATATGCCTTTAAATTATTGATGAAGTGGACTTTAAAAGCCTTTGGGGCAGGAAAAGCCTATTGCTTTGTTTCACAGAGTGCCTCACTTATGAGGGAAGTGAAGGCAAAATTCACTCTTTTTGCCTGCCATGCTTTAGCTGTGGGCTCCTCTGAAGCAAATCCATTCCTAAAACAGCCAGGGGTAACAGAGACTTTCACAATTTTTTTTTTACTTTTCCAAATTCAAAAAAGTAGCATGTAGTTAAGGAACAGAACAACTATTATTTTATATCCCTGTGGGTAGAATTATAAAGGATACTGTTAAAAATACAAAATAATTATTAATGGGCTGAACATGTGAGTCAGGCTACAGTCTACAGCACTGTCGCTCTCAATGCAAATATCGCATTTATACATTTTATTCAGTGTAATGCAGGATTAGTATCAGAAAAGAAAAACGAAACCTATGTAAGTCATTTTGCAAGACTCATCTTTCTACATGTCGTCTCTACACACACTAGAACAAGCACATCATCGAGAATGAAACCATTGACATCAGGAGACTTTCACCTGGGACAATTTTGGCCTACTTTTGCTAATTGCGTCATTACCCTCAAGCTACGCTGAACAATTCATTAGTGGCAGACAGCTGAATTTCTAAAAGTGTGTGTAACCTAACTCTAACCACCAGCGCAGTAGAAACTACTCTCAGTAGCTCCTCTGGGCAACCAAGGACACCATGAGATTGAACAAATAAATATAAACAAAGAATGTTTTTCAGTTTGCTCTCCATCTGGAATACTGGATATTTTTCCAGCTCTGAAACCAAGGCACGTTTGCACATTATTAAAGACAGTCCTCTTTGCTTTCTGCCATCTCTGATGATCCCAGTGAATTTAAGATCATTTCTATAGGTTAGATATTTTCCTTACCCTTCAACACTTTCAAAGAATAAACCAATATCCTTGAGCCGCTTCATTTTTGAAAATTCTGGCTTAAATACTTATTTATTTTTCAGTCTAAGGCAGAGGCGAAAGTACAATTTTCATTTTTATTTCTTTCTTCCTAAATGGCTATTTTCACTTACCGGTTACATTCTTAAGAATAATTAGGGAATGCCAGGGCCTGTTCCTGCCCGTGGGAGCCGAGGTGGCTGTTTGTGGTGTTGAGCTGCCGGAGCAGTGGCTGGGCTGGGGTGGCCAGGGACAGCCAGATCTGCCCGGCAGTTGCTGGGGCCATTCCCTATGGGTAGTGGCTACGTGTGGCTGCCCTGTCTCGGAGGAGAGGCGAGTTCTATAGCAGACAGGGCTAGCTCTGTGCCAGCTGGCTGGAGCGCCTGGCTGCCTTTTTGAACCTGCTTAATTTACCAGCAGAGAGTTAACTTTGGGCTCTGCAGAGGTGTCCTTCACTGGCAGGTACAGGCTGGGTTCCTTTTTCACTTCTGTCTATAACACCACTTGAAGAGGAATGGTATCGATTCATCCCTCTTGTGTTATCCCTCTGGATAAACAGGTTGTTTTCTACAGAACTTGCAGTTTAACTGATATGTCCAATATGCAATATAGGACTTAAGTAAATAAATACCCCTCCCACACACACCCAAACAATCTTAGATGTTGCCTAAAGTTTCATCTGTTGAGACACAAAAAAATGAACTAATCTGAAATGTTGCTGTTGTTCTCATCTTTCTTTCTGGCTCATGGTCATATTTTTTCTCAGTAATAGCACTTCAGGAGCGGAGGGAACCATCACTCCATCGGTGGGATACTCTTTCTTCCCCTTATAACTCCTGAAAAGGGCCAAAGCTATAGGTGGATATGCACAGCCTTGTTTCTGGATCCCACCAGAGCTGGTTGGGTGCAAGTGCAACAGATCTGGGGGCATGTGAATGTAGACTTACAGGTGTCTCCCCTAACAGATATTCCAGTCTGGAAGTGAATACCTTTGGTAGTGTCAGCAGAGATTGCTGCTCTTCTCCCCCCACCGTACACCTCTAAAACAGATGTTATGAACCATACCCTGTAAGTGCCTGTTTCTAGTCAGTGATTATAAAGGGATTCAAGATGTTCACCTCAGGTGCACCATACGGCCAATATCTAAGGCCAGAAGAGGCTGGTTCAGACACCAGTCTCCTGTGCTAAATGTAGGTGAAGACAGAGGGCTGCTCAGCTCGTAGCCTGATGAAGTATCACTGACCGTTAGTGATTTCCTCACTCGGGTACTATCCACAGACTAAAAATCAGAGATGAAATCTTCTATTTCTCCTACATGTGCCTCCACACCCCAGTGTATTCAAGGCCCTTTGGCCAATGTCCAGCTTGCAGACTGAGGCCAAGTTTTCCTCCCATCCTGTCTGACTTGTATTTGAGGAAGACACACTTGTTCCTGTCACAGAATCGGCAGTTTCGGCAGTTTTTCAGGAGCTGGGGTTGTGCCCAGTGAAGCACGCTGGGGATTGCATTTGTGATTATTCCTGGTAGATGCTGACTAACCTGCACCTGCTGCTCAAACAGGTCCCAGTCAACATACTGGTTGTGGTCTGGGTTTGCTGTTGTCTCAGATGTGCTGATTCATCAGAGCCGCTCCCCTTGTGCGTCTTCCCCTTACTCCTGGAATGGAGTCCAGACCCTCTAGTAGCACAGGGTTCCCAGGAAAACAAATCACCCTTTGTTAATCACCTCATAAGGCAGGCATTTAATAGTCCTCCACCTCTGGTGATCTCCAGAGTGTAAATAAAGGACCTGAGTCATCATTTTCACAACTGTGGAACTCTATCTAGTCTGTAAAAAGAATGAGAGCAGAAAAGATTTTTTTAAATACACCGTACATGGCCAGTTTGACCTGCTTCAGCAAAGTGTAGCCAAGGACTAGAAAGATGCTGACCTTTGTCAGTTAGATTCGGGGTCAAAGAAAAATTCACTAAGGGCTAAATTAAGAAAGCAGCAATCTAAAATTTAGTTGAGGCCATGGGCAAGTAAGTACACAGGAAGCTACTGCACAAGGGTATGCTGTAAATCCCTAGAAAACTCTCTATGATGTAGCTTCTTCAGCAAGTGTTAGCTCTTCATTTAATTTATGGAATAAATTAGAAGCACAAGTTATTTTGACTTTTGTTTTTAATTTGTCTTTTTACATGCCTAAAGAAATAAAATTGCTGGTGCAAAGGAAGAAACTGTAATGGCAGTTTCTCACTTGCTCTGATTCTAGGAATAAAGACAAAGCCAGTGTCTGATGCTGTCCTTCACCTCCTGCCGGCTGCTGCAAGTCCATCCATTTTAACGCTTCTCTGCATTTAATACTCCTTTGCTAATTTTTAAGGACTCAAGCAATGCATTTCTTTACAGGTGATTAATGAAATACACAAAAAAAATACCAGACTGAGACTGTTCTGAATTTTCTTTTGAGCACAAAAATATATCCAGTCTGGTGAATATAACCTGACAGCACTTTGAATTGCAGTAGCTGGTGAAGACCCTGGTCAGAAGCATAGCCTCGCCAAACACGTGATGCAATTACGCAGTGGACCACTCTCCTCCTGCTTGGCTTCAGCCAAGAAAGTCAAGGAAATTTCTGTGCTGGGGACTTTGCTGAGCACAGAAGGAGCTGGGACCCACGGACCAAGACTCACATTCTGCTGCTGAGCTGTATCTCTGCTTCTGACACCTTGGGATGCACATAGGGCCTAGTTTCAACAGGAGGGACTCCAAAACCATTCAGAAGCAAATAATAAAGACACTTTCTTGGGAAGTGCATTTCAGACATCTCGAACTAAGGAGGGAGCTGGGACGTGCTCCTTCCCTTCCCTGAGGTAGTATTTAAAAGGCGAGTGCCACCTCCTTGCTGGCAGCACTGTTTTAAAGACTCGTCCTTACCCACAGAGGAGGGCTGTGGCCTCTGCAGCCTCCTGGTGTCATGCACTGCCCTGAAACAGGCTCTGTGGCTGCAGAGAGGAACAAGGGTTGGGATGCATCTGTCTGCAGGGTGCCTCCTATTAGAAAGTCCTGCACTTCTCCTCTTCACAATATATACAACTTCTTAAGTTTGTCTCCTTACATATGGTACCTTTTCACCCAGAGTTGTACCATGCAGTTTTGAGTAATGTTATTACAGTGAGTTGGTTTAGCACTTCAAAAATAAAGTCAGAATGAATATTGGAATGTTTAAAAGGTGTATTGGACAGTTTAGATTGAGACAGCAAACAGTCATCCCATTTAAAGCAGATTTCTTGCTATAAGTATTTCAAGAAAATTTATTTTTCATGTTCTGTGAAATGGCTAAAAGATTTTAAGGACCATTTAATAATTATGTACAGTCCAAGGAGATAAATAGGACAACAGAAAATGAGCTTTTCAAAATTCAAGAAAATGTCGCATGCAACAACGGTAATTTGGCACAGAGCTTACACAATACATTTCATTTTTTTCTTAACAGAACAATAATTGAAAACTGACTTAGCTTCTTAAATAAACCAGTGACAGCTGGGAAAATCAGCAGATTGGCCCTTTGTGCCTGTTTATAGTAGATTTTGGCAGCGAGATAGTTGATGTAGTCTCTATAGGATGCAGCTATTATGTTTTCCAGATGTGCTTGACCTTTATCTTGGATAAAAAACCATCTTGCCATAGAAACTATCAATTTATATACTCTTAGCCCAGGTCACCAGCTTCTTAAAGATGCTGAAAAAAACCCTCTTGTGATGGTTATGCTTCCGTTGCCACTCAGTACAGACATCTGACTTGTAAGTGCTTAGATTTCAAACGTGAGAGCATAATTTCAGCTCAATGTGCCTGTAGAGCTCCTCTACGAGGAAGATCTGTAATGTGATAAGGGTTGCTCAGTACTAGCAGAGGGACTTCCATGGTTAGGAGGTCCTTCCATGTTTAGCTACTCGCAGTGTGCGGAAGTAGGAAGAAAAATGGCAATAGCTTCTTCATGGGTTGCCTTTTATTATTTACTTATGTGTACAGGATGATGCTACTGTTCTCTCTGTCTCTTTGAGGGAACTATATCAAACACAGTTCCCAGCAAAGAGTTAAGCTAGAGACAGCTTAATGCTAACATTCCAAGTAGTTGAGAAGAGCATGGGCCACCTCGTACCCATTGACTCCATGGGACACGAGCAGGAGTCCTACCAATGCCAAGCCTGCATCAATATAAATTGTCCCACTGGCAAAACTCCAAAGCCAGGAGAGAAAGAAAAAGAGCCTCTGGCTATAAATGTACTTGAGACAAAGGAGGATTTCCAATATGTTAGCTTGACTGTGTCAAAAACTATAGAGACACTCTATCTGAGTGGCACAAGAACAGAGTGAATGTCATACATTAATATTTATGGGGAGGAGAATTAAGACATAGTGGAGTAGAGGAGAATGGGGAAATGGATAGAGTGCTGTGGGATGAGAGGAAAGATGTGGGAATCCTGGGCTTGGCTTGGCAGCAGAAAGGGAGGGGTTGAGAGGGTCACATCAGGCTGAAGAGAGGACTTTTTTTGGTGGGATATCAATTTTTGATGGGTTGTCAAGCATTGGAATAGGCTGCCCAGGGAAGTGGTTGAGTCACCATCCCTGGAGGTACTTAAAAGACATGTAGATGTGGCACTTAGGGACATGGTTTAGTGGTGGACTTGGCAGTGCTAGGTTAGTGGTTGAAGCTGATGATCTTAAAGATCTTTTCCAACCTAAATGATTCTATGACAAAGCAAGGGAAGATGCTGAGTGGTTACTGTTCATGTCTCTGGGCTGGTAGCTGAAAAGCCATGGGTCACTGGTCCCAATGGTTTTGTGGCATCTGTCTGGCTCGGTTAACCCGATAGTGACTGAATTTATTGCTTTTCCCTTTCATATCGGCCAGATGTGATGTCTCCTGAGATGTAATACAAGTTCAAGAACAGCAAACCAGGGTGGAACACTAGCTCAAAGAGCCACACATCCTGGTGAGTGCATCTCAGACACCCTCAGTGCGGCACTGCAAATCTTCTACCACCCCCACATACTCCTTTCACCATCATATGAGACAATATGTCTTGGCCTCCTATAACCAGACAGGCTTATAGATGTGTGTCTATCACCTGATTTGAGGCATAAGGTTCCCACAGGGCCACCTCATGATGTGACTTTGTACACAGATGCCTCACGTGTTGAGAATTTAAAGGGTTGGAGGTGGGTGTCACAGGGTGGACTAAGGTTACAGCAGAAGAAACCTGGCTGAAAGAAACACTAGAGCCAAGCTGCGTGAGCTGGTGGCCCACCAGTATGCTCCAATGGCAACAACGATGGATGCAACTCTGCCCTCTACATTGGTGTGGGACAGGAAGGTAAGCTTATAGAAAGGTGGGGGTATACAAATGATGAAGGGAAGAGACAAGAGAGGGGCTGAACAACTTTCTCTTGTGTCCTCATTTTACCCGAAGGTAAAGATTTTGAGACCTTGCGACACAGCAGCAGGCCAGTTGTAGAGGAGTAGGAGGATTCTGGAACATAGTTTCTGGAAGATCATGTAGCAGTGTTTCTGCAACTGATTTTCTGAGGAGTTGTTTGTGGGAAATTTAAAAAGAAACAAACCCACAGTAATTGTTCAAATTGGAACAAAAATGCACACAAATCAGAAAATTGCTTTTCAGTGGCTGTCTTCTGGCTCTTCTACTGAGATCTTCTGGCTCTTCTACTGAGACAGAAGTGCCAGCTGGCAGCAGAGGGACAGTGGTTTCTGAGATGTTGTTTCCTGGAGATAGGAATATTTTAGGAGAGGTGATAGGCAAGGCACAACTTTGCTTCACCACACTGAGCCACTGGTGTAATGTTGTTGGGGAGCATTATTTAGTTTTGCAAAGCAGCAGCTCTAAACAGAGCTTTCTTCCTGCGTTTAGCAGAGATCCCCGAAAGGGATTAATTCTGTCTATAAATCCCTGTTTCTTTCACCGTTGAGGAAGATGTAATGGTAGACACAACAGTTTACTCATATTTGGGACTTAAATCATTTTACAGTATCTTTAAATCATGAAGCAAATCAGGGAAGGCAGTAAAGCAATATGGTAAAATGCATTTCAAAAAATAACAAATATGTTGAAGTAGCCAAAAATAAAATGGAATTTGACAAGTGGGAGGAGAAAACGGTGATGTCAGCTGTTACATTGCTGCATAAACAATTTAATGCAATTATAAAACTGCTTCTGGTCACACTGTAGCATAGATAAAAAGGTTTTTATCATACACTTTTCCCCTGCTTTAATCGGAAGTCCTCCTCTTGAATCACAAGCTGCTTTGGCAATTTGGTAACATATGGTGAGCTGTGTTTACGGAGTGATGTGCAGATGTTTCGGCCCAAGCCTCCACAGATGCTCTTCTCGTCTGGACCACTGGGGATAGGCAGGTGCCGTCAAACCACATGGCCAGAGGCACTGGGTTCAGGCTGTGCCTTAAGCTTTACACTTGCTGCTAGTAGGAAAACCACAGCTTGTCTTCTTCATACCCCCCTTGCCCTTGCAACTCTTCCAAAATCTGTGCTGTTGCGGCTCAGATTTAACCCGTACCTGTGGTCTTTGTGAGATTTAATGAGTTTTACACCCCATCGCTCACATACTTAATGAAGTCTGAGGACAAAGAAACTAGACGTTTCCCAAACTGTTAGACCAGCTGGTGATGCGTGAACGTGGCCACGTCCAGATGTTATGGCCCAGCTAGAGGATAACAAAGCACTGCTTTTATGGAGCTGTGGTTCTCGGGTCTTCTCCCTCCCCAAGTTCCCATGCACGTGGGCTTGGCCAGCGCACACCCCTGATGCTATGGAGGCAGCTTCCTACATGACAGGAGGCTGCTTACTTCTCCTTAAAGCCCCTGGACCCTTCATAAGCTGAAAACCTTTGGCTCAGGCACCACTCCTTTCTATAGATTGTTTCTTGGGGTGGGGGGTGGGTGTTGTAGTTTAAGTGCTGACTTGCTTGCTTTGCCCCACACAAGCACTATAACCTGCACGAGACATGGCACAGTTCCTACAGGTGCACTCTGCAGGGAAATTTCGTATACTGCGTAGTAAGGAAAGGCTTTAGACAGAGTTTGCCTTTGAAGTGTGGAAATAGTACAATGTAATAATTTAAAACACACTGCAGCGTGCCTAAGTAATTAGAGAGGGTGTACGCATCGAAATGCAATTTGCATTAAGCCTTCAAGCTTTTCAAAGCATTTCTAGTTTACATAGCTATATGTTAATCCACAGACAGTATATAGTTCTGAATATTCTCATAGCAACCATAGATCAACAAATTATTTTCCTGGGCTATTTAGGCATACCACTGCTCTTAGGTCCTCTGATTTTTAATTAAAAGGAAATAGCTCTAAACATCTTGAGGTAATTAAAATGATAATACCTTCTGTAGGATGCATTTGTTAAAGCAATTCCCCTACGTGACTTTGCTACTCAAAAATATAACTGCAACTTCATTAGACAAATGAGATTATCCAATATTTTTTTCATAAACTTAAAATGTAAAAAAGGCTTGCAGTTCTGCTGCAGTTCTTGAAGGTAATAAGAGAATTCCCTCTCCCACATATTGTAGTATAATTCTTGAGATAATGATCTTATTAACCTTTATTGTAATTCTAATTAATATACCATATCACAAATAGTTCCTTATTATCTCTTTGTCATTCATAATGCTTTCATAAGGAGCTGATTACTGTCGCAATGTTATGACTCCTTGTTAAAAAACATATACAGGCACACCTAACTTCACACATTTATTTCTGGCTGAATTCTGACAAAAAGAAATAGCAGCCAGAGGCAAAACTATTTGACTAAGCCTGCTTAAAAATTGTTTATTGATTGAGCTTTGTAAATAAGTGTGTGTGTCTGTGTTTCTGTGTCTGTGTGTGTACGAAATCTGTATCTTTAAAATGAAAATGTTGCAACATGTTGCAACATGTTGCGATGAACCACTGGATTCTAGAAGTTTTTAGAGAATAATATTATTCCAGGTGTTGCCTAGATACGTATGGAAGCAAAAAACAACTGAACAAAAATTGCCACAGATGTAATAACTTAAAGTAGCGGTTTAAGGAGAGACTTCCACTGTGGATGAAAGCGTACTGTCAGTCTGTCTGGTCCTTATGTCCAAACTATCTCTAAATTTTAAAACTCCTTCGATGTTTCTGCAAAAACTATTGACTTTCCGCTCTCTCATACAGTAAAACTTACTCATAAAAGTATGTTCCGATTATTTCCTTTCCTCTGTCCTTGGCAAATGCACCTCTGTCCTTATCATTTCCATGCCAAATACAAGAGATTATCTGCACTTTCTCTTAGCCCAGGACCTTGGCACTGTCCCTTGCTTTCTGTGTTGTCCCACTGTCTGCTATATTAGAGTGAGTATAAATTCTTGGTCTTTAAAGGCTCATCATAGCCTAATCCTAATTTTGAAATCTTTCATTCATTGATAGGGCATTTACTCCAACCTCCATGATGCCATCCTTGATGCCACGTGCCACCTATTTTCTCATCAGCTTTCTTTCCAGATTAGGAAGTTCTCAGAAAATTCCCATTAGCTTCTTTTACATCTCACCCTTAAACTCCCCCGACACCATGTTTATAAAACATTTGGCTAAAACTGGCAACTGGAACATGGAGATTGCTGCACATAGCACTTTCCAGTACTGACATACTAATTTGTTCATAGTGCATTATTTCTTGTCTTTTATTTAAATTGCAAGGTTTTGGAGATATATTTGTGAGAGTTTTGTACAGCACTTAGGATGGTGGGACCCTGGTCTGTGATTTCATCTCTCTCACACGTGAACAGTAATCCCTCCTCCTCTCTCCACCAAGAATCCACAAAAACATGCAACAAAAAAATAAACAGATTTCTAGAATAACAGCCATGCTTACCTGTTCCAGTATGTTAATTACAACTTAAAATTGAATCTGTATTCAAGAAAATGTCCCATTTAAGGACTAGCACAGACATAGTTAACCTTGTCTTGAAGAACAGCTTTTGACCAGATGCCATCTTGAGTCACCTTGATTCTTATGAGGCAGAACCATCTATGAGTGAGTCCATATGGGACCTTTTAATTGTTTTTCTTGAACTAGTATTGCATCCCCGAGTGGAAATTTGAACACATATCAGAGAATCATTCTGGTAATTCAGAGGTAACATGATGGTTCTGAGAAGTGGTAAGACATACCACAATACTAACGATGATGCTACCATGCTCTTCCCAAATAAAACAGATGGTAATTATTCATGTTGTAAATTGAACATCTAAGGAACGTACCTTTCTGGAGAAGTTTTTGCTCTCTAACCTCAATGGAAGAAAAATACAGCACGACTCTTCCAACTCTGAGCTACCTTAGGTCAAAATGAAAAAACAAGAAATTATTTTTTTTTTCCTTTAAACATCTAAAATCCTGTCTTGTGAGATTAGCTGGTGAATCAAGTTTTGGATAATATTATTATGGGAGAAGTCAAGCAAACAGAAAGATGACTCAAATAGTTTAGTGCCAGAACTATTTCTTAACACAGAGGAAAATCATCCTTTGGTTGCATATGGAACCCTCCCACAATGAACAGGGAGCCTGGCAACAGAAATAAAACTGCAAATGCTCCAACTTTTGCTGTAGAACTGGCCTCACAGCTGAAGTATAATGAGGAGACACCGGAAAAGTGGACACTGTCTGAGGAGGAGAAAGCATAACATGGCTAAGTAATGCTGTGCCTGTTTCTTTGCTTGTCAAAACAGGCAACCTGGTAGATGGAAAGGAAACATTTTCGTGAATTCTCTCTCCCCATCAAAAAAAAAAAAAACCCAAATGAAATCTGAAACAAAAAGTGACCCAAAAATATAGAGGGGAATTACTTGAACACGTGCTCTTGCTATAATCGCGACGGACTATGCAGGCTACGAATGGATTTCTCCTGCTCAAGTAGAGTACAGCAGAATGGCACTGCACCACCTCCAAAGTATCATCTGGTGACAATTGTGGGGCCACCCTGGAACAGAGCCCACCAGTGACACCGAAGAGTGGGTCTGAGTGGGTCCGTGCCGATGGGTTGTGCCTTGGGTGAGCAACAATCAGTATAACCGACTGCTGTGAAAAAAATACTTGGTTTTTATCTGCTGTAGAGCACAGCTCAACTTCATGAATATTCATGTGCTGAGCGAAAGACTGGGCTGACACTTGCTCTGTCAAAGGCACAAGAAGAAACTCGTGTTTCTTCCTTTTTAAGATCTTGTCAAAGATCAGATGGTGGTACCCTTCCTCAGGCAGAAAAGGTAGTTATTCTACAGAAATGCTTTGTGAAAATTGTGCTCCCACTGCCCTGTGATTCTGGCTGTGGGACTTATCCACAGCTTTGGATTGGAACAGGATATGCATTTTCTGTGGAGCTGGAAGACATTCTTTTAGTAAGAATTTGTAAAGAGATCAAAACAAGCACAGAAACCCAATTCCACCCTATATGTATCGAAAATAAATTTACAAGTGGGAATACTCCCCAGGAGATGTGTTTTTCCTGGCTCCTCCATCACACCAGTGAAATACAGCCAGTGCTCAGTTCTGGACTTTGCAAACACTCATCATTGATAAACTAGACAGAAAAAGCCAAGTGTTTGTGTGGGCTTAAAAAAAATCGTTATTTAATGACACTCAGAGAAGTACTTTTTTGGAGGGCAGTTCAAATGGCACCAGCTGTTCTGAAAAGGAGATTTAAAGGGTGTTGGTACAGCACATAACAAAACCATAGACCACTGTTTGGTCATCCCAAATAAAGTGTGTATTTGCACAGACTTTCTTTCAAAGTAAACCTTTTCCTTAAATCTCTTGCTAGTGATCAGACACAAATTAGATTGTTTTGAGAGTCAACATTTTGTTCCACTTTTGGATGAGCCAATAATACTGTAATCGCATCATATTTTAAGCTCTTCTTTGACATGCTAAACATTGAGTTTGTCCAGTTTCCTGTTGTAACACACTTTTCTTCAGCGTCGAAGTCAATACTGTTGTGCTTTTTTTTTTTTTCTTTTTGCTGGTTTGTGCCCTCAGGAGGCAGTAGTCCAGCCCTGTGAGCAGAGAGACAGAATTGCTCATAGAAATTTCCAGTTCCCACCACAGAGTTTCCATTTTCCAGGCAGTTTGGCAGTTTTATGGGTCTAACTTTGGATGTGGCTTTTTTGAAACTAGGGCTAGATGTGAAAAAAATTCTCTGATCATGTCAAGGTTGTAAGGATCACACATGTTCTTACCCCTCCTATGACACTCCTGTAACTGTTTTTAGCCCCGTATTTTTGAAGGAGCTGCTGCATACTTGGGTCAGCAAAACCAGGCTGGTTTTAACCTATGAAGCATTTCAGACTATGCTGTATGTCAAGTCTGTTTTCACCTTTATTTACCAGTCCACCAATTCTGCACAGATTAGTAAAAGAGATTTTACAATTACTTCCAGCTCGCTGAGGAAAATAATAAGCAGTGGAAGGTCAACGATTTCTCCCCTGATGGCTTTCTGAGATCTTGTCAGCCAGGAAGTTCCTAATCCAATTAAAGTGTGTTTTCCTGATAGGATACTGATTTTTTTACTCATAGTGTCACGTAACACTAACTATGGTGTCTTAGCAGTGTATGTGTACATTGCATGTCACATATATTCAACAAATGGAGTCTGAGAATACTTGGGAACTCCTCCAAGAGTGAAATCAGGTTTGTCTGACAATCTATTTTCTATAAAATGTCTGATCAATAATCATTGTATTGCTATTTGCTATTTATGTTATTAGTTGGATCCTCCTTTAGCTTTTCCATTATTTTGTTTGTGATAGAATCATGATGACCACTTTCTTGTCCTTTTAAAATATTGGTATAATATCCAGCAAACTCTAATCTTGTGTAATTTCTTTGATACTTTTAAGTGGAACAGAGATGAGTATGAGTAGGCCATTCAAGTCTTCCTAGTCAAGCTTTCACAATCTTTTGTTGCCAGTTATATGGGACTGCTGATTTTAAACTGTTTACCATAGTAAGTGTTGCTTAACATCCTCCTGGGTTACTAGGCGACTGGAAAGTATTTCTTCACATCCTGGTGATAAAAGCATGTAAATACAGAGTAGATCTACTTGTCGAGTACTTTATTTTTTTTTACTTCCTCATAAAAAATTTTGTCATCACAGCTCATATTTTTGCTACAGGGAATGATGTCTGTCTATAGATTCCTGGTTTGATTCTTAAGTTCTACAAGACTACTGTATTATGTTGTTAAAAGAGATTTTGTTCCTACACAATGGCTTTCCATTACTAATGTACTGGCTGCCCCAAAAGACCTTTTGGAGGTGGTTGGGCCAGTGCTCTATGGCATATTGGTGTTTGTTAGAATTGCTTTTCTCTGGACGCTTGAGAAGGTGTCCTGGCCCATGGATCCCCTGTTGAAAGCATGAGACACGTCTCTCATAGTCATGGGTCTGACCAAACTACAGCTCCGCGTTGGGCCTTCCACAGGCTGTTTTCCAACTCCTGGTTACCTCTCCATGGCAGGTACTTGTCATTATTTTCTCTATCAAAGGACTTAAAATTTAAAAATTTTCTTTGCATAAAGGAGGAATAACATTGGATATTTTATGATTTGGCAAAAAATGAGTTTTTAGGAAAGCTATGAGTACAGAGAAGATGACAAGCAAGAGAAATGAGTTGGGAGAGCACTCTGCAGGAGGATGAAAGAACACGGGCAGGTGAAAGGGGCTCTTGCTCATTGACTCTGGGGCTTTGGAGTCTTCTTCAAATCTCACTAGCCCGTAGTTCCCAAATAACAATTTAAAAAAATATGTAAATTTGTTTCAGGAAATCCACTGTGAATTGTTCTAACCACACACTTGCTGGTCTATTCTTTGACAAACAGAGTGAAGTAAACCCTGAGGGAAACTGCGTTTATTCAAGAGCGATTCATGCTGTGGGAATGCTGAACAAATGCAACCAGACCGCAAAAATATTTGGGAAAGAAAAAGGCAAGGTAGTCAGCAGAACTGTTGCTCTCAGCAAAAACTGCATTCGTCTTTCTTTCTGCCTCTGAAGGGAAATGATGCGAAATGCTCTGCTTGTCTTTGATAAACCTGTGACTTGCCTCGCTTGGAGAAGAGCGAAGCTTTATGCTTCTGTTCCCACTGACAGCGTTGCGGGCAGCCTGCTGTGATCACAGCTGACCTTCCCTTGGCTGGGCCCGTCTGTCTCAGATTATGCTATCACATGGAGGTCTCACGCAGCGAGCTCCCCTTTGCTTACGGTGCTCCTTAGGCCAGTGAACCGAGCTAAAACGGTCTGGAGCCTCACCCTCATCTCAGGCTAATGAGAACTGGGAATAACAGAACGTCGCTGAGGCCCGTGGAGGTACAGCGCTACGAGAGGAAAGGCAGACCTCCCTGATGTCCATACGGCTGCAGCTGAGAGGGAGACCGGTCACGCTGATAGCATGTACTAGTATTAAATCACCACTCAGGTCTGAAAACACATTAAGTCAGTAAAGAAAATACATGAATAAAGACAAACAGGAGAGAAACTTGCTACCCTGCAAAACGCCTGATAAATCACTTATTACAGTGGGAAAGAGGCTTTCAGGCAGCAATGGCAGCACGTAAGTCTACTTATCTCCGCAGAAAACAAGCACCTCTGGGAAACCCATATCCACCCAACTGCAGCTGTAGAGACGGTAGGGCTTCCATCTGACTCCCTAACCCTTTCTCCTGACACCATCGCTCAAAAGGTGATGTGAAATATTCATGTATTTATCCTGCCAGGGAGGCAAGGGAGGTGTTTGCACCCAGTGTCCTAATGCACAGGAACAATTGGGGTTGGTTTTTTTTTTGTTTTTTTCTGATAGAAAAGAGCTTTTTTGCTTTAACTGAGTCACATCAGGAGAAACATAACATCACAGAGGAAACCAGTTTGAAATACCCTTGGCTGGTAGGAGGTTTGACAAAGTGAGAAAGAAGAAAAATGCCACTATCCAGGAGACAAGCCATCACGGGCACAGGGAAAGGTTGGGGCTCTTTCAGGCCTACTTGGATTCAACTTTCCAGTGACAGATTTAGCTGCCTCCATGTGGTAGCCTGAAAGGACATATTCCCATGGCCAAATTGTTTGGGACTGAAGCTATTTGTCAGCCTCTGACCCAGCTCCCCAACCAAGTTTAAATGACACATCCAACTTGGCGTTTGAACTGGGAGGGAAATGACTTTTCTGTTCTGCCCGAGGCCTCTTCTATTTAATGTCCTGTAATGAGGACCAAGCTGCATATAATAATGACATCTTGTGGTAGTTGTTGAATTATTGCCCTATGATTTAGTAGAGAATTGGATGCCAAATTTCATGACATCTTTGTCCCTCCATGCTGCAGCTTTAGAAGTTCACACTTAAAATTGCTGATGCTCTGAGAAGCTTGATGCAGAAGACCCCTAGAACCTTTGGCTTATTGTTGACTTCGGAGGAAAAGGATAGTTTGCTCATTTGATTAAACAAGTCTGACTTAACATACGGGTCAGAAATTCATAGCCATAACTGACAAAAGAGTGGTTCTCCAGATACATATACAGAAAATATCAGAGCTTTGATAATGACTGAGTGCAGAGTGGCTCTGGCCCACAGAACGGCCCTGCCTTTGCTGCGCCGTGGTGTGACACTAAAGGGAGACAGACTTTGCTGGCAGCATGTAAAGCCCAACAGCTGCTGTCACCTGGCACTAGGCTTGCAAACAGTCTTGGTGAGCAGCCACCATTGCCCCACAGCTGAGGATGAGGGGATGTGGGGTGTCACAAAGAGTAAATCTCCGGGGCCTCCTGCTTCGCTTTTACTCATTTCAGCCTTGGTGCTCGGGTGTGGGTACCCAGGCATCCCACGACGCTCTAAAGCTTAGTGCAAGCTGTGTCACAGCTCCTATTAGTGTCCATAATTGTGACATTTCACTGAGTATCCCACTTTGCCTGCCCACCATCACATTCTTGCCGATGCACTCTCTGCAGTGCTGCTTCTAGTCGAACTTAGAACCTTTTCAGAACAAGCAGCACTTTCCTGCCAGTTTGTACAGGCCTTATCAGCACGGAGGGACCCAGCTTTTATCGGGGAGCTTGGATGCTGACTAAATAGTCATAATAAATAAGATTAGCAGGAACAGCTTAGGGATTTATTTCTACAGAGGTGTCTGTTGTTCCAGCCATGTGTTTGGTGGGTATCTCTGGGGCTTACTGGGTCTTTGGTTCTGTTTTGTGGTGACACAGCTGATTTCTCAAAGCTTTTTTTTTGGATGAAGCTGGGTTAAGCTACACGCCAATCACTTCTGGTTTTCTCCTGGGCTACAAAGGCCTCATAAATAGACTTACACTTTATATGCAAGATTTATATACACCTCTGTCTCTCAGCTGTGAGGAAGGAGGTAGGAAAAGACCGTATTACTTATGAAGAGCTCAGAGGTGATGGTGAAATTGCCTGCATGTAAGCAAAACAATGCTGCTGATCAGGTGATGGTACAGAAAGTGGGGTGACAGACCAATGCTACTCGTCTCTGTGTTTTATGTAGCGGGCCATCTCTTACCCCATTTGCCCCTTTCTCTGTCAGAGATCCTGGTGCTCACACTGGATATTGGGCACAATGTGCTCTCCTTACTTCCTCCAGGTCTGCACAAGTGCGAGCAGTAGGCACCTGCTGGATTCCCTATTGATACAGAAAACAGATGAAAATAATTATGAGACTCCATGATTCCTGGATCTACTTACAAGTATTTAGCCGTATTGACCCTTTTTTTTTTTCTCCCATGGGATGATGCCACCTATTGGACATTATCGAGGCAAAACAGTTCAAAAAAATAAATACTTTATACTGTTGGGTTTTGGTTTTTTTCAGCAAAGGTGGCTAAACTTTTGATAGTTTCCTACTATCAAAATAGTTAGACAAAGAGTTAGACAAAGAGCTTCTATTGGGATATCCCGAATTATGGCACCTCATTAGAAAACAATAAAGAATAGAGGTAGAAAAACCACAGGTAACACTGAGTACCTCTGGCAAATAAAAGTAAGTTCAGAAAAAAAAATACAGGCAAGGTTTAACAGGATAGTTTATACCCATTTTTCCAACAGGACTAAAACCAACGGTTTTGGAATTTTTTGTTTGTTTGCTTGTTGTGTTGAGGTTTGTTTGGTTTTTTACTGCAGTGTGTTGAGAGTAATCATCTTTAACTGACCTTGAAGTTGTGGCAGTAAAATTACTAAGATCGAGAGGTCTGGCTAAGAAGTTATCTTTACTAAAAGAACATCTCTTTTGGCCAAAATCTAACAGTCTGTGATTGTTTCCAACTCCCCACTTCTGAGCCAAGATAACATGGGGTGTGCCACTACTACAGCCTCCACCAAGAGCCAGCTCTTCATATTGTCACATTATTTACTCTTTGATTACTTAGAATTGTGACTGCTAGACAGCTCCCCCAGGAGCCCATGCCTTCAGGGATGGAGATCTGGCTTTCTTAACATTGAAATGATTGCTTTTCCTCACCTCTTTTTTTCTGAAATGGTATATAGGTTGGGTCTCTGCAATCAGCTGGCTGCAAACAGGGGAGCAGAGGGGGAGATGCTCACCGAATGTTCCCTCACCACGATATAGTTAATAAAGCTTCTGTCTGGCCTGTCCTAAACTGTACTCGAGTTATTCTGCACTTGGGAGTTCTCAATGGACTCGATGGAATCAAAGACGACGCTGCAGATGTACTTGGTCACGTTGTGGCAGTCTGCAAAGATGTACAAACTTTCATATATCGACACTGTAACAACAGATGAAATCGTAAAACCCCACAAGGACACGTGTCTGATTCTGCTCAAGTAGAATTCAACACTCAAGTACTGAAATCACATTTATTCAGTAGCCCAAACCATAATTCACCTTTGATTAGCCAGAAACAATGCTATATTAATTTATAAAATAATCTCTTTGGCATAATAGGATTGCTCACAACAGTAAGGGCAACAGGAATTAGGTTTTAACAGTAGTTCAGTTTATAGATACAACAAAGGAAAAAATGAATTTTATTTTCAAAGCATATCTAAAACATAAAATATTCTGAATTTTCAAGCTTTGTTAGTGTCTCTTCCATTTGTGAATAAAAATATTTGACAGATAATGCAGCTGAAAGAGGAATACCTTCATATGTTCAATAATGCCTACCACTGTTGTATGTTCTTATAAGACCATATTTATAATAATTTGAGTATATTCTGACCTAAAACACAGATGCAGTTTCTGTGTATCAATCTATCCCAGGCTTGATAATGATACAACCAAGAACATATGTAAGACTTACAAGTTTGCATTGCCATATATTTTTTTTAAAAAGATGTATAAACGAGTTGTTTTCAATTAATTTTATCTAAGGAATTATACACAATTCAAAGACAGATTGTCTAAAATCCCAATTCTCTCCTGAATCCAAAGACCAATCAAGTAGTTTAACACAGAGGCATATGAAGTTAATCAGACTATCTTTACAGACTTCAAAGGGGCTGTCGAAAATGCTTCCCATCCCTTAATACAGGTTTATCACTGTTGGTGTTCTTAATGTCTTTTTGCTTCAAATTCTCTTTTATTTTGTTCATCTTATTCATAATCCCTGGTGGGAAATGTATTTTAATTATTAAACATCTGTAATATGACAGTAAAGTCAAGAGACTGGAACATTTTACAGAAACTTTGCAAAGCAGTGATCATAATGAATCTTCATTTTTTTGTATTTAATTGAGAAATATGAATAGTGTGCAGATGTGTTGCTCTTGCTCCTGTCATTATTATAACAGTCCCTGAGACCAAGTTGGACTTGATTTCAAAGTTATTTTAAAACTTGGCACTTCCCTATGAAAATCTCTTTAATTTTCGTTGTCTGACATATGGTCTCATTTCCTCCCGATGTTTGAAATCCGGGATCCATCTCAGGCCCATCCAGCCTCCTACAATTTGTTTGGTTTACAATCTTGAACTCAGCCTGCCTGTAACAGGTTTATTAATACAAAATTCTGCCCACCATGAAGGTCTGTTCAGAGCTTTGCTGCCTTGAAGGATCTCTGACCACATATTTTTATATAACTGAAAAAGAATAATAAAAAAGAATTAATTTATAGAGAAAATAAAACAAAGAAAACTTCTGCAAGATAAATTACCTATCTTATTGGTTGAAATGACTGAATTTCTAGATAACAAATATGAATAATTATGTACAGGCAAGAATAAACACAAAGATAAAGCACAAAATTTCATAGTAGCGTAAACATCAGATATCTGTGTAAATCATTTGGACCATCCCTGGCATAAGAGCAGGAAACCAGTAATCTTTATAATTTCTTGTTTTCAACTTGACATGAGTTGTATTATCAAAGGTAGAAATTTGGAAATCAGGGTATTAATATAACCTAATCTTTGCTCTGTCCAAACCTGAAGACTGTGTCTGAAAGCACTTGTGCATGTCTGGTTTTACCTTTATTTCAACACATTTCTGGAAAGTGACATAACTTCTCTCCCAGATGTCAACTGTTCGACCTGAGCACAAGAAATTCCTCTCTTATAAGCAGATTGTTAATTCATCATCTTCATCAATTTGCAATTTTATGTGCAACCGTTAAAAAAAAGCGCATGGGAAGTAAATTCTGCAAAAGTATAATTTTAGCAACTCTTGGCAGTTCATAATTAACCGAAGCTTAAAACTTCAAGTAACATTATAGAAAGATGGGGAAAGGAAGGCCATATTTTCAGCAGTAAGCTGGAGTACAGTGTAATACAATATTAATGTAGTAGAAAAGCAGTCAGTGATGTAAAGCAAAAAGCATTTCTTCTACATGAAAAGATAGCTTGGCCCTATGTATTTGAGTCGATTAAAATAAATATTGAAATATATTTAATAGTAAATATATTTTACCTTGATTACATGGGCTAGTTTTAACTATTTATTCCATTCCAAGTTTGATTTAATATTGTCTAATAATTTTTAATTCATCTTGACATAAATGTGGCAATAACTTCACATACTTAAACTGAGATTGTCAAAGCTTCTATGAGGAGATGATGTCCACACCATCTAAGTTTCTTTGAAAGAGAAACTGAATTCTTATTCAGTGCTTGGAGCTGCCCATAACAAATTTGGAAGCGTTTCTTCTGCTCCGATTATGATCTGTAGCTCACGGTGCAAGGCACTCCACTACAGTACAACATAGCTTATCCTGAATTAAATTAATTTTCCTGTTATGCTTGGATAATCTATCCTTTACCATGCTGTAATTTTTAGTAAAATGTTTGCATTGGTTTTACGAGTTGCAAAGATAGCAACAAATAGAGAATTAAACATAGACAGCCAGGAGTCAAGGAGCTTTATTAAGTATTTTCTTTGAATGAGGGATTGGCAGACTTTTTTTAAAATTTCAGTTGAAAATATTTACACAAGTTGAAAACCACAAACTTAGAGGCAGTTCAGAAAACCTTCCTCAATCCTGCAGAACATGGGTTGGATACCACTGCCTGAAATTATTTTCTCAGTGTGACTTAATGAAATGACAAAACCCTTACCAAATATTTAGCACATAAGGAAGTCAGTAGCATTTAAGAGTTCCATTGGCATGTCTCACATATTATATTCCTAATATTAATCTCTAATATTAATTCCTAATATTAAAAAGCCTCTATGGCTTCTGTATTTGTGTGAGCTAAGAGCTAGCCAAGGAGGAGGCAGCCAGATCCATTACATGACAGCTTTATTAGCTGCTGATAAGAAATCTCCAGCTGACTGCTAGAAGGCGGGTAGTATTCTAGGAACAGATTATGGTGTACTTGCACCGTATTTTATATTCCTGCCTATAGCATTTGCTCACAGCTTCTTTTAGACACAGAATAATGGGTAAAAATGCACTTTTGGACAATACAGATATTCTTATCATTCTTACAGGTGATGCTCCTCTTGGAGTTAACTTTGGAGTTTCCCTCCCATAACCTCTTTCATTAATTTAACCCTCCAAAATCTACAGACACAAAGCTTCCAGTGATTATTACAGTGCTCTTGTTGAGGTGGCTGGATATGTAGAGCTAGCCCTTCTTCCTTTATTTGTGGAGACTGTGTTACCAAAGTTAATCATTCTGTTAGGTCAGCCTCTCCTTAGAAACATCTGGGCTGCCTTCTGTATTGCTTGATTACCATGGGAACGATGGACAACTTTAGAGATGAAGACACAGAGAGAGAATATTGAAAAGCATTGAGCACACTTGACTCAGCAATCCTGTCAAACCTCCTGGCAGTCTCCCCAGGCTCTGGTGATTCTCTACAGAGTCTATCCATGCTAAACCAAACTATTGTACTGTGACACCAGTCTCTAAATAATAGTTGTCCCACATCTTGGCTCTGCTGAGTAGGTTGGCCAGTAAGCAAGAATTTTGGTTTGCTGAGACTTTGGAATGAAATACAACTCTTCGAGTATGTCAAGGGAAAAAAAAAAAAAAAGCAGAGGGGGACCACAACCTAGTATTGCCAGATCCATGGTGCACCCACATCCTGAATCCTGCTTGTAGGTCTGGTTATGATACCTCAGAAAGGACATGGCAGAACTAGGAAAGATACACAGAAGGAAAACAAGGCCAGTCACAGGAATGAAAAGGCCCCCACAGATCGTAAATGTATATGGAATGGGATGAGAAAATAATTTTTCACAATACTTCAATTATGGAGATTTCAGTGTCATGTCAGTGTCATACATCCAAAAGACAGCTGAATTTAAAAATGGTTGAGAAGAATGAATGGAAGGTAGATACATCTGTGGCTATTAAACAGAATGATACAAATGCAACCTACGGCTTGAGATTTCATCTTAAACCACCAACTGCCAACAGCTGAGACACCAGGGAACACTTCAGTATTTCATCTGTTTCATACAGTGTTTTCCTTGGCCACTGTCAGTTACAGAGTGTTCTGTGAACCGGATCCAGTACGGCCATTCTTACGTTATTGATTCAAGATTAAGATTATGGAGATCCCTTGGGCAACGCTGTACCTTGCACTGGTTAGTACAAGATACTCTGTCACATCCTAGAATTCCAACCAGATAAACAGAATTCTCAAAGAATTGTGCAATTTCTGATACAATTTTTAACTGGAACAAGTTTTAAATTTTCCTTTCTCTTATTAAAATAACTTTTTTATGAAGAATAAACAGAAAGAAATAATTTCTACACCATTTCCATGGACATCACAAAAACAGGGTGTAACTTGAATACCAATAGATGCTGCAAAAGTCCTAGGCAGAGAAGAAACACACCTTACTACCTCCCCTAGGTATTAAGTTATATACTAAAGATATGTTATTCCTTAAGGAATCTCAGGAGATGGTATAATTTTATTTTGTTGGTCAGCAGCACCACAAGAGCAAACTAGAGCAATATTATATGAGTTTCCCATTGAAGCCTGTCTCCAGCAATGGCAAAATGTCATTTTCTGCTGATGTCAATTTAACTATGGTACTTTACACTGAAAAAGTGTCTCCCTTTTATTCTGTAGCTGTGAAGTACCTTGGATATGCTATGGCTATTTACAGGCAATAGCCTTCTTAATGACTAAACTTACAAATTTTAAAATGGGTTTTTCTTACCTCTCCACTAGCTTTACCAATGGGAGAGTTGAGAATGAAGTCAGGAGGAGCAAAGACATCAATCAGGGCAACTGCATCATCTTTCAACTGTTTAAAAACAAAAGACATACATTCGGTGATTTCTGCAGTTGTCTATGGCTATCTGCGAACTACAGAGCAGCACAAAGATTATTTTCATGAAGTATCAGCTATTGGTAACTTAGGAGACATCCACAATAAGGAGTCTAGATTTATTTTGCAATTTTTCCTCGCAGTGTAATTGCCAAAAAGAGTCTGCATTTCAAATCTTTTCTTCCTTCGCTTAAGGGTTTAAAAACATTTTAACCAAGATGATACCATTTCCACACATAAATCCATGTATTTTAGAACTTTAAAAACGTAACTTTCAGATTCTTCGTTGAAATTTTACTTACCTACAAAGAATATGATCCAGTTTGAAAAGCTTTTGTGCTGAGAAAATAAATGAGCTAACGCAATAATAAAATAAATAGAACTGGATTGCAATATTTCACTGGCTTTCCAATGAAGATTGCTTGGCCACAAATGATAGACTGTTATTTTGTAAGATATATTGTTTTTCATTTTCTGGTAAATAAACTAGGAATAGATTCAACGTCGATGAGTTGCTAAAATTTACAGAAAGTTATTCAGAAACTATTAATGTAATATCCTGCTAATTTACCCCTTGAAGCATAGAATAACTGAAACTTTTTTTTTCAGTATTTATATACTATATTATAATTTAATCACAACAAACAATATTGAAAGCTTACCCTGTTGCAGAGCTCCAGAACAGCATTCTGAATAAATCTACCAGCTTGTTCACCTGAAGCATAGCCACCTGCAAACACATTCACACAAGAAGCTTATACCAGTTAAGATCACACTGATACAATCCTTTTACAAAGCAGTTTATCAGTTTAGTATTAAAGAGACTAAATAGACTCTCCTGTGTAATTGGATTGACTGTCTTTCCTTAATAAGTTGACTGCAAAACTATCAAACTCAGACATTTGAAGTCTTTTGCATGAATAAGCTACACTAAAACACTTGCTGCTTATACTCTGTCTTCTACCCCCAGCACTGGACCACATCAAAACTTGGGAGCCCTCCATCGCTTCTGAGCTAAGAGAGAGTCTTTTGGGTTAATCTGTAGATCCAGGTTCCTGATCCTGAAAATTTTGTCCAGAATGGTTGGTTTACATTACACAGGCAATAAGAAAATGCTCTAATCAAAAATCATAATTAGGATTCTCTCCCCCTGCCAAGATACAGTATGGGAAAAAAAAAATCCTCGTCTTTAAGTTTTATAAAATGACATGAACAGCATATTGAGGGAGTGATCTCACCTTGGTAGAGCACAGCCAGGTGCTTACTTAAAGACCAGAATCCATACAGAGCACTGAGATTCTTAAGCACTGGTTGCAGAGAAGATGGTATGCTGGGATCATGTGTGTAGTCATGATATCTTTGTAAGACTGTTTGTTCAATAAAAGCAATGGCTAATGATCGACAGTAGTACACCTTAGGAAACAGAAAAGGAGGATACTGAGTGATAACATACAAGGAACCAATCTTCAGCTGGTGCAAAATGGCATTGGTCTGGTGAAGCTACTGGAGATTTGTTGATTTAGATCTGCTGATATAGCTTGAGGTTAAAGAAAGTCTAAGAAGAAACTGAACAAAACCATTTCTAAAATTTCTTTGCAAAGGTTAGTCGTGAAATGCCTCATGAAATGCCTCTTAGAAATTAGGTCCTAATTTTCCGCTGTGTTCCAGTTTGGGTACTCCCTTATAGCAATCAAAGAGAGGACAGACTGTATGCCTATTACTACTGTAACTTGGCAGTTGCACCCAGACTGTATGGTATCAAGTAGCTACCTCAGACAGAAGACCATACAAAATTGGGTTTGCTGACTTTAGGATCACTAATAAACCCATGCAACTCTAACAAAGATAAAGGCAAGTTCACCTTTGTTTAATACTATGCACAATTTTATAAAGAGGATGCAATCTTCAAAGTGGTTCAGTAACCTATTGAAAACTTATTACAGTCCATTCAAATAATAAACAAAAAATCTGACCAACTAATCCTTACCAACTCTCTGAATCAGAAAGGCAAAGGTCATTAGTTGCTGTTAGTACAGACACTAAAACCTCAAGTAATTGTACTCACATAGGAAAACTTGTTTGCTTTGTATACTTCACCTTTGCTGTATCATGGTATATGTCCTACCATGAAATAGACTGCTGACTGGAAACATTCTAGTTGGTGAACAGAAGGGGGATATAAAACTGCTGCTGTTGTGACTGATTTGTTGCAATGCTGCAAACTGGTGTTTGGTTCTAGCCCATTTGTCCAGTTTTGTTTGTTTGTTTTTTTTTTCATTTAGAATTAGTTGATTAGTTTTCCTTTATTCTTTTGAATACTTGCATCATCCTTGCATTTAAATCCACTGTGGGGTTAAAAAAGGCACATTCCAAAGATCACTGTCTCTCATTTGATAGCTGTTTGGTGGCATGCTTATGTCCAAGCTCAGATGCAAGTGTGAATGGCAAAATAACACACCTATTCTCTGCAGGTTTAGGGAGGACTTCCCCTTACTAGATGGACTTTTTTAGACATGAGTGTCAATTCCCTAGTCAGAATGAAATAAGCCTCAATATCCCAAATGAAGCATTAATTCCTCATTCTTCTCCCCTGTAATTCTATTTTTTTCTTTACCTTTGCTTGCACTTCTGTTTCTTTCAGGCTATCCCCAAACCAAAATAGCCTAGGGATAGGCTAGGAATCTCTTCCAGATCTCCCATAGCAAGAACAAATATTATATATTAGTCACCCACTGGGCTGACAGAAAAGTGCTTCTTGATGCCCAGAAAGTTTTAAATCAATTATGTACATGTCCTTAAAGCACAGCTTGTAAATCATTTTCAGATGTTTTTGAGGCATGCCATTTAAAATAAAGAATCCCACCATCCTGAAGACAAATTTTAGGGAGAAAAGAAAACCTAATGACCTAAGGTATATCAATGCATATCTCCAAAGCAGTTGTGTGCCTCAGTATCTTTGAAGTTTAACACATTTGAACATAAAACAGAACCTTCATACTTCGAGCAAACCATTCTAACACTCTGGCCCCGGCACCGGCCTCCCAAGAGCTGGCCAACTGACAGGTAATCAGGCTTGAATTTCTGGCACCCATTTTGAATTAGACCCTGAAGAGTTTCTCTAATAAGCTGCTTCTAGGGTCAAAACAGGAAAGATTTCCTCTGCTCTACCAGGGGTTTCACACAGACCAATCCCTGTTGAAGCCAGGCTGGCTCTTTCTAGGTGCAAAGTTGAATATTCCTTCCTGATATTTTTTAATGAGCTTTGCAGAGAAGGTGAACGACACTGGCCATCTTCAGGGAACAGGTCTCCCTCCTCAGTGACAAATGACAAGTGTTCTTTCCTAGGATGCGAGCCAGTTTTTCTCATGGAGGTAACGGAAGAATTTGGGGAGCTTGGGGATATACACTGCAATTTGGAGTTAAGCCATTCCTAGCTGTTAAAACTCATTGGTGAGATAGTGGATCTGCTATATGTAGATTGTCAATGTTTCCTTTTCAGGTTCCAATGCTGTCAGTCTGGTACCTTTCATAAGTACTTTACACTATAGAAATTAGAGATGGAAAAGACCTATTAGGTCATCTACTTTACCTACCTGCCAGAGCAAGATTCTTTCCTACAGTATGTATTTGGCCACAAGAGCAGATGGAGATGTAATAATCAGATGCTGCAGTAGATTTAATAGTAGTAGTAGACTTAGTCTTCATAAGTTTTGCTATCAAAATTAAAGACGCCACCAAACACATGCCTGCAACTTCTCTGAAGGGAAAAATACCCTGGAAGACTGCTGCTGATGGCAACTGTCCTCCTGCTATCATGTGCAATACAATGCACATGGACAGGTTTTAAATTTTATTATTTATCTGATTTGCTGCTTTATGCTTGAGGAAATGATACTTCATGACACAAGAAGACAAAACTAATAGGGTCTGACAAACTTGGATGAAAATAAGTAAATAAAATAAGAAAGCTGAATAAGTATTACCTGACAGTTATTCTTTGCCTCAAAATCACTTCGCCCAGACTGCTTCTCCTTGCTCAGCTTTAGGTCACTTTCTCGCAGAAGGTAGCAAACCAGCCATTTATATGCTGCTAAAGGAACTGTGAAAAAGAGAAAATCAAAATTCTTAACGTTCACATTTATAATGCAAGAAGTCACATGCAGATTCTACTGCAGTCTCCATTTTTGTTACCCAAGATGAAAAGTGACAGAGCTAATTAATCAACCCATTAACATGACACTTTGCCCATAACTGTAGATGCAATAAATAACATCTAGGTAAGATGGTCAGACTGTAGCAGTGAAGATATACCGTGCCTGACCATAAACCAGTTCAAACTGACCCCAAGCTAAAAGGCAAGGTATAGGCACAGCTCAATTTAGACTTCTGACTTGATCAAATTTTTTTTTGCTTGTTATTTTCTTCCCATATTAAGACTTAAGTTTGCAAAGTATTCAGTCTCTTCTGAGAGTACAAGAACAGAAGACAGCCCACATTTTGTGAAAGCACATGACTTTAACATTGCAAACGTGGCTGAACGTAATCGCATTTGAATGACCTGCTTTGTAGAGAAGTGCGTTCTATTTTCAGAGCAGCCTGGAACTATTAAGAAAAAAAAGTGCTTCAGCCTTAAGTCTTTGTATGAATCCTGCTTGCTTGTGTCTTAGCTTAAGATTTAATGTAGACTATTAATTAGGCAACAGTGAGCGTTCCCATGCTGCCTAAATTCAGGCACTTAAATTAACAGTCCAGTTTCTAATAGAATGGAACAATAAACAGAAACAGATATTTTTAAAACTATAGTCTGGTTCAGTAGGTATTACCAAAGAGGAGAGAACATATGCTTAGGTATCAGTTTGTGCTCTGTTGGATTTCACAAGTTGGAGACATACAACAAAGAAGAAAGCAAGCAGTTGTTCTGAACTGGTCTTTTTCTTGTAAGTCTTTGCATTTTGAAGCTACTCAGATTTTACCCCATAGTTACTATGATACTATCTCACTTGGTACTACGTATCACTATCTGGAGTTCAGCTTTTCTGGAATTATTTGAGCACTAAAGTGCTTACCCAATTCTAGGAATCAACTCGATTGCCCCTTATATATTAAGACTGGAGTTTCCTCCCCAGTATGTTCTCAGTTTCACTGATTCACTTTTGCTCAGTGTCCTGTCACTATCTCATTATCTGCTCATTTCTTTGTTAATTTTTGCCTCCAAGGGCCAATCTGGGCTCACAGCAATACAGAAGTGGGAATGGCATCTAATGTCATACTTGATTTGATTATAGCAGAGTAAGCCAGAAAAACTGCAGGGAATTTTCTTTCATCATTACTCATTTTTCTCTATACAACTAAAAGCAACTGTCAAAACCAGACACACCACACACAACATATTTCTAAATCACTTGCATGGTTTTCTAAAATAAGATATTTTAGTGACATAAGGTAGTGGCAATCAATGCCCCTTACAGCAGTTTCACTTGAAAACAATGATACAGTGGCAAAAAATATATCAGAAATTCTATTTTAGAGGAACAAAAAATGGAAGAAAATTATCTGATGCTATTCTCCATTCCAGAATTGAGGCTGGGTACAATAGGACATATTTTGAAATGCAAACTATGTTCTTAGCAAATTGAAATGCATATGATAAAACCAAAGTCAGAAAACAGTAATGTGAAAAATATCTAATAAGTAGCAGAGGTTGAATCTCAAATCTCTGGATCCTTTGGGAAGGAATTTAAGATTCTAGAATCAGTTTAACAACAGCAGAAGGCTACCTGAGGAGTCCATGGAATCTTCAGTGCCAATGGGAGTGAATTTCCAGCTGAGGATATGATGGTAGTCTTGCAAAAAGTTTATTGTTCCAAAAGGGGATTCAAAAGGAGCTTTATCTGAAATACCAAAGGAAATAAAAATTATTTATGGGAAAAGAAATCAGACTTTTTGGAACTAAAAGACTATTACAAAGCCATTCATACACTTGATAGGCCAGATGTAATTAGGCCATAATATTTATTTTATTATAGTCTAGTCCAGCCAAATGAGGACTGGTGAACAAGTGCTGAAAGACCTGACATCACTGTCTATAAGCCCCCTAAGATTCAACTCCTATTGCTGAGTTTTCCAGTTCTGTTAGATGCTGGTGAAACTCACTGCTAGAATACTGAAACTAAATGTTTTATCTAGAAAACTACAAAATGTACTGATGTATATTACTACCAATTTAGGTGATATGAACTCTTTTAAGTAAAATGAGCTGAGGTTAACCAGACTTACAATGACTTTAGGAGTAGTTCCATTGAACTAAACTGCACTTCTCAGGGAGTAAGATACTACTTAACCTGATTAGGAATGACAAAATATCTAGCTAGCTTCTGCAAGACTTAGGAGAAAGAATATTTCTTGCAGCAAATATCCCTGTATTGTGAATGTATCATATGATGGAGTCTGTAGCACATTATTTATGCTCTACAACATGATTAAATGACTGTCAATTGCTTTCAGTATGAAATTACCTCCTAATTCCATTAACTACATGCTGTTGGATCCAGCACAGGATTCCACAATGAAAACTTACCTCTTATGAAATTCATCCAGCTCAGTAAGTAGTTGCTGGTTTGCTGAAGCAGGACGTTGTTATCTCCCTCATATGTGCAGTTTGGATCATTGTCATTTCGGATTTCACCCAGACGATTCACTTAATAAGAAGTGCACAACTTAATGCGTTGCAATATATTAATGGAAGCTAAGAGGGATTAAATAATTATTCTGTGACAAAATGCAAGAGAGTTGTCTGTTCCTGTATGTATAGATAGATACCAACAAATGAGCCTGAAACTTCACTGTTTAGCTTATGAAAATGAATAAAGATTTTAGAAAAGTGTGGTATTAGTCTTACATTTCATCTTTAAAGTCTGCATCTTTATTTTTGGAACTGAGACTGAATCACATGTACAGGCTGTCCAAATGCTGGTGCAGATGCTTGCACAGGTTTAGTTAGTTTTTGTGGCATCAGGTATAAAATGAACTTTAAAAATATAGGTATGAGGAAAAAAGCCTTTCTAAACATATTGCTAAAATTCAGGCACCATGACACAACAACAGTCAAAGAACAAATCAATATAACCATTTTCTTTCTGATCAGTGTATGCAGTAGTCTGTAACCTACTGGCAAGGTAACCATGTCCTCCACACGCTTCTCGGCACTCCTGGGCTGCCTGCTGAGCAGTCCAAGAAGACAGCGGTTTGCTGGCAGCAGATAAGGCATGAATCTCACGTCCCAAATTAGCCTTTGTGAAAAAAAAAAAAAAAAAAAAAATATTACAAGTGAATAATACCTTTTACACAAATTTCATGACCAGTTAAAGCCATGGCTATGCAAAATCATAGAATCGTTTAGGTTGGAAAAGACCTTTAAGATCATCAAGTCCAACTGTTAACCTAACACTGCCAAGTCCACCACTAAACCATGTACCTAAGCACCACATCTACATGTATTTTAAATTCCTCCAGGGATGGTGACTCAACCATTTCCCTGGGCAGCCTGTTCCAATGCTTGACAACTGTTTTGGTGAATAAATTTTTCCTTATATCCAATCTAAACCTCCCTTGGTGCAACTTGAGGCTGTTTCCTCTTGTCCTATTGCTTATTACTAGGGAGAGGAGACCGATACCTACCTCATTACAACCTCCTTTCAGGTAGTTGTAGAGAGTGATAAAGTCTCCTCAGCCTCCTTTTCTCCAAGCTAAACCACCCCAGCTCCCTCAGACACTCCTCATAAGACTTGTTCTCCAGACCCCTCTCCAGCTTCATTGCCCTTCTCTGGAAATGCTCCAGCACCTCAATGTCCCTCCTGCAGTGAGGGGCCCAAAACTGGACACAGTACTCAAGCTGAGGCTTCACCAGTGCTGAGTACAGGGGGACGATCACTTCCCTAGTCCTGCTGGCCACACTATTGCTGGTACAAGCCAGGATGTTGTTGGCCACCTTGGCCACCTGGGCACACTGCTGGCTCATATTCAGCCAGCAGTCGACCAACACCCCCAGGTCCTTATATGCCAGGCAGCTCTCCAGTTACTCTTTTCTTCATTATAAAACAAGGCACAGTAACTGGCAACACGTCCATAAAACTTTCTGAAATCTACGTAAGCAAAGAGCCTGGGTTTTGCTGCCACAAAAAAAAAAAACCCTCTCACAGCTAAAAAATGTTCAGCATTAACTTTCTTATCTGGGACAGCAATAATTTGTGCCAGGTAATGAACATATGGGTACACCTTAGCTCAGATGTGCCAGCTGACAAGGTGTAGTTCACTACTTGCTAAGCTGTGCCTCCCAAAGATGGAAAGGTAGATGGTTGACATGTCCAGAGAAAGCTTCTGTCCCCTCTGTGACATAAGCAATCCCTCTCTCCCCAGTCAGCAAGAGGATATTTATAATACTTACAGAGTTTTCACTGATTTTTCAAGCATCAATTTTGCAAAGAGTAGGAAATCTTAAATGCACCCTCTCAATTTCCAGAGAATTGCAGTAGTCTACAGTTACATTAACTCTGCAGCCTTCCTCCGAAAACGTGTTTGGAATTGCAGTTTCTGGAGATAGTGGGTTGATACTACCAAAGCTCGTTTAAGGGTAACTCCCTGGCTGGTTTTTTTTTTTTGGTTGTTCGTTTTTGGGGTTTTTTTGTTTGTTTGTTTTAAGATCTCCTGAAGAACACAAGGAATTCATAAGGATTATATTCTTACCATTGTCAACAATCAGATTTTTCTCTATCATTATGTATTTTCTGAAAACCACCATTTTGCATAAGGTCAGTGACTGCACTGGAGACCATAGGTAAAATATCAGACTAAAAAATCAAACATATTCTTCTGTGGTTTGTGCCAAAAGGAGAGATTAGAATACCCAGCCATTAGTACACAAATGTTTCATGAGCTCTGTTTTAGCTGAAAAAAGCCTGACTCTTTAAGTAAGACTGAGCAATACACAGCCAGAGTGTAGGTCCTTAAAATTAACACGGTCAAAATTTTAAAAATTAAATAAAATTTATATGCTCTAAAAAATCCATACTGCAGTTATTTTAGTTGAGAATCACTCCTTGCACAGAGACAGATCAAACTATTTCCTCTGTAAAGGGGTGACTTCCAATGGTCTGATTGTGGATGAGAAATTCAGCCTTAAGACTCAAAAGTCTTAACTTAGTTCTCCAGAAATATTTATCCCAATGCATGAATATGAATTGCAAACTCAAGCCAGACTGAGAGAGTCTGTGCAGAAATTAAGAATAGTATCATTTCAGAAAGCCTTTGATACATGCTCCCTGCAGTATCATTTATAACAGTAATAAACTAAATTTGAATTACCATCATATATTTATGATAAACAATTCTACAAGGGAACATAGCTTTAAATGGCACTGAAATCAATAAAACTTTAACCATTCCATCAAAACTAATTTGGATGCTTTTCCGAATGCAATTTAAATCATTACTTTGTATCTCCCATATTTCTGAGACGCTGCTCTAGCATTCTTCATTGTACGATGGCCTAAGACTTCTAAGTAGGTCCTTCATTTAACAATTTCCAGTTTATTACAGTAAGAACTCAGCTAAGAAAAAATGTGTAAATATCTCACCTGTCTCTGACTCCTTTGCTTCATCAATATGCCTGCATAAAATTCTACAAAGTTCTCAAACAGGGATTTGGAGAAATAATCTAAGGCATATGCAGCAGCCAGATAAGGAAGAAGACGCCATTGCTAAAACAGAAATTAAACAGACCTGTTCACAAATTGATATGCATTTTTTATGGTTTTATATATATATAACTGTCTTATAATATTGAACCAACCCATTTGTTTTTACTTTGTTCAAATTGGAAAACTGTTTTATGAAGAAGAAAACTTAACAATAACCATCTATAAACATAATTATGTGTAACCACTCTTTACACAAATTACAGTTACGTCATTCTAGGTTCAGGCATTTTACGAATTTGTGATAAACATTCTGTTAAAACAGTGCAAAAGTTCACTGAAGCTTTGGGGACTAACCACATATTTTTGCCCTGTGTTTATCCAATGTCTGGCATGCCAGGGCCAGTCATGATTCATGTGTTTGCTCAGTACCAACGTGACAGAGGTTGTAACTGTTTCACTTGCATGTTCATTGCTGAATGTACGTTAGTGCTGGTCACATTCTGTGAAAAAAAAAAACGCAGGGCTGGGAAGCAGAGAAAAAAGCATCTTTGCTGCTCCATGCAACTTGGATGGAGCTCATGAAGGAAAGGAGAAACTGCTTTTGGAAGCTTTTGTGGCAGAGCAAGATGAGAACGAGAGGCTCAGCAAGTAGAGCCTACATTACAAGCCAAAACTGAGCAAAATTGGGAGTCTCAAAGAATAGTGAGAAGCAGACCCAGGTTATTTGGAAGAGGTGGAAAGAAGGCAGCTTTTGCCAGTTTGCAGAAACTCATGAAATCTTTCAAAGTTGCAAGACTATGTGCAAACCTGGAAAAAAGCAACCCCTTTGCAAGGACAAACCGGGCAGGTTTGTTTTCAGGACTTCTTACACATTAACCTTTCTCACTCAGCAGATCTGCTTTTTCTCTATTTCCAAGTTACCCTACATACTCTTGTTCTAGTTTCTCAGAGCAAAAGGTGCCTCTGCAGAAAAACAATGGTTATACTCCTGTCAAAATTAGTGGTAGCTTGAGACTTCACCACAATTAATGTCTTTGATTTCCGTGCTTTTCAAGAATAAAGGCTAAAAAAGAGAAAATTCACAATAGTAGCAAAAGAGGCACTGACATTTTTTAAAAAATACAAGTTTCTACACCTGCGGTACTTTCACGTGTCCATAGAAGACAGTCTGTCTTTAAAAAGGTTACTATTTTAGAAGATAAATGGTTCTAGGTACTTCAGAGAAACATGAATATTTTGGTTTTTGCTACTCCAAGAACTTATGTCAAAAGCCTGATCATGCCAGGAGAAGTGTAAGGAATTTTTAAGTTGTAATGAACCCCCACAGCTGCACTAGAGTGACACTTCAGATGACATAGACAACTTGAATTTCACTAACTTCATTGTCGCTATTTTTGATCTGCAGTAGCTCTGAATCTATGCTTCATTACATAAAGGTTTGTAGATGTGAATTCCAAAGTATTTACCTGTGTTTGGTATTCAAGAACAGGTATTTCCTCTTCATCAGTTGGTCCAAACTGACGGCGAGCTGCTGAGAAGCGAATGGCTATTGATAAGGCAAGCTTTAAATTGGTCGTGGAAACTGCTGTGATCAGAATTCTGCCAGTGGACAAGGATCCCAGAGATGCACTGAAACGTTCTTTAACATCCTGAATGAATAAAAGGCACAGTCTGAATGGTGAGGCTAACACTTCATTTACCTCCCTGGAAAGAGACAACTCTGGTAGCAGAGCTGAAGCCCAGAGCCCAGAGGATTGACCAATTTTATTTCTTGACACATTCAGATAATGCATTCAGGCAAGACTCAAAGTAGTTTCTCTGAACTATTTTGGGATCAGAAGTCAGTAAAATCAGTAAGGTGAGGTGAGACATCTCTGAAAGGCAATTAAAAAAACAGCATTCTGACTATCTCATGTGAAAGCGTCAACAGCCTTATTTAAGTCACTACTGTCTAGTACTTCCCAACATGAGAGGTCCATGCTCTACCTCTTAACCTACTTACACCTTTGTATATTTAAGGAACTGTATCAATGAGACAAAACTTTGATTCATACCTTGATTGAACTTGAGTACTTCCCCTCAGCTGTGACATCTCCAGCTATATTCAGTATGTTTTCTTTAGGTATCCTGACATGGTGGAACATGGCAAATCTGTGTTAAAAAATACATAAGCAATGTAAAATCTGCCTCGACAGAGTCTGAGGTGTCTACGTTACAGAATAAAGGTTGCAACAAAGGCATGACTGCACAATGATCTCAGGCATATCAGTGAAGTGAAAACAGTGCCCATCAAGCCAGGTAGGTAATTTCAGAAGAGTATGCCTGGGAGAACAAAGGCTTTCAGACTCAAAGCAGCAGAGGAAATTCAAGATGGGAAATTATTTAACTCTTCAGTTGTGTTGTTTTTTGTTTGTTTGGTTTTTTTTAAAAAAAGATGACGCTTACAAAAGCAAAACAAACACCTCATGGAATCTAGGAGACCATTTCAGCAGCTTCAAAAGTAAAGTAGTAAACAACTAGTGGAAGGATGAGCAATGTATTCTGTTTGAGGGGAGGGACAGGTAAAATTACTTATTAGAAACCTTACACAGAAACAGTTTGACAGACACTTTCACTGGCAGCCCAAAAACCTGAACTGAATTCTAAGTTGAGTAAGTTACTTTGCTTGATATCTCAGCTGTCGAAAAGCTTGGAAAGATGACCAACTTCCTTCTACTGCTTAGAACCTGACTGGGCCATTCTGACTCCTGGTAATTCCCTGCTGCAAACGGTTCTGCCGAACTGCTTTACCAAAGAGTTATTCAGTCCAGTCTGGAGATTGCTTTGGAAAAGAGACACTATATATTTTTATGAGTCTAAAATACAGATCTGTGAGTATCATTCATATTATCGCAATACAAATGAGGACATAGCTGAAATAGTGCCCTGAGAAGCAACTGAATGGAGAATTTTCCTTTGTTTAAACTCAAACTAGGATTTCTGTTCCCTGGAATGTGGCATCTGAAAAAAAAGGAAGAGCAAGAAATTGTGGCACCCTCGCAGCAGTAAAGAAGGAAGTCGTCAGAACAGGCAGAATGTCCTGAGTATTCATATTCCTCAGGAAGAAAGTATATGAACTGTTTCACCCAGATGGGCAATACAACTTGGCACAATAGCAGTAATATCAGCTCTGCTCACGAATATCTCAGTATCTAATAGCACTTGAAAAGCTGTATTTGTAATCAAAGCAAATTCCTTTTTCCTGCCAATACAGGCTGATCTATTTAATAAGGCTCACGAGAGCCAGGTCTTTCACGTTAATAAATTACATAAGGGCTGCATTGCTACATGTGCTTTAAAATTACGAGTTGTTTCCAAGGAAACATATCTGCATACTGAATTTATTCAGCCTTAGAGATACACAGTATTTTCGGACTTAGCCACGGAGAAAAGCATGATATCCCAATGAAGAACCATCTGCTTACTGGCCTTAACAATACTAAAAAGTGCTTCATTAAGTACCAGTTTCAGTGAGACAACACTACTTTGTAACAGAAGCAAATTCATAATTTCCAAAAATCTGATTTCCATCTTTGTTAAGATTTTTTTGTATCACTGAAAATAAAAAATCTCATTCAAAAAAGATCTTTTGGTTAAATTCACATTCTCTACTCTCTATATCGCAAATAAAATCCATCACAACTAAAACTGTATGGCAATTCTGATACTTTTGAGCAATAGTATGCACATTAGACAGAACTTGAGCTTTTTAATTACTATTACTTATTATTTTAATTAAAGGAGAGTGTGTGTGGCAAGGTTAAGGTCCCTAGTTTAGTACTCTCTTTTCCTCGTTACTGTACATCCATAGAACTACAAGGAGGTGCTTCCTCCTAGGAGCTTACAATCCAAGCATAAGGCAAGAAGCCACAAATATGTTCAAACAAATGGTGAGGCAGACACTATCTACTGAAAAATACTTTCTTGATATGATACCTGCCAGTCACAGCGTGTTGGCAGCTAAGCACTGATATTTTTTATAAGCTATTAGAGCAAATGAGAATTTTAAGGAGGAATCTGAGTGATTAAAGTAAGGGAGCTTCATGGATGTTTATAAAGGATCCCTCCCAAGTTAGAAAAAGATGCATGGAAGAAAGTAATGAAATATTATTTCAAAAAGCTATTAAATGAGTGATAAAAACTGGAGTCAGAAGACAGACTAAAGGAGGAGTTAACCTAACAATCTTTGGGACACAATATTAGGAATAAATTCATAGGGCTCCAGCTCTTGGGCCTTCTCTTTGCAAATACGTATTTGGAGCACTTTTAGTCCTGTCTGCGTGATGAATGGCAAGATTCATGACAGTAATGACAATAAACAAGATGGCAAACTATCCTTTTGTGTTTTATACTGTAGTGATTAGTTCAATTCATTCAGCAAAGCTGTGGAGTTGTAGAAAATTATTTATATTGATATGAGCTTGAAAATCTAGAGTTCTTAAAAAGCAAATTAAAATCTACTAATATGTAAATCTATATACTAATAACCTACTTTTAGGAAGTTCAAGACTACTAATATTGAACATGCGACAGATGTGCCCCAACCAAAACGCCTCCCAAGATGACTTACTAAACACTTTTACTCACTTATAATCTGACATAAATATAGCGTAGGTAATTCTGCACCACACAAAAGATTACCTAGAGTTATTTTGATTAAAAAACCACATGTATACCCTTCTTATAACTTTTTTCACAGCTAGTGAACCAGGATACTACATTTCCAATCATAATATAATAATGTATTTTCTTAAAATAAAAATTAGTTCAAATAACAATTTTTGAAAGTTTTGATTTTTTTTCCTTGATATTGCCCATTACAGATACATTATCTTTTTTTTTTTTTGTAAGCTGCCATCAAAAGAAACGTACGTAACATGGTAAAAACTTTAAGAAGGAAAAGAGAGAGACAGAACTAGCAATTAAAAATCACATAGAAAGTTCCCATGTGTAAAGAAGGAAGATATATTGCCTATAAGTACCAGTGTTGCAAATAAAAGCAGAACCTTATAGGACTTGGGAGCTAGGTGACCTTGTGAGATCACCGCCAACTGCCGTTATGCTTCTTCTCCAAGAACTTTGCTATTTGAAATTGTTAAACATACTGGCCAATTTGAACTTGATATCGGAACATATTAAAAATAAATAGTAAGGTTTAATGAAGTCAACGATCACATTTCTAATGGTTATTAGCCCAGAAAGCATTGTGAATAGACGTGGACCACATCTGTCAACGCATTTAGGGGAAAAAAATCTCCTTACAGAATTAAAGAGATACCTTACAATAATGGAACTGTATACATAGTCATGGGGATATCAAGTACCAGCAAGTTTGGAAAATGGCTAAATTTCACATGCTGATGACAAGACCATAGGTTTGAAAGCTACCCTACTTAGGGCCTCTTTTGCATAGCAAATAGCGTGACTGAGATCAAGACCTGTCAGCAAGAAAGACAGATAGCTGTCACTTTAAATATATATCATAGGGCTCTATAGCAATGTACAATTTTGCATCATCTAGCCTTTATAAAACAACTATATCACATAGATTTCTACATAGATTAGCTAAGCAGAGTGAAGCACTATTCCAATAGCAACATTCTTGTTCGAGTTCTTTGGCCAGTAGGTTAGGGAACATTTCAAGCAAAAGTTAATCTTACTGACTTTAAATCATGCAATAGTAATTCAGCTGGTCTGCAGCAATGCTGATAAAAAAGGAGCAGCTGGAAAAGCTACGAGGTCCTTTTGCCAGTACGAAATTAATAAGCTGTTACCTATAGTACAAATAGCTCAAACATGCTTTGGTGAATTTCAGACTCACTAAAATGCCTTTCCTGCCAGCTTTTGTTATTGACTACATTAGAGATGATGCAGTGACAGTTCTTCCACCCAGAAACAGAAAGCAGGTGAGTGGTATTGGAAGACTGTGAGTCAAGTGATCTCACGGCTGTTTATGGGTTACAGTAAACCTTGGGAAAAATAACACTTCAGAGGTTTGGTAAAAAAAACCTGCAGAAGGAAAGAAAACAGCCACATATTCCAGACTGAAACTCACAGAAAGGTTAGAGTTGAGAAGAGTTACAGAGAAGCTGGGGAAAACTGGAAGACAGCATTTTAGCTCTAGTTTCTACAATCAAGGCTCTAATCTAAGAACGTAGCTCTCTAACAGTAACACTCAATAGCAATGATAAAACAACATCACATTTTATAGGCCTCCTAATCCTATCTTAATGGACTTCATGGACACACGAAGACCCACTCACTCTAAAGTTGTTATAGTCTAAGTGCCAGTCTTGCAAGGAGTTTTGGATGTGCAGGCTCCCACAACTGCCGAGAGCTGGGAGAGCTCTGCTAAGGCAGAAAAAGGTTCACTGCAGATGTGAGGCTGTACTTCTGGGGGTGATAAAATAAATGCGTGATCAGATCAGAATCTGCCTTCCCCCATCAGCACCATCACATGCCTGTCAGTAAGAACTGGCTACGGCTACAAAGTTTTGAGGTACCTGTGAGTGACAAAAATGAGGGGCTAAGGCAGCACTTTTTAGCAACGTGACTACATCTCAGCGACGTGCACAGCACACTGTGTACCCATATAATGTCTAACCTTGACTGTAGAGCCTAAGTGGAGGGGGTAAAACAGAGAAATATCAATGATTCCACTGAAAAAGTCATTGTTTTGACTTAAATTGCAAATATGCAAGATGTGTCTTGCAAAACATTTGGTTTAACTGTGGAAGTGGTACTGTTCACAAGGACTGAAGGAGCGATGGTACTGTACTCAGATAATGTAAGTACAGGTACAGGCATTTTTAACATTCATTTTTATTTTATAGCTGCTTCGTTATTATTGCAATTGTTTGTGACTCTGGTCAGAAGCTGCAAGACAATAAAACGTTGAACAAGCATATGCTTATTTGAGAAGTGGGACTTATTTCTACATTTGCTTTATTATTAACATCCCTGTACTGTCCCTTTCCCTGTACTGGAACAGCCTCTTCCGTGGCCTTGCAGTGAACCAGACCTGACAAATGATCCCCTTGAAGACAGCCGAATTTTGGTTTGTTTTTTTTTTTGTCAGATTAATTTTCAGGCAGTTCCAGTTCCCTAGCTGAGTCCCCTACACAGCTACACAAACATTAGGCCCAGCACAAAGGAACAGAAGCAAACAACCAAAGAAGCTAAGTATGGAAATTACCTTCACAACACTACTGCTTCAGATTGTAAGATGAAGCTCCAAGAGACTATTTGGGCTTCAACCATGTATTACAGCTCCTATCTTTCTAGTGAAATAATTGCAACCATTGCAGAATCTAAATAAGAATTAAGAGGATAAATACTAGGAGACAAAAACCCTTTGAAGGACAAGGCCTTTATTTTTTTCTACCCTTAAACTAGCAGTAGCAGAATCTTAATGTATTATCGGCCCTAATACTGGAACAGTAACTGAAAAATAGATAATTAACCATTTAAAATTCATCTGTAAAGGCCTAGAGGTTGTTTGATGTATGCCGTATTTGCCAATATACAAAGAATTGCAGGGCTTTCAGAACTTGCAATCTCTTTCCAGAAGGGATTCTTTTATGCCATTTATTGCTTTTCTGCCCAATAAAACTCCTTTATGCATTTCCTCTTGGGTGTTTCGTTTTGTTTCCAGTACCCAGAAAACTGAATCTGGCCTCAGTGATTGCTAAAGAACATGCTTAATGTCTTAGCATGTTATACGTGTGGCGAGACTGATCACACTTTAATTGCACATGAAATGTTGTTAAACAGCTAATAAAAACCCTTCAGTTTTCCAAAGCCCATCATTATAAGTAGATACAGCTAACAATTCTTCTTGCCCCAGAAAGATCCTTTCCTCCCCTACAATTAACTTAATTAGCTTTAACATAAATAGCTTTCTGTCTGGCAGTGGTTTGCTGTACCTTTTATAGCTTCAGTTCACTAGGTCTTCCCTTATCAGAGGTTTTGTCTGCTAAATAAACTGTACACACGTTACCAGTGGCTGCAGCTGAAAGAGCTCAGAGCACGTTTTACAACATGCGTGTTAAGCACCACTTCAGAAACACAATTACAACTGATTTTCAAACTCTTCCCCATGCACATTCAGTTGGGCATCATTTCTATTTCTGGAGTGGGGAAAGCAGCAATTTGCTGCTAGTTACAACTGGACATGAAATTGGTTCACCACCAATTCAGTGGCAATCATTTACTGACGTGCACTGCAGTAACGGGTAATTTTGGTAATGTTACATTAGCCAAGGCACACAAAAAAAAACCTAAAGGGAAGAAACAGAAATGCACATCAGCACTGACCCAATCTCTTGCTTTATGGCCCTCCTCTTATGCCTGCTATACATTTTATTGAAAAGCCCCTGGATATCAAATACTCAGAGTTTTTCAGTGTTTTTTTTTTTTTTTTCTCAGCTATTTCCATTTTGAGACCTCAGTGAACAGCACATTTCAAAGACTGCCAGAGCACCAGGAACAGGTGGACATTTTTATACAAAAATAAAGACTGAAGCTCTTGCATCCCCTGGTGGCAGCCTGATTTATTTTTTGGTAACAAAACAAAACCAGTCTAAATTCTCCGTAACAAAAACTGGAGTTTTATTTTTAACCATTTATGTATTGATCACACAACTGGTTGCAAATGATTGAGAGAAACAAAAATATTTTAAAATATTGTAATGTGATATTGTCTTTTTTTGTCAGGGTAGCTGAAGTTACAAAGACTTGCAAAACCCATGTGATTTTTGGACGTTCCAATTATGAACCTATGAGAATTATTTGGAAAGATACCATTAGAAGGAGCAGGCTATTCAATTGGATATACTCTGCAAAAATTCCCACATTACTTCTGAAATTCTTTCTCTTACTGAAAACATGCTCTGCATTAGCAGGAAACCAGACTTCAGCCAAATGACCCCAGAGATTAATTGTTTTCCAGAGCCAGAAGGGACAATTACAATCACCTACTCTGTTCTCTTATATACCATATATCAATGACATTTTCCAAGGAAGCTCTGGAATTTCTTCCCCATGCCCTATCTAAGCATTCAGGAGCTTAACTCTCTGTACCAATATTGAAAATCAGTAGCATAAACTTGAAGTGCAGGAACAAAACCTGATATCTCTGGCAAAGATGTCAGATTCTAATCTTCACTCTGACCATTTATCCTGAGTGTAACTACATGGAAATATATCTGATTTACTAAGTGTCTATGGTAGAACGAGACTTCCCACATACATTCAAAAAGCTGGCAAAGCACGCAGCAGGGACTTAGCACTTGTAGTCACAACGTAATTTAATCTTTTCTTGTCACCACATACAACAGGCTTCTACAGTGCACAAGAATTTCAGGCTGTGCTCTCTGGGATAAGCTAGAATATAAAATTACTAAACTGCTTAGAAGAACATATTGACAAGGCAGTGTCTAGTTAAATGTCCCTATGTGAATCCTGGCATTTTACAGATCATGCAACCAACAGCCCACTTGTACAAGTCCTGGCACTTTTGACAGCTCGTGTGAGCAGGAAGGTTGCGAAGCGAAAAATAGTTCTCTAGTTCCTATGAACAACGTTGGCATCTGGCTTCAGACCTCTCCAAAGAAAATAGCTGAGGCAGACGAGGAACACAGGCTCCTAGAGTTTTCAGCTGAATGAAGGGTATCTATTGGTAACCTTGAGCTCCCTCATCCCTCTAATCTGCAGATGCTGTCTTAAATTTAAGCTTTCTAGTGCAGCGACTGTCTTAATCCATATTTAAGAGATCTAGATCAGTGATCGGGGCTCCTCAGGTGCTGCTGTTAGGAGAAAATAATATTTTTTAAAGCAGCATACGCAAAGTAAGTAGAAGGATTAGAGTACCCTATGATTGCTTTAAGTGACATGTGATGTCATAACTAAGATAAGGGACTCCATCTGACATTAAGATAGGAAGTCATTGGTATCTCTTATTTACAGTGTATTATGTGGAATATCATTTCAGATTATTCAGTTATTACTGATATTTTAAGAAATGTTCTATCTTTTCCCAGTAGATCATAGGATACATGGATTTTTCAATTATGTGTATTCAATGTTATGTGACAACACTCTTCTTCCTCATGGTGCACATAAAACTATGCTGCGAATTGACACCAGCAGAATTTGAACTTTTCTACAGAAATATGAAGATGAATTACATTTAGATTACTCAGGCCTCTGTTGCTGTGCCATCTGGTGGCTATTAGTTTGTAATGCAGATGCAGGCAAAAATATCCACCAAAACCGAAATACCCTTCTTTTCCAGGCATTTTCTCACATTTTTCTTCTATAAAACTTGATTTTTATCTGTATTCTTTCTGTGTCTTCAGAAAACAGAGCATCTGTGAGAATGAGCTACATAAACATAAAAGTCAGTTCTATTTTTGCCACTACAGGCTATTTGGGACATCAGAAGGAGGCTGGTACAGACAACAAACTACAGAAGACCTATGACCTTCTGGAAAGCCAGTCAAAGCTGTTACATTTGAAAGCAGGATGTCTATATTTTGTGTACTGCAATGGCATGTTACGAAGGACAATAAATATATCTGTAACAAACTGAATTAACAGTTTACCTCTTGATTTTAAATTGTTTACCTCTTTGAGGTAAATTTGAGGCATGAAGAAGTGACCTCCCCTCCAATCCCTGCTGTGTGAAGACACAGTTCTATGTCTTTACACAGAGTTATGTAACTAAGACAGGGGTTTAAATCATAATTTTTACATAATGGCTGTTTTAATGCAGAAATCTAGCTAAATTTCCTCATTGTCTCTCCTCCCCATCAGATACCTTCGGTTAGTAAAGCAGAGACACAGTAAGGCCATTGAAGTCTACGATTCAGAAATGGAGATGAGATACTTTTTTATTTGAACCGTACACAGAGAATACAGAAAATAATAGCTAACCTTCTTCTCTTTTGCAGTGAACAGGGTTAGTCCAGAAACCCCATGGTTTAAACAAGATACCTAGTTTCTCTACTGGGTCTCATTAATCTTACATCTTTACTAACAGTAGTTAGTAAAGTCTTTACTAACTAACAGTAGTTAGTAAAGTCTTTACTAACAGTAGTTAGTAAAGTCCTTGGAGCTCCGTTAGCCTTCCTGTGGGCAGACTAATGAACACCCAAATGGGTGGAGAGACTGATTAAGTTTGTTACTCAGAACTTAATGGATTTGGTTGTTTTTTTTCATTATTATTGTTGCAGAGTCTATGACTGCAAGAATACTTGTGGATATTCACAGAGTTATCAGTGGCATTTCATATTCTAAGAAGTGAGAAGCAGAAAGACTATGGTTATTCATACTGAAATTCAAGATTTTTCAATCTGGATTATTTAGAAATACCCACAACTTAAAACTATTAGCAAATACCTCAGAAGTAAAGACAGAACTGACACAGGAGGATATCTGCACCACTACAGTGCGATCTAATCTAGAACGCTGCCTCCTTCAAATGTATTGACTTACCCATTATCCAACCCATTCAGCCCAATTTTCTTTCCTATGTCACCCACCATCACACCTGGCATTGGTAGGAGAGTTTTTGTATCTCGAATCTGCATAGAAGTGGAACAAAACATTATTTCAGTTGTGCAACAATGGAAGTTATTGGTTGAACTTTTCAAACAGCAAAATTACTCCCAACCTGTATTCTGTTATTAATGCTAAAGAAAGCTGTTTGTTTTTCTTAAGTACATAAGCCTGGATATAACTTGTACTTAATTTAACCTCTCATTCAGGACAGAGACCCCTTAGTGAAAATTATTTTGGCAATATGACACTAACTACACTACTGTGTTAAATATGCCTTAACATTGACGACTGCTTTAATCAGACTAGCATTGAAACCTTCTTCAGGTGTATACAGACACAGTAGGAATCAAAGGAACTTTTACATAACATTCAGCTTTGATATACTCCCCGATTTTGTAATAAATTACGTTCAGTCTGCAGCTAGTTCATGTTACTGTGTACAACTTCTTTACTGCATTGCCATATTTTCTGATGCCTTTAATCTTGTAAACTGATCTCTGTGGTAGAAACTTGGGAGATTTCACACAGATCAGCCTGCAGCATTGGCAGACATAAATCATCTTAAGCCTCATCCAAGACTTTCAGGACTTCATGTAGCATAGGTTACTTCTAACTATATACGCAGCGTGATCACCTGGAGGCTTTTCAGCTCTTTTGTATCTTCAGAATTTTTTGCAGAAAACTGACAGTATAAAACTGTCAGATGGCTGTACAACCATCACAAAATCAGTGAACATTTAAAAACACTACAAGTCTTACAATTTCAATAAAGGTTGAAGGCATTAATTGAAGCATCTGCTGGTCAGATACAAATAACAGCAGAATAGAAAGCCTCTAATTTGAACTTACTACCTCCAAAAATAAAAAAATATATTAGCAACATTTCTACCTGTACAATAAAGGAATGTAGTCCTTGGCACTGTCCATCAGGCGTATAGAGCTGGGCGTACACAACTGCATGAGTGGCGTGTTTCCCCATGTTACCAACCCAGAACTTTGCAGCTTCAAAGTCAGGAGTATTGATGATAAATTCCTGTAGTCAGGAAAGAAAGGAGCAAATATTATGACGGTCCCCTATGCAGGGACCATCCCCTTTTTATGCAGTTTTGCGTGGAAAGAAAGCTGGTTGACAGTGTGAAAGGCAGTACACTTCCCAGTTTGGACAAGAGGGGACTGTGAGTAGTGGGAATTCTGAAGAATACATGTATCCTATAATTTAGACAAAGCTTCAGCATTCAGATTTTTAGATTCCAAATAGTGTGCTTTCTGGATGGAAAAGAAACCTGGACTCAGAGCTTCATGATATTAACAAAGATTTATTCATTTCAGTCACTTTCACTGCAATGCACTTATCACCAGCAAAAATCTCAATTTATTTAAATGGATCTTTTCATGCTGCCAAACTCACAAGGTTGAGCTTTCTTCTGGAAAGGGATCTGATTGTCCATGTTGCATAAATAATCACTGAATTGCTTGTGAAAAAAATGCAGATTGCAATGTTTTCCTACTGAAGAATTTAAGATCTTATGTTTCAAATCTATGATTCTCTTTTCTCATTCTTTTGAAGCCACTTCATAACGTACAGATATGAGTGATGTTGTTTGTTGACAGTAACAGCACCCAGTTCTGTACATTACACTGCAATAAAATGCCACAGTCTTTGGGGAAGATAATGAGACTACTTTCTTGTGACATTAAGTAACACATTTGAAATTTAACTTGGCATAAACCAAGCATGTAGATGACAGAGAGAGAAAGTTCTATCACCCTCCTAACTTCTATTTTCTTCTCCCTTAATGTAAAACCACTGAGTTCTATTCATTTACTGAAAAAAACACAGTTAAGACAATGAATTTATTTGTGCAACAACGTTGAATTTCAGAAAACAAATTATGAATAGTAAGCAGTATCCCAATGGAAAGAGCAGTTTATTGTTTTGTTCTTTTGGTCTCTTCAATAGTCTTGTTATCTCTTTTTCATATTTCTTTTTCTTATCCTCAGGAAATATTCCTAATTGTCATAGATAAAGCCTTCATATTTAAAGACAAAAGACAATTTAATCTGCATGTCTGTGAGAAACAATGCTCAACTATTCCTTAAGAGACACAACAAAGGAGAAGGATGCAGTTAAATTAACTGCTTGTAAAAGAAAACAGAAATTTCTGGATTTATTGTAAATATTGATATATGACAGCCAACGACTTGTCTTTCTTGTAGTTTGTTCTGCTGGAATGGAATCAATTTCCTGTTTTTTAAAAGTATTGTAGGTATTAAATGCACTGATTTACACTAGTCACAAATACTAATGCCCAAGACCTTGTTTCAAAAACACTATAAAGTTCTGTAGGAACAAGCTTACCTGTTGAAATTCTCACATCAACCATGAACTGTATTCTTTGCAGGAATTAATTTCTTTCTCTTAGCAATAAATGAAGTGGAGAGTGAGCTTTCTATGAACTGACGTACCCACAGAACGTGAGGTGTGATATGCGTGTCTCTTTTGGTTTTCTTGAACCAGGGCTCCCCAAAACACTTTCCCCGGTGTTGCATTTGACTTTTTCTTTTTTTTACATTTGGAGTTGAACTTGAGTTTTTCTTGCTAATCAAAGAAATCCTTGAACCATTCCGTCCTGTTAGCAAATAACCAAGTCTAACAGTGTCAGATGTTATTCCTGTGAGTTAATGACTGACCTGAGTGCGACGATCAAATGTGGCAGTCGTCCGTATGCCTTTGGTATTAGTTCCATGGCTGAGTTCAGTCAGAGCAAAACATCCAAAAATCTAAATAAGGAGATATAAGGTACAGTTAAAGACAGTTTTCAGCTGTCTGGGTTGAAAGAACTGTGTGGTGAAAACCAGCAAGTCTGCTTGCATTACAAATAGTTCTGGGAACTCCCCAAATTAACAGAAAAACAGAGACAATTCAAAATTGTGAATAGTCTACATTATTGAAGGGGATAAATTTGTATCAGATAAATGTACGCATGCACTTCGTTCTCAGCAGCATTTGGGAACGCTGCCTGCTTGAAGCCACACTGAAATGTGCATACTGGAATCCCTTACCCTAGACTGGTTGGGCCTGTAGTACATATTCTTCAGTAGAAAACCTTCAAAAAGCAAATGAGAATTAAAAAAAAAACCAAAACCTGAAGCCTCAGGGAAAAATTCTGAGAAATACATATCCTCAGGACTTTGTGTAGACTTGAGGGTCATGAAAAGAATTCATCCTGATCTTTAACATGGGGTATAAAATCAGAACTATGTAGCAGTACATTGCTGTCTATGAACAGACAGACAAAAAATTTCAGAAAATTAAATAAGCAAGGAAGGTGAATGGTTGGCAAAACCAAAAGATGAGAAGGGATAAAGAGTAACAAAAGAAGCATGAAGCTCAGTTTGGGTGCGCTAAGAGCATATATCTTGCAAAAGAGGGTCAGTCCAGACAGTGAATTTTGCCCACGTGGCCAAATGGCAGGCAGGATAAACTGCTTAGGACTGGCTCTTTCTGTATCAGACAGGCTGCACTTATTCTGCAGGACACTTGGTACCGAGTCTCAACTGGACTCTATGTGGTGTTTCTGTGGCATTAAGACATTATTATTTTCCATTTTATGGCATCAGAATGGAATGTTTATAGCATCACGGCACGGGTATGTGTTGCACAGTGTATGATATAGATGTGAGAGTGTTTGAGTGTGCAGAACTTCCTAGGATAAAGGAAGGACTTTAAGGACTGTGGACGGAGACAAAACTGGTCTAGTGTCATCTATATTGCCTTTTATAGGGCAGAAGTCCCCAAACTTTGTCTGCATGTTAACTTGGGTGGTCTAAAACACATCCAGGAAGTGCCATAACAGCTAGCAGTGAGGATAGTCAGGGTTCAGTGCTTCAATCTGCTCCTTGGACTTTTCTTTCGATATTTAGAAGTAGCCAGGTACGTAAAAAAATCAGAAACAACACAAGTGTGCAGATAGTGCCATGGTTCTGACCGTGCCCAGTTCTCACAAGTTATTTTTTAAAAAGAAAAATTACCTCCATGCTATAAACCTGTTTCACAAAGTCTGCAAACCTCTTAGAAGCACTCAAAATTGCACCTGCAAATACCTGTAAAAACAGAGAATTATGAATGAAACCAGTGACCCTGTGATGGAAAGCAGAAATTGCATACACATAATAATTTGTAATTGTGACGTCCATTAAAGAGACCAGGGAAAGCAGGCTGCACAGTAAACTACTACTTAGGCTATAGCTGGAGTATACAAGTTAGGATTTGATCTTGTCAAGGCTCCTTTGCAGAGGGCTGAAATTTTCACAGCTCTAACCTGTTCAAGCCTTCACTGCAAACTCTTAAAAATGCTTAATCAGCTCACTTCCCTCTTGACCTTACTGATGCTTTTGAGTAAATCAAAACTTTAAGACTATTCTAGTTTGCTTTATTGCAAATGGATTAGGAACTGAAGGTAGCTGCTTCAAGATCAAACAAGAACTGTTTTTAAAGCTACCTTCAGGTTTTCCAGATGGGTATTACACCTCTACACACTTTGAACTGTACTTACACCACAATGTAAGAAATACTGGAGACATGGAGACCAATCGTACATTCCTATACAGATGACCATATTAAATATCTTCAATGGGTTATCCATGATCTCTTGCTGAGTAAGGAAATCATAGTCAAAAAGTCTTTTACAGCGCAGGAATGTCAGCTCCTGGTATTTCTCACGGCACAAATCTTCTCCAGGGTGATGTGCAAAGAGAGGATCACTTTCCAGGGTGGAGAAGATTCTGTTCTTGAGGGCAAAAAGACTGACATAAGAATGTTAATCTAAAAGAGCTAAAAAAACAAGTTAAGATTCTTACAGGGTAATACTAGGCCAAAATTGCTCGATAGAAGACGTAAATATATAAAGGCAAAACTCCAGATAATTAAAAAAATATATTTAAACAGTCATTATATATACAGTTCATGCAGCTAAATTTTATGAAAGCTCCTTTGTCATGAAGTAATAAGCCTGGGACTGATTCACTCTGCCTGGAAGAGAACAGTATGGTAAAACTTACTTGCTTTTTATGGCAGCTTCATAATTCCACTATATGAAGCTGCTGGCAGGATCTAAAGGGCAATGGCCCTCAACCTGAAAAGGTAGAGCTCCAGGGGTTACATTCAGTTAGAAATATGCCATAATGGTAAAGCCATTAAGCTACGACAACCGCTCTGTTCCCAGATGAAAGCAGAAATATACTCCATTTAATGGAACATATCATATGCAGCCATTCAATATAGGGATGTGCATCTTTTAACATTTCAATTTGGATCTTTTTTTATTTTTTCATTAGAGTATATAGTATGGTGAGGTTTTTTTTTTATATCAGATCTCTGTGTCTGCAAGATACCCACATCTTCTTAATTGTATTTCATGCAATTTACAAAAAAAAAAAAAAAAAGTGCAGTGCCTTAGGCAAAATCTTCTTAAATTTTTTTTTAATTCCTTTCCTCTTCTCTGGAGAGAATGACACAGTAAAAAGGAAGAAAACCAGAAGATTTCCTGTGCTTTTCTTTAAAAGGTAGGGTCGTTCCCTTTCTCTGTATGAACAACAATATATGTCCATGCAACTTCGAAACTCCCTGAGACACAGAACACTTGTGTTTTTTCTATGCTTTTAAGTACATCAGTCAGATGCAGACAAGGAATTTTTGATTTCTCTGATCCACCTTCCAAGATTTTAGCAATTATGGTGAATGGTCAAGATTTGCTTAAATCCATGTAAATCTATACCACCTTCAAAAAAGTCAGTTCTGTCTCCTGCATCTCTTAAGTCATGCATTCCCATACGACCTCCTGTGCTGCAATTAATCTTTTTTTTTTGGTAGGTTTAGCTTTCAGTGAAGTAAGAATGCTAATGTGTCCAACTGCAATGACACATAAGCATTAATACAAGCACAGAAGATCATAGGAAATTATGTCAAATCAAGGAAACAGTATGTTTGACAGAGGCATGAACTTAGCTCATCTTAAGTGTATTATAAAACCATGGGATACATGATTTAATACAAACACTACAGTAAATAAGTATGGCTGAATATAATTCTTTCTCAGTTTGAAATGATCACTGAAGTTCTGTAATGTAGCACTTGCTGATCTACTGATGTTCAGTAACAAAATGAACCTTATGAGACAGCAAAGTAGGCTGCTTAAAAGTTCAGCTCTGTTCTGAAAATTGGAGGTGCAAAACCAATTTCTTCATGCTCCACATCTACAGAGTACTCTCCCTTTGAAAATCACGTACTCGCTTCTACTGATATCTCCAAATTTAAAACATGCTTACAATTACTGCAAAGTTTACCTTAAGCTGGATGATATCTTTGCCATCTAGTAGCACTGCCATCTCTTTCCAGTTGAAGGAAGCTTTCTTCCGATATTTGCAAAGCGGTCCTCTAGGGAAATCTGGTAGCAAAGTATCCCAGGAACTTTGGTTGCCAGTGGCTTCTTTCAGATTCAGTGTGGATGCCATTGTCAGCTAACCTGCACCAAACAAGAAAAGACACATCATGAACTGAAGCACTGCAGATGTTTTATTTTTAATAATTGAAAGAAATCAAAAGGGTTGTTAATTAAACCTATAGACTTGTTCAGATGTATGAATACAGCAGTGCAGAGCCAACTAAAAGTTTGCCCTTCCATTTTTTCTAATTTAATTGGCTTGGTACAAACTAAGCCAAAAAAAAAAGCATTTGATCAAATGTAAATTAAAGGTCCTCGTTATTAAAATATGAACTAAACCTTTCAAAATAAGCAAAATATGAAACAGGGACACCACTTGGTTAATACTGCATAATAAGAAAAAGGGGATGAGGTAAAAGATCCAGTCAAGAAAATAACACATCTTATTTAACATACTGTGAATAATTGTTACCTCACTTCTAACTTAAATGCAAAATAATAAAATACTAAAGCACCCAAATATGCGTACAAAGCCTTGTTCAAATGCAGGAGATGCCTGTATTATCTCCACACTACTAGTAAACACTGAACTTTCAACTAAAGGGCATGTTGGCTTTACATTAAGGTTTCTTTTTATATAACTGACGTGATGAACCATTGTTTGTATGTAAACATGAGACAGAAAACATGAGGTCAACGGCAGGAACTCTGTCCTTATCTTCCAGTGGTTGAATATATGAAAGAGTAAGTGGGTATTAAACCTTTATTTAATGTACACCAATTGCAAGAAACAAATTTCTATAAAATTCTGCACATTTGCATGTCCTTTGCCTAATTTAATCTTGTCTGGGTTAGCTCCCACAGATCCACTCAGCTCTGTGAGCACTAGGACATCTGGGTGTATCTGCCCTGGCCATTAGGAGTATGGCACAGAAATGAATAGGTGGCTTTACACAGGGGAAACAGAACCACCAGCAGCCCTGTGTGCTACTCCATTGCTTCCATATGGTGAATATTTAGAACTGTGAAACTAGAACAATATCAACATGCTGTCCATCACCAACACTGACTGACTTGAATAGAACAGGTGAATGGGACAAACGGGAGGCCCTATCTGCAATGGCTCTGTAAAAGGTACAGTTAAACCTGCATAAATGAACTCAAATAAAGCCATCGCAGTAGTGACTTCTACAACGCACGGAAAACTATAGGGCTTTTCTTCTACATGGGTGATGCAGTTCTGAAAAACTGTAAGCACGCAGGTATACTTAAGTGTCATATTGCCATACTCAAGAATAAATTTATAAAATAATACCAAGTCTGAACTTCGCAACCACACTTAAACTTCACTTTTCTTTCTTTCTTTGCTAAAGTTGAAATTTTCATCGCTGTTATGTGGTGGCTTATTGCATTTTTAGTCTGTCTTCCCACCAAACACTTTCTTCTGAATACACTTTTTTCTGTGCTGAGTTGACCTCAGACTCTTGTGTGTGTGATCAAATGCTGTCTGCTGGCATTCTGTTGTGTGTATCTATGGGTCATGCAAGTGCATCGCAAAACTTCACAGAACCAGCAGGATTCCACTACCAGTAGGTACAACTGCTCTGGTTTTGGAGAGCAGGGGAATCTCGCTTTGTGTTAGAACCTTGGCCCAAAGGGTAAAGGCTGATGCCTCGGCTGCTTCCAGGAGCAGATGGTGGAGTGCCCTCTGCTGCTGCCGGCTCCTATCACACCCAGCAACTTCTGTCAATGCAGAGAGATCTGTGCTGTGCCTGGAAAACACAGAAGTGATCAGGCAGGGGAACAGAAGCTGGCCACCTTATAACGAGGGGAATGGCTGGATGAAGCAATTATCAAAAGTACTGGGAGGATATCTGGGCCCAGGGCTGGTCAAGGGCTCAGTACAGACTATGAACATAACAAAGTACACAAACTACTAATTTGGCATTCTACTTTTTCCATCACTTTTTTTTTTTTTTTTTCCCTCTTCATCGTGATATATCTCCTTGCTACATTTCTTTTCTTTCAACCTAATCCTCTTAGGGAAGTCATTTTCTAGTTTGAGATGGTACAGACATAGTAGAAGATGACTGCAGGGTAGTATTTCTGCATGGTTTTAGGAAGGTGCAGTTCCACTATCAAGCAACAGGTTTGGAAAGAAAAGATCGGGGGGGGGGAAAGGCACTGAGAAAGAGTATTTCAACCTGCAGCCAAGTAAACAGACATTACTCTTCTAACTGGAAAACAGGTAAATCAGACAGAAGTTCAAGGCTTCTGGCCCAGAACAGAGGAAAACTTCCATCAAAATACTGCAGCTGTTGCACCTAGCTTTATTTACATTACAAATCAATGAGATTGCTCAAATGAGAAAACCTAAGTGTTCATAAAAAAAGATCTGGTACTTTAAAAAAGAAATACAATTTCTCTCTCTGCCTTCACACAGCGTTTTAATATGATCTGGCTCCAAGCAAAAAGTTTCAAAACTAATTAGGAAACCAAACCAGGCAATTACGGTATGAAAGTAACAAAGGACTGCCCTGAAGAATAACCTCAGTGTTAATTTCAGCCTTGTGCTGACTTTTGGAAAGCTGCACGGGGATGTGGCGGCAGAAAATAACACATGGTCATTTTCAACTTGCAGACAACTAACTGCAGGAGTTTCGCTGGGAAGCGCCGAGCTGAGACCCTCTGTCTGCGGACACT
>JAHREE010000245.1:1726908-1747683 GCA_033628505.1 Tringa tobata | reverse complement strand
TGTCCTAAATCTTGTCTCACTAGTTTGTGTTTGAAGTAGTAAGGAAACAAAAGTTTATTTTGGTGCTAAACAGGATGGTTTGCACCATGGAATAATATATCACTATTTAAATACCTTTTCAGATGTTTACAATGGGACTGTGACCTTTCTGCCTTTGGAGGAAAACAGCGAAGGAAAATATCAGATTAAAAAGTGCAATATTTATCAAATTCAACTGACGCACATAAAAGATGACGAATGGTAAGTGCTAGGGGTGAGAGAGGAAGCAAACCCCGAATTATTGCAAGGATCACACCATGTTTTAGTATTGATATCTAGGTGATTTTGTTTGTGTAATTAGGAGCTTGACTAGTAAAAGGCAGTAGTGGTGTGATCTTAGTGCATAGTGTTCAGTTAAAAATGAAACATCTACAATGCACAAATCAACACAAAACAAATCTGAACTTTGAATGTATACGTTGACTGTGCATGTGTGTGGCCATGAAAAAAAATGCGTATTTTGATCACGAGGAACTAGCTATGCCTGTGAGGTGAGGTTCTGTGGGTGTTAATTAAGGCTGAGGGTCAAATTGGAGTTGCTGTTTGGAGCCTATTGAGCTTCAGTCACTGATATATAGACCATTGCAGCTTCGTCCTGAGCATCTGAGGGCTTAACTGTAATGAAATCTAAATAAAGTTAGAGATGATGAAATAATGAAATGTGCCAGCTGGTGTATTTTCCTCCTAAATCTTCTTGTTGTTTTCATTAATTTCCTGAGTTCACTTTTACTAGTTAGTCTTTGGATATATTGCTAAATCAGGTTCATCATGTGCGAGTCCTCAGTCATTGTGTTAAATGTAACATGGACTCTTACATACAGTGTTTGAATTGGCAGATAACGAGCTGTCTAAAAAAATTAGGGGAGACTGTTCCATTATTTGGTAACTTTGCTGTTTTATTTTCCTTCTGTTTTATTGTGTATTATATCTCTCTTTATTCCCCGATCTACTTTTATACCTGTTTGATCTGCTGATTTTTTTTCCACTTAATCATTCTTTTAATTTTTTTGAGGTAGCTCAGATAATGAAATACAATATATTTATACAAAGTTTTTATTTTTATTTTTTTAAAGGTCTGTGTCTATTGTAGCTCCATTTCCAGAAGATTGGTTTTCAGATGGAGTTGCATACCCCAAACTAGCATGGCTTGGAAATGAACTTTTGTCCAAACTGGTTAAATGGTCTGTGGAGCAAAAGCCCAGTGAGTTTAAAAGTACACTCTCACTCATTTCTGTAGCAAAATACAGCAAAGTTTATCAAGACCTTAAAGAAAAATACAAAGAGATGGTAAAGGTAGGTTTGGCAGTAAATGCAATAATAATATGCTTTCCTATAATTGTTTTGTTATTGTTTGTTTAGTGAAGCTGCATCTTCCACTGAATTCTTATTTTTAATAGAAGAAGCAATTTAATTGAAATGTATATTTTATAGTCTGGTGGTTTGGTTTTTTTCTGTGTATGTGGGAAACAAATGATTTAGTATTTGAAAGAACTGAACTGGAAAAGCAAGATTTGGAGCCAAATTCACAATAAATATCTGGGGGAGTTAAATACTTTCCAGAATGTTTCCCCTGAAATAAGAAGTAAACAGTAGGCCAACACATGTAAATAGTAAATTGTCCAGACTAGAAGGCATAAATAAATTGCTACCTTCTTCAAAACCTGAATAATTCTGGGAACAGCGCTGGTTACTAAGCAGGTTAAATTTCCTATTACTCTCTAAATGTAGATGCAATGTTGATCTGTCTTTCTGAGTTAGAAAACCAATGTTGTAGTGTTGTTTTATCCTGGGAATCCTGAAAAATGACAGTGATTATCTTAAGTGCTATATGAAGTAATGTCTATATTCTTATGCACCAGACTAGCTACAAGCAAAAAAAAAAAAAAGGTAAATGCCTTTGTAAAACATATTGTGAAAATGTTGAAAGGTTTTAATGTTGACATATTTGTACTAATAGAAAGATACGTATGAGAGGAAAATTGGAGTTGTAGGTAAGGTAATGGTTCAGTCTTTTGCTCTACAGTAGACGTAGTGTTGAGCATTTTAATCTTTGTTTCTATTCCTCATTTACGAAACAGGGATAACACTTCCACTTTCTGTCCTCCTACTTGAAATTTTTGTTTGTGTTGTGCCAGGATAATTCTTTGCCTGTTAGATTGTGAAAATAAATTTACAAGTGCTCATGTTACCATTGTTGCACACAACAGGAATAATATCAGTATTTTTCTTCTGACAGAGTAAAGGAAAAGGATGCACACAGTATTACAGAACAGATGCAGCCGTTTACTTGTGAGCTGCACATATGAAGCTATAATGTTCTTGGAAACTTTACTGATTGTATGACAGCAGACATTATTTACACCTTTATTCTTTTAAGTGACTCACAAAGTCAAACAGTCTTTATTTACATTCTTTGTGTATATTTTTAATGAGGTTATAATGCAGAAAATTGGAAGTGCAGAAGCCTATTGAAGGGAACTAGTATCCAGATCACTCTGAGTACTTTTCAAAGTAATTTCAGATGGTGCAGAAAATATTTTTTTCTCTATTTTTTCTGAAGGTGTGGCCTGAAGTGACAGATCCTGAGAAATTTGTTTATGAAGATGTTGCCATTGCCACTTACTTGCTGGTAAGGAACTACTTTGCCTAATATTTGTTAAGGGTCTATTTCCTAATAATAGAACCTCTCTAAAGAGGTATTTTCTTTTTACAGTTGTTGCATTCTTTAAAAGACATTGACCTGAAGTACTACAGGTGTACAAGGCAAAAGGAAGCGGGTAGGAGAAAGGATGTGGGTTTGAGGTGGTTTTTTGGTTTTTGGGGGGATTTTTTTTTTTGCTTTTCCTCTGATTTAAGCAAAGTTCTTACTACATTTTCAAGCGTAACTTAACTGAAAGTGAAATTCATGTCTATAACTATTCAAGTTGTGTTTGTATTCTGATCTGCTTTGGTAGTACTCTGAACAGCATTTCAGAGATTTACATATAGTAAGTGATTACGGAAGGCAAGCATTTTATAAAACTTGGGGAAAAAAATAATGTCACAGAGCAAAGGGAAAACCAGTCGATTTGGTTTTTATATTGCCCTATACCACAAAAATCACCTCAATAACAATGCAAATTAAGTTTAGAGGTATACTAAAACTTCTTTGTGGAGATACAGTAAACACTTGCAATTTTTTGAGAGAGGAAGTTTATGACCTACACAGATGTTTGTTGAGGGTTTTTAGGCAATGAAGTGAAAGCACTGATGTAGTAGAAAAATAGTGATTAGACAGACCAATTTGCAGATCAAAAGCTATTGTTTTATAAATATTTTTCTGACTTGTTAATTTTATGCTTGTTAATTTTTTACTGCTTGGCCTTCCCTGATAACAGTTCAGCTCAAATCCCCTCTTCAAATGCAATAAGGCCAAGTGTAGATGCTAGGAACAAAGATAAATGCTTGGTGCAATTTTCTATGGGACCTACTTATTTAAGAATTTAAAATTCTGCCACCTGCGATCATTAGAAACTTCAGTTTTTTAATCAGCATCAAAATTTGTCACTATATAGGTACATGAGTATTTTTTGACTGCTATCCAGACTGCAGTTAACAGCATGTCTACCTTGAAGTAGGTATCTTGAAGTATAATATAGATACCTTTTATGTCTTCTCTGAGTCAGTATTTGTAAATAAGCTAGCTCATTTACAGAACTTGTTGAGGCCTAATTTATTTTGACAGTTGACTCTTTATAAACTTAGAACTCCAGTTTACTTTCCCATGAAGATTTTTAAAATTGGCTGAGGAAGCCTGACTAACCTAATCTCCTCTCAAAATCTCATTTGTTGTGTTGGTGTGACAGAACTTTTTACATCAGAGATATGATCATGATAAAGTACTTAGACAGTTGGTCTGGATGAGCATTGTAGGTCCCTTCCAACAGAACTATTCTAATCTGTAGTACTGGTTCATGGAAATAGCAGTATAATAGACTTATCTTTTAGCATTTTTACTACTGTGATAATATGAATGTTGGAAAAGTAGTTGAAGCCACAAGAAAATTATGTAATGACACCCTGGAAAATGTTTTGCAGATTTTTATGCATGAGTGTTAGTTTACAGTGATAATGTGTTTTAGCTGATGTAACACTGATTTTTAAAAAAATATTAAAATCATCCAATAACTGGCTTATATAAATGAAAGCTTAAAGTATGGTGTTAATAACCTAACCTCCTTGCAAAATTTTCAGGTATTTATATGATGGTATATGATAACTCATTATTTACAAGTACATTAAACAGGTGGTTAAGAGAAGGTATGTCCAGAAAATCCAATTTTCATGGATTTACAGTGTCTAGATCTGATCTCATTTTACTCTGCAGTCATATTAAGGTCACTTACTGTCTAGACACATGCCCAAAGAAGTAGCTATTCAGTTTGCACTGTAAAAAACTCAGCAAGAGGTGGAGGATAGGTGTGATCTGTGGAGGAGGTAATTAGGGATTTCTGGGATACAGCCTGGAGTGCAAAAGCGGTACATTTAAAAATGTGAACCCAGCCTGATAATCTCAGGGATTATCTGCAGCTTCTTTTCCTCTAGCAATACTGACAAATTAACAAGCAGGAATGTTACAAATACTAATTTTTGTGGTTAAATATTCTTGATTCTTTTTGTTAGTCATAGTGAAAATATGAATGTGCGGGGTTGATCAATGTGTAGTCTGTAGCTTCTCACTGAAGGAAAGAGTTTGACAGGGATAAAAGGAGACTAATGCATGACCTGCAGACAAACACCTGATTATTAACTAATTATGAATTATATAACTATGTAAAATTAAGTACTTGTGTACAGAACAGGGCCTAGAATTGGGCTGAGAGGTTTGGGGCTCTGTTGGCTGATACAGAATTTAGGGCAGCTGGCTTGTAGCTAGGTAAATTACACTTTGTTCAGAAGACAGTGGTGTTATATGTACCAATGTATAGCCAACCGATTACAAAGAACATTTTGGTTTTTATTTTCAGCTCTGCCACCAATTCTTTCTTTAATACAATGGATGAAAGCGCGTCTGTGGTGTCACTTGCAGAGATGCTGTTGAAATTTACTTGCTACTTCCCTTGCTTCCTCTGATTATCCCTTGCACCCTTTGGTTTAGCAATTTATTGTAAACTTATGCTTACTCTAGCCCAGGGTTGTATAGCCCTGATTAATTTCAATTTCCAGTGGCTCAGAAGGGAGTGGAGGATGTGCTTAGCACTTAGAAAATGATTGATACTTTGTAACATAATTTCTGCCCCTCTTCATAAACAGTTTTAGTGGTTTGGATGTTTGTTTTTTTTTCCCCTCGTTTCAAGTTATTTGCTCTCTGAGGGGATTTCTTTTGTCACATCTGCATTCTCTTCAGGCTTTCTCCTTTAATTTCCAATAACATTTGCTGCTTTCTTACAGAAAAACTTGAGAGCAGAAGTCTAAAACGTGTTCTTTTTTTTTTTTTTCCTCTTAGATTCTTTGGGAAGAAGAGAGAAAGGAAAAAGGGTTTACCAAGAAACAGTCATTTGTAGACCTTGGATGTGGAAATGGCCTACTGGTTCACATTCTAAATAATGAAGGGGTAAATAGAGTGATTTTTTTAAAATTTAAAAATAGAGATGGTTAACATTGTTATGCTTTCTTTTTATCTGGTATGCAAACAGCCAAAATTCAGTTAATTCATGTTGCTAAAATACAATTTTGTCATTGTAGTTACCAGGAAAAAATCCTAACACAGCCTTAGAAACTTTTCACTTATTTATCTATTTTTAATAGTGCAATTCATCTCAAATCAAAGCTATTTTTCTGAGGTAGGAAGGGGGAAAAGAAAAAATAGTGGTGTAATTTAGTTACTCTGTAGACAAAGCAGAAAGGAATGAGGAATCTTAACACAGAGATTCTCTTTCACAGGAGAAGGTTTACAAAAACTTAGTTTTATTGAAGTAGAATTCTTGTTATCTATTCTGGGATTTTTAGGTCCTGGAGAACAGGCAAAGTGCCCGAGGACTGGAGAGAGGCCAATGTCATCACAGTCTTCAAAAAGGGCAAGAAGGAGACCCAGGAAATTACAGACCGGTCAGCCTCACTTCCATCCCTGGAAAGGTGATGGAATGACTCATCCTGGGTGTCATCTCAGAGCATATAGAGGAAAAGAAAGCTATCAGAAGTAGTCAACATGGATTCACCAAGGGGAAGTCATGTCAGACTAACCTGATAGCTTTCTACGATGGCATGACTGGTTGGATAGATGAAAGGAGGGTGGTGGATGTTGTCTACCTTGACTTCAGCAAGGCTTTTGACACCATCTCCCACGGCATCCTCATAGCTAAGCTTAGTAAGTGTGGGTTAGGTGAATGGACAGTGAAGTGGATTGAAAACTGGCTGAAAGACAGATCTCAGAGGGTTGTGATTAGGGGCACAGAATCCAGCTGGAAGTCTGTAACAAGTAGTGTTCCCCAGGGGTCAGTACTGGGTCCTGTTCTCTTCAATATATTCATCAATGGTCTGGACGAAGGGATGGAATGTACCCTCAGTAAGTTTGCTGATGACACAAAACTAGGAGGGGTGGCTGACACCCCAGAAGACTGTGCTGCCATACAGCGAGACCTGCACAGGCTGGAGAGTTGGGCTGAGAGAAACCTAATGAAATTTAACATGGGCAAGTGTAGGGTGCTGCACCTGGGGAGAAATAACCCCCTGCACCAGTACGGGTTGGGGGCTGACCTGCTGGAGAGCCGCTCTAAGGAAAAAGACCTGGGAGTTCTTGTGGACAACAGGATGACCATGAGCCAGCAATGTGCCCTTGTGGCTAAGAAGGCAAATGGCGTCCTGGGCCGCATCAAGAAGAGCGTGACCAGCAGGTCGAGGGAGGTCATCCTGCCCCTCTACTCTGCTCTGGTGAGGCCCCATCTGGAGTACTATGTCCAGTTGTGGGCTCCCCAGTTCAAGAAGGACAGGGACCTGCTGGAGAGGGTACAGCAAAGGGCCACAAAGATGATTAAGGGCCTGGAGCATCTCTCCTACAAGGAGAGGCTGAGGGACTTGGGTCTTTTTAGTCTTGAGAAGAGAAGTAGAGGAAATTAATATCTCCTATTAGAGCAATAGATGTCATTGGGGGGTAAAAAAGTCCAAGTTCTGTTAACTCAAGTGCTCTTTCCTTGTGTGGCCAGAAAAATTTGATCTAATACGAGATACTATTTTTACTGTAGACATTTCTTTTTGTACATCATTAGGTCATCACTGCTGTAGAACTGACAAACATTGTTGACTCTCAAAAAAAATCATGTGAGAGTTTTATGATCTGTGGGTTCTCAAAGTTCAAATATTATTAGTTATGCATTCTTTGTTTCTTGCTTTAGTTTTCAGTCCTATTTCCTTTTCCCATCAGTTCACACAGGGAAAAATGTGTTTGGACTCCAACAGCCTAATTGTCTTCATAATAGTTGTCTTATGAAAGGTTTTGGTATTTTAAAAACAAAAAAAATAATACTCTGCTTTTACTTTTGTAGAGATCCAGATTTTTTAAGTCTTAATGGGTGCGCCCGGCGTAAAATTTCAAACCAGATATATTCTTAGTGTTTCCTAGTCTTTACCCTTTGTACTTAGAACGGAAAGAAGGGATTAAAAGTGTTCAGCTTCTGCCTGAAGTAGTGAAGCTGAATTTCATTACTTGTCTAAATTTTAGTATAAATGATATAATCAGTGTTAATATGTACATTTAGTGAACCTGTTTGACAGCTTCTGCTAAAAGTAGTACTTAAAAATGATACTGTTTTATTGTTTAAATATTTCAGCATTCAGGTAGAGGAATTGATGTGAGGAGAAGAAAAATATGGGACATGTATGGACCAGAAACTCATTTAGAGGTATTATGCAAATGTATGTCAATCTTAATGATTTGTACCTTTACTCATTTGTTCGTTGCTTCTGGTTGTGTTGATGCAAATGTAATCAAACATACCGGTTTATGGACTGTTGTCTGGAGTGATCTATGGGTTTGGTATGATTCCACCCATCTGTCCTGTGGGACTATCAAGTAAGTTGTAAAGGGTATCATTAGAGCAATGCTCTATCATGCCCTTGCATATTTCCAACTTGCTTTTTTAGCTGAGAAGGCTAGCGTGATTTCCTACTCTAAGTACAGACATGCACAGTATAAAACAATCTTTGATTTTACAGGAAGATCAACATTAAGCAGCTTTGTTTTCACCACTGTAGCTCAAAAAAGATTTAAGTATCCAAATTTGTGAGTAGTTTATTCTTGAAAGTGATTCTGACCTTCTATGTGCTGTTTTGGGGAGAAGATTGTTGTTGAACCTCAAAGGAGCCAGTGCTCTCCTGTACTGACTTTGTGGTAAGTAATTGTAATAATAGCCTTCAAAAAAAAAAAGCCAACCAAAAAACCAGGAAAATAAATCTGAAAGAGGGATTTTATTTCAAGTGCTACATTAGCATTTTTATGAGAACAGGAACAATTTGAGCACAGTAACATTCACTTTTAACTCCAGCTGTTCTTGATCTGATACTTGTTAAAGTATGGTGCTGGTCAACAGTTGCACTTTGGAGTTGAGGTGTTCCAGATTTCTTGTGCTCTAGATTCCTAAAATTTCTCGCTCTGTTCTCTCAAAAATTATCAACTTGCAATAATATTAATTTTCCGCCTATAGTTATTCTGTTGTAGTTTTGTTTTAAAGTTAATTCAACACATCTTTGAATGCTAACAATTTACATTAAATCAACAAAAGAACAGCCGTTTTCACAGATGGGAGGTGGAGCTTCCACAGACTTGTGCAGCCTTCTCTTTGCCACCCTGCCTTTTTGGGTGCAGATGCCAGAACTGCCAGATTCCGTTGCTCCAGTCTGTAACCAGCTGAAAAGCTTCAAGAAACAATCCAAAACATCAAGCTGTGGTGCTCCTTCGTTCCTGTTATATTACATTGTCACTTCTAATCACACCAAACAGCATTTTATCTTTTCCTTCACGTTATGTATTCATTTTTCTGCCTTTTTTTCTGTATCACGGAAATCTTTGAATTTTGTACATTTGTTCAATATTAAGGTCTGATTCTTTACAGTTTCTTAGATTTCTTGACTCATAATGAAACTTCTGAGCATTAGCTGTCCCTCTCTGCAGCATGAGGGAACAAAATAGAAAAAAGATGTGGTTTATTTGCCTTTTAAAAAAATAAAAAAATTCACAGAGAACACTTGAAAAAGCCAGACAGAAACAAAAATATCCAAAATATGCATATAAGGAAAGGACAGATTTATGTGTGAAAGAGTTATAAAATGAAGAGGAAGGGTAAAATGATTTTACAAGGCTCCTATGGCTACAGAAGAAAACACCTGATCACAGCTTTTTGTTACCCTCAAAGCTAATTTTGTTTTGATTTTTACTTAAAGTGTGAGTTGCAGGATGAGTATTGCCATCTGTGACATTCAGTGCCAACACTATCACTATAAATGAGTGTAACAGGTGGCACTCTGCGTAGCCAAACTGCTGTCAGACATGGTGAATACAAATGTGATTATGGGTGACTGTCAAAATACGGAGTATGGCACTGATAATTCATGCTATACCTAAATCAAGTGATCAAAACTGAAATGTAATGTTGGAGTAACTTGTTTAATCAACCATAAGAAAACACTTATCAAACACTTGGTTTAAGATGTGTTAACCTGCCAAAAAGAAATTTGTTACATATGTATATGCATTTCTAGATATTACAACTAAAAATGGTCAGAGATACAGTATTTAAAGTGAACAGTGATACACCGTACGGATACCTAAAACACCTAACAGTGCTTTCATGAGGGGAATTGACAGAGGCAGTATGAGATTTCAGAAATTCCCTAGGAAGTGTTGTTTATGTTTTTTAGTTCCTACACAGATGCTATTTTGCATATATATGTGAATTTTGACCTCATAAACCATGCATATTTTAAATAAAATGAGAGTATGGGCATCATTTTCAGGGCTTTTCCTAAAGGTCTGTGGAGATGCAAATTTAAAGCTTTTTTCAAATATGCCCAGTAATTATCTTGAGATTCATACATGTTTTTAGAGTATCAACATAACTTTGAGTACTTTCTTTGCTGAACATAGTTCAAGGTAAGAAAATGTGTGCATGAGAAAGAAACATTAAAGGTACTCCAGAACTTGTAAAGTTTAACATGTTTGAAGAATTAATCCTGTTTGGTGGTTGGTATTGTGTTTTTGTTGTTTTTTCTTCTCTTTTTTTCCTAGCAATATCAGGGTAGGGTATTCTTGAGACTAATAACTATTCTTGTGGTGGGGAGACCTCTGTGCTGATGTCTCCTCAATCCATGTATCTTGAATTTCTTTGAGGCAAAAGGCTATTCTAAAGGCCACCAAAGACGTTTTTCTCTTACCAGTTGTTTCTTATTTTTTTCCTGATTGTATCGTAAGGTATTGACAGAACTTGGAAAGGAATGGCATGGCAACATAGACAAGAGGGAAAGTGTTAGGCTGAATTAGGTTTATTATATGTGAATGATGAAGAGTAGTCTATATATTAGAATTTGATTTGGGTAGTGTCTGGGGAAGAAGATTAATTGCTGTGTGAGTAGTAGGACTGTTAAGACATAAATTAAGTGGCTTTCTGAAAAGTTGAGTCCAGATATACGTGTGACAAGAGAATGGCAAGAAATCATAAATCCTATGTATATTTGTTTAGGTATATTTAAGGTGCCAGATACCTTAATCCGAATTGTTATTCCACTCTTTGACCAATATTTTGTGGTTAACTGTTAATGGTTAACTGTTTCTAAATTACTTCTTCGTAGCAATAAAAAATTACTGGCTAGCAAAAGTGCAGATTGAGGAAAATACTGTTGATGTCTGTGTTCTCATTCACCTTGAATTTGTCAGCTTGTATGATTTTATATTGTTGCTTAGTGCTTTGTTAACAAATAAAACGCATTTAAAGAAACCTGAAATAAAATTCACTTAAGGTATTGTTTGGTTTTTTTAGGAATCTACAATCATGCCAGGTGATAGTCATCTCTTTCCAAACACTGACTGGCTCATAGGAAACCATTCAGATGAATTAACACCATGGATACCTGTAATTGCAGCTAGGTATTTGTTGGAGGGAGGAGAGTGGGAGGGAAGAAATAAAACAACCAAAACACAATTACCTGTGTGTGCTTGCTGAAAACTGTCACTTTTGCAGCCACACCTGCTGTCCTTGCAGGACTTGCTGCTTTTGATGTCAATTGATTATTTTTACAAAATGTTTCTCTTCCTGTGGAGAAGCACAGATGTAGTGTTTATTTTCTCATAAAATTGAGGACAGCATTTTGCTTTTGAAGTTCAGAAACCAGAATTGATTTTTATTCTTTAGGTGTGAATCTGTTGTTGGAGGGTTGTTTGTTATTTTTAAATAAAATTGCAGTTAGTTTTGCCTTTTCTTAAACTGTTGTGCTCTTCACAACCAGCTGCAATAGTTTAATATCTAGAAGTTTAGTCCTGCGAACCAAGTTGGCACAGTAATTTGCTGTAGCAAATACTTTGTTAAACATTATTTTTGATTGTGCTAATAGATCTACTGAAAGAGGAACATATAAATACTATTTTGTGAAGCTCCTGTCACTTAATGAAAATTTCCATTATTGCCTGTATGTGGTGGGTTATTTGTTAAATTCCGAATTGACTTTCCATTCAGCAGTTTGTTATCCTTCTCATAGGTCTTCGTATTCATGTTGCTACTTTGTGCTGCCATGTTGCTTCTTTGATTTCCATGGAAAATACAGCCGAAGACAAAGCAAGAAAACTCAGTACAGAGAATATCTTGATTTTGTTGCTCAAGTGGGATTTGTATGCGGCTTTCATGTGGAAGAAGATTGCCTTAGAATTCCATCAACAAAAAGGGTAATTTTGCACTGTGTGGAGTTTTTGTCTTTTTTTTTTTTTAAGCTGCTAGCTGTCTGAAGCATATGGGTGTTGTTCATTAGTATTATTTGTGCATTATTATTGTTACAAGATCAGACTATACTCAGTTGCATTACTTGAGACAATATGCTTTGAGGAGACTAAAAATACTCATTGTTTTCTTGAGTAATCTGCTTTTAATGTCATAGGTACAATCCTAAAGACAAGAAAGAATGGAAGGTTTTATGGTTATTTCTTATGCCACTCAATAGGATGAAAAACATATAAAACTCTTTTTTTGCCATAATTTTTGAGCAAATTTTGAGCAGCATAAGCTGCCTATGTTGCTTATTTTTACTTAATTTTGCTGTTTTTAATGTCCTACGAAATTCAAAGTGAAATATTCACAAAGTAGGAAGAGGTATCCAGTTTTAATTCTGTAAATAAACTGAGAATCAGGAACAGTGTTTTTGTTCTGTGCTTGTATGGCATGATGGGTTATGGTTCGATTACTGGATTTCTTCTGTGGCACCAGTATTTGAAAAATAAAATTAAAGAACCCCCAGACGTTGGTGAGTGTTGCATTTGAATGGATATCTCCTGTAGGTAGATTTAGAAGCCTGCATAACACATGGGCAGGTTGAGGGGCTCTGAAAGTATGGGACTTTGTATAAATAGTGATTTACCTGTTTCTCCTAAAATAGGTGTGCCTTATTGGAAAAAATAGGACCTACCCACCTACCGAATGCGCTCTGATTGATAAGCAGATAACACAGTATATTAATAGTCGTCAGACCTGTGCTGTGGTCACATGTGACAGAAAAGTTGAATTTAATCATAAGGATGTCTCTGATGTATGCAAAGAAGCAGGCTCAGAACTTCCTGAAAATGAGACTGAGACCGCTGGTACAATTTGGATGCCTGGATTTCAACCCAGAGAAAAAGTAGAACGAATCAGAAATTGCGCTTCACTCCCTCGGGATTTTGTAGATGATGTAGTTCTCAGCGTGGCAAACTTGCTGTTAAATGTGACCCCTCAAAAATCAAATTCTAATATGCATGATGGAATTACAAATACCTGGAACCAAGGAGGTGAGATTGTTTACCTCTTTCCTTTACATAATCTTTTGCTGGTAGAGGTTGTCTTTTCCAATGAATTTACGTGTTTCTACATTTAGTAAGTGAAATAGATTTTTCAAAATACTAAGAAGAGTACACTAGCAATCAAAGGCCTTTTTTTCTGCCATGTTTTATTACACTCCGGGATGAAAATAAGGCATATAAGAATATTTTGAAACTGCTGTGAGATTTTTTTTTTCTCTACACTTAAATATTAGGACAGAATCAATTTTTGTTTAAAAAACAAAAGCAAACAGACAGAGAACTCCTCCCCATTTACCAAACAGAAGATTACATCTGTTTGGGGAGTATTATATTAAGTTTCTTTTTGGATAGTCACATAATAATTAGCTGTAATTCTTTAAGAATTCTGTAAGAAGTGATTTGAAGTGCCATTTGGTTATGAGATGATTAGGAATTTTTTAGTTTAGTTTTAAGAAGAAAAAGAATAGAAGTTGCGGTTAATTTTATAAGCATTCAGTTAGTTCTCGCTACTACCATCTTTTCATTTTCCTCCTGTCTATTTTTATTATTTATACACTGTAGTTTGTCCAGTGTTACTGTTACAGGAGATCCTTTGAGTCATTCTCTCTTCTCTCTAAATGCAAGCATGTAAACAGTGCTTATTGCACTGAGGGTTATATGCTACTGTAAAAAAAGCAGAGAAAATAAAAAAATATCTTGCTGTAGAAATTCTGACTGTAGAATGAAAGCTGCTATTTTACAGACAGTAGACATATAAAATACATATGGATGATACTGCGAGCACAAAGTTGCAGCAGTACTGGTAGATAGGTCATAGATTCAGGTTATCATTATTAATTTGTATAGAAGTTAAATTTTCTTAGGATTTTACACATATACATTTTTAATAGCTACACCATTATTTTTTGCAGAAAGCCTTTCCTTGAAAGAAGTAGCAGAACACCTAAATAAAGAGACTTTACAAAGACTAAAGAGTGAATATGGAGGCCTGCAGACACTTCTCAAGAACAATCACCAAGTATTTGAAGGTAAAGAAGGGGGTTGGGAGTTCTTCTGGTTTGTTTTTCTTTAATCGTCCATTTTGTCTCCTCTATATGCTGTTAAACTCAACTGAAGAATTACTGTGGTCATGGGTGGGGTTTTTTTAACTACTTTTCTATACCTTTGCGGAAAACTGAATATTCTTTGTGCCCATTGCACCAAGATACTGTTAGTAAAACCTTTTTTGAACGAGGTTGGTAAGGCATCTGTGAGCAAGGACTTGTCTTTTCACATACAGTCAGTCTAGAACAACTCTTTAACAGAAGTGGCTAATGTAATGCTATTGTTTGACTTAGAGAATTTTCATTTTTCCTGATGTATTGATGATTTTAGGCCGTTACATGCAGAGCAAGTTCATCAAAGCATTTGACTGAGAGTTAGTCTGGCCTTGCCAAGCCCCACAGTGTAAATGCCAGCACAAGATAAAGCTTGTCTCCATAAGAACCTGTAACTGTGAGGGTTGATGTGTTTGTATAGCCTGGGGAAGCATGGCAGAAGGAACTCAGTAGCAAGTTTCTGTGGTTGGCTGGGTTTATTGATAGCTGGTTTGGGGGGATTTTTTTCCTGTTGTAATGATGAGGTGGTGGGTTTTGTTTGGTTGATTTTCTTTTTTTTTTTTTTTATGTTAGTGTGGAGTTTTACAAAAGTAAGGTCTAGCTTTGCAGTAATACAAGATCTTCAAGGTTTTATCAGTATTTAAGGCTGTGCCAAATTTGGAAGTGTGTTAACTTTGTGTGTCCCAACAGTTCTACATCAGCTGTAGAATGTTGATCAACTAATCCATGGTAAATCGTCCTGAGTGTGCAACCCAGTTGCAGCCACTGACTAATTTAGCCAAGTTTAGGATTTCTGTGCATTTGGCAATTACAGAATGTGAAGCCATACTGAAATCCTTTTGAATTACCATGCCTTGGAAAGAGTTGGTCATGCTGCATTCATTATGTGTCTGAATTTGATTCCCTTTCATGAGGGATAGGTGGAATAAATTTACAACCTGTTACATACAATGAGGATTTTTATTTGGCATGGATGCTGTCTGCACATAACCTCTAAAGAAAGACTAGGATTAAGGCAAGATCTTTCTCAGTAATTTACATCACATGGAAAGTCCCTGGGGCTTCAGTAGAGACCATTTAGTTCTTTCCTTCAGTAGCGCGTCACCATAACAAGGGACATCTATTAGCAAGTGGTCTGGAAGGACACTGCTTATGCCAAAGAGGGCAGAGAATAACACGGCTGCAGCTTTTCTGTTATCTTTACTGCAGTGTTTTGGGTTTTTTTTAAAGAAATGGAAAACAGATGGATGTACACACACACACCCACAAAAGAAAGGACTTGGAGTAACCAATCTGTGGCAGTTTCTTTTGATCAGGTGTCTTGTCCAATACAGGACTGATTTTCTCAGGGGAAAAAAAAAATGTGCTTGATCATTAATAGCACTATACCTGCTCATTTTTCTTCATCTTTTGAGAAAGATTTTTAAAGCTCTGCTGAACCCACTTCTGGGTTGACTTCATATGAGTTCAGATCTATTTGTATATCTCAAGGAAGCCTGCAGGGATGAATTTATCCAGACCTGAATGTGTGATACTAAACTTTCACTGGACTCATTACCTTTTTGAGTAGGGATTATCAAATGCAGAATGGTATCAGTTAACTATTCCAACCTACAAGTGTGTGATACAGAAAGTATGACTGAAGCAGAATATAGAAATAGAGCATGGCAACTTAGAAGTGGTAGATTCTTCCCTCCTCATCTGCACTGCCGCTTTTAATCTGTTTTTTCTTTCTCTCTTACTAACTTCCTTTTATTCTTTTGCTTACACATTTAAGGAGTTGACAGAGGTTCACAAATGTGTGTGTGCAGTTTATGGTCCTAATATAGCAAATGAATTTTAAAAAAAACCAAACGAGTCTTTATTAACCAATTATAGTTCACTGTTGATTCATATGAAGGATTAGACTTGTCATCTCTTTGGTAGTGTGTTCTTGGGTCAGTGAACCATTTTGCAAGAGCATTTCTGTGTAGTGAAAGTACTAGAAGCCTCTTACTAGATTTTTTGCTGGTAATCACATTTTAAATGTGGAATAATAAAGTTTTGAACATGGGAAGGATTACAGTTCTTGAAGTTGAAACTTCTTTTTTAGGACTTGCAATCTAAATTCACAAGATTGTAGTTTAAATGGTCCTAACTGCTATATATAAAACAAACAAACCTCTGCAAAGATGATACCAAGGTGCCTGAAACTATTCAGCAACACAGTAAAACATCTCACGGGGAGATCAATCAATTCTTCTTTAAACCGTGTCTCGGTTTGTTGTGCACTTCTTTCTATTTCTGTACAAATGGCACATTTGGTTCTGCCTGAGTGATCCATTTGTAGAATATATATTTTATTCACAGAATGTCACTATGCATCTTTTCCAGTACAATTCCCATGGCTGTCTATTAACAGCTGCATTCTTGTTTGTTTTTAAATCTTAGTTCTAAATGGGAGAGTTCATATTCGTGACTGGAGAAAAGAGAAACCTTCAAGGAAAACTAAGCCTGAAGTGAAACGCCGCCTTTCAGCTGAAGCATTTAAAACACGTCTCTGTTGGTTTTTCCTTCATCATCCTGATGGTTGTTCTTTGCCTTCTGAATCTTGCCCATATGCTCATGGGACTGGGGAGCTAAGGCAGTCTCAGATTATTAAAAAGAAAAAACATATACAGTAATAAAATGCAGCCACTTGTGTTTAAGTTTGTATACATAACTGAATCTATGATTGACTTTTGGACTGCCTAGTCCATGAAGATCTGTATGATATGGAGGATTTTTTCTCATTCCTATGTATCTTATTTTCCATTTGGTTTACAAATTCTTTTGTATTTTTAGTTCTTTAATTTTTTTTTATTAACATGGAAAAGGCATAGTAAAGTATGTCTGTACCTCTAGATTCTATCACAGCATGTCTAACTTGCATTTGTATGAGTAGAAAAGTTTGAAAACTTAATTTCCTATAACATTCTTCATGATCCTCAATCAGATCAAATGTACACAATGGAGCATTTTCAAACCCTGCAAATTAGCTGGTTTGTTCCAAATTTTTGAGGACGATTTATGGTTTCTTACGACTTACAGTGGCTCTTGGGAGTCAAATTGGAAAGAATTCACTCTTTTCTAACTTGAAAGCTTCCTCTCCATGTTACAGTGGAGTAATATTAGATATTACCATTACTTTCTAAGTCACACCTAGTCCTTTGTTCCTTCCTTTTCATACTGAGAACACTCAAAATTAATGTTGGTTTGAAGAGTAACTTTCTGGTGAGTTACTGCAGAAGCCTTTACATGTAGGTGTAGGTTTTCGGGATTTTGTAGGGACATACTGTCCTTTCCCTCTTGTTTTAAAGTAAGGAGTAACAGTGGAAAATGTATTTAATAATATTGGAATGGCAGGGTTTCTGCTTATCAGATAACAAAGGAATGTCTTAGCACCTTGAGCAGGTTATGATTTTCTTGATAGACGGTATTATTTCCTTTAAAAGGTTTAACTTAGAAATCCTAATTATTGCTCAGTGACAGTCGTTGAACTAGTGTCATAATTCACATCTGTCAACTGCTAAGTACTTGTAAAGTTCAGTGTCTGCTGTACAAGCACAGTCATGTTGCTTCTGGTCTTGCTCGTATACTGATAGTGTGGAAACTCTGCTCTGCTTATACAAGACTTAGATTGCAAATCCTGCTGAAGAAAGGGGAAGATTTTAAAAACAAAAATTACTAAAGGAAGAAACATGGAGACCAATGACATAAAAACTGATTGCAGGACAAAGAGGTCTAGGGGTAGCAGTGAATAAGCCACGTGAGAACTCTCTTAAGAGCTCAGGGAATCTGAAGAACAGAGGAAGTAAGTGATTGAAGGCAAAGCAGAGGAAAAAAGAAAGATGACACTGGAGCCACTTTTTGAAACCGTTCCCACACCCTAACTTTAAGCCAACTTGTGGTCCATCACATACAGAAGCAGCAGGGTCTAAATCTACTGACAGGGTGGGAGCAAAGACCTGACTGAAGCAGTTTGTGTTGTCTGTTCTCCCTTTACATTTCTCTTCTGGTTCTGGAAGCGGCTCTTGCTAGGTAAGAGCAGCAGCCATACTCGTGGATCACATACCACCTTAATCCAATGTGCCACATCGTACGTCTACCTGGCCTACCTCTAACTGGAGCTGTGGTGGGCTGTGAGCCTTCCCCCGTGGCTCTGGTCTGCAGTGTTGTATACCCTATTCTGAATTTAGCACTAATTAGTGCCGTGTTACAATCATTACAGAATTTATGTGTTTTGAAAAGAAGAGGTGACAGATTTAATGTAATTCAGGTAAGGTTATTGGTCTAAGGGAAAGAATAGTCTAAGCCAGGTAAACTGCAACTCCTATGAAGCAGGGCAGCACCGTAATGGCACCCAGCTGATAGTGTAGTTACTGTTGTAAGAATCTCAGAAAAATACTTAGTGAGGAGACAAAAGTTGAGAAAAGCTGATATGTTTGATGAAGGGGAGGCCCCTGTGAAATTTTAAGTTTGTGCTGTCTCCAGAAGGAGATTGTTTCCAGATGGTGCAAAGAGCAAAAACAAACTTTCAATTCTTTTCCTGTCATTAGTGACTTCCCCAGTGATTCACCTTGGGGTGGGATGTGTTTGACTTGAAACAGGTGATTTCCTGAGTTAGAGTTCATCTGTGGAGCCCCTCTGATGGGCTTGCGGGAAGTCAAGAGTTAAGAAGCTGGCAGAAGGCTGGTTGTACTTTGGGTTTCTTTTTCCTTTCTCCTTTTTTCCAGTAAATGGAGAATGAAATACCTGCTTAACTCATTGAAGTCACAAATATGCGCATGATAAGACTAGTGAATTAGTTTTGAAACTACCCTTTTTTTATTATTTGTGCAATGCTATGATAACTAGAGAGCACCCTGTATTACTGCAGTAAATGGCCTTCTTTGTACAGTCTTGGTTTCTGAACTCAGCAGCGTGCGGGTCTGTCACAGATGCGTGATGGCCGTTCCTCTCTGTGTTTGGCATCCCTGCAGGTGACAAACCAGCCAGCAAGTCTCTGTAATTACAGAAACTTCCCTGTTGTTTGGAGAAGTGGTAAGAGAACTTTTTTGCATCCAAATGCCAGCCTTATATAATTCTGCATTTAAATGTGAAGGTAACTGCCAAAGGCATAAAATAACTCTACTTTATATAAATTCTGTATCTTGTTGCTCGCTCTGTGGTCCACAGTCTTAAAATGGCATTAATACAATATTTAGTTTTTTTGCCATGGATGAAGTACAATACAGAGTAAGAACCAGTTTCATTCTTGATAAAACTCTTGCTCTACAAAGAAATCAAACGTAAAGTCTTAATAATTCAGGTAACACTTGTCATTTTACTCTACTTGTAAACTACTTTGTAGTTTATTAGCATCACTACCCATTAGTTAATTTGGCTTTATTTGAGGCCTGTTTTATAGAGGGAAAACACATGGTGTTGTAGATGCCTCACAAGAGTGAGATTACAAAGAGAAGTTAGATGTCAGATTGCAGTCAGAAATGTTGGGACCTAGGGATTTTGTGTTTTTATCTGTAGATGAACAAGTTTCAATAATTCTATAGATAAATATTTTAAATAAAGAACAAAAAGATCTGTGTTTATGTTCTCCCTCAAACCTCAGTAAAGGATTGAATTTTAATTTCGATATTTTTAGAGTCCTAAATTTGAAAAAAAAAAAATCACAAAATATATTTTTACTTATGGAATATCTATATAGCTTCAGAACAGTCTATTTTCTAGCGCGTTTCAAATCAGGAAAATGTTCTCTGTGTGTATCATTTGGATTATCTGTTTACGATATTACTGTTACTACTTTGTGTTATAAATTATTAGCCCAGATGTAAAGCAATTCCTAGAGGAAGTCTTACAGCTTGTCTGACAGCAGATGTAGGCCTCTAGGCATGCTTTGTAATAAGATTAGGCTGCTTCATAAGGGTTTGGGGGGTTTGTTTGTTTAGATTCAACGTTTTAAGTGATAATTAACTCTATCTTCAGTGATCTCAGCATGTTTTTATGAGCTGGAATCTAGCTTTAGCAATATAAAGTAGACAAGAGTGAGCAATCAATAGCTTTGCTTAGGGCATCATAATGGCAAACATTTCAGAATCAACAGAGATGAAAAATAAAATCTCTGACAGTCCTACCAAGTGACAGCTAAACCAAATATTGGGACAGGTGTCCACTAAACTGTCTAAACATTTGGAATCCGCTGAAGTCAGACATGATGTTTTGTTATCTCTGGTAACCGCTGTTTATAGAACTGAAAGAGGATTCTCATACCAAAATTGCAATTAATGGGGAATTCACCCAGAATGTAATGCCACGTTGCTGTGAGGAAATTCCTTTCACAGTCACCTCTTTCTGCTGTCGTATCCTGCTGGCCCTGCGAGCAGGGTCTTGAGATTTTCCTTCTGGCACGTTTCCCCTTTGGGAAGCCCGTCGCAGCAGCGCTCTGTGTACGTGGCAATGGTTTCATGACTGGACCTCGCGTGTTGTGAGTAATTTTTTAGTGAACCCTGTTATTTGGACCTGCTGAGTTTATGCCGTTCGTTTGTATTACAACTCAATGTTCATACTTACCAGGTGGAAAATTCATAACTGTGACTCCAGCCCGTCCCGGGC
>JAHREE010000245.1:1639505-1722235 GCA_033628505.1 Tringa tobata | reverse complement strand
AAAAACTTTAATGATAAGACATTTTTTCCCCCTTTGTTCATTGCTTTTTTCACTGGGGTGTCTCATCAGAGATGCTGATCTCGCTTTTAACAGTTAAAAAAAAATATGCGGAGAAACTTCTTCTGTGGTACTGTGGAAGTACCTCCGTGTGAGGGCGGAATCACTGGAGCCAGATGCTGTGAAATTTACAGATCTCGCTGCCGTGCAGCGTTCCCCCGTAGCCAGCAGGTGGGGCCAGTGAGAAGGCTGCCGGGGCGACCCCCGCAGCCGCTGCCCGTCCCCAGCTCCAGCGGGTCCTGGGGACGGCGGGCTGGTGCCTGTGTTGCGTTAGGCGTTGTAGGCAACTGGCTCCTGCATCGTTCTTCCAGAGCATTCCTGTATTTTTTTTCCCTTGAAAAGATAACGTGCATTTACTTCTTTCTAGGATCTTCCTTCTGCTTAAGTATATCTGCCTCAGTGAACTAACTGAAGTATGTTACAAGTAAGTGGTGTTATTTTGATAATTGCCCTGATTAGATAAAAGAGACTAGATTATTTCAAGTCGTTTCTTGGCAAGCTGAAATGCAAATTATCACTAAGAAGCAGGGTATTTAAGTAACGTTGTACCTTTTCTTTTTTTTCTTCTGAAACATTGCATTCTTTTCTAAAAATTCCTCTAGTCTTGCAGTAGGTAGATAAAAGAAGGGCAGTTTTTGCCTGCTTTCCTTTTCTGTTAAGTTAGAAGGCCCTGAATTGTCCTGATAGTTCCTGATAAATAGAGAGAGATGTCACAGTCTTTCCTTTTCAAAGACTTCTTGGAATCTCTGTACCTGCAGTGGTCAGAACCAGGAAAATGCCACACAGTGGTACAAATTCACATCTCCTAGGAGTCCTTGTGTGAAGAAGTGTCCTTATGGTACAGCCTTTGTGAGTGCTTTCTTTTTCTTTCCCTCAGTCAACTTTTGGAGGTAAAATGACTGTTGCAATAGGAAAAGGTATTTAAAGATATTTATGAACTTCATGCCCTCAAAACATCAGTATAAAAGTGAGCAGCTAACCACTAAACTCCTGGTGTCTCAGCAAAACTAGCAGACATGCCATTTTGCTTACAGATGTTCTGCAAGAAAGGGCGATCAGCAAGATGCTGGCTGAGCACAGCCAAAGTTACCTCGTTAAAGTGTGTCTCAGGCATGTAATTACCAGTAGCTTAACTTACTGCAATAGAGAGCTTGTCATCTTTCTTACTCTTTGCCACCAGGTATTTAACGTCAATTTGCATCTGACACAGAGCTTGCAAAGCTGATTTGCATGGTGTCTCAGTCACTGAAACACTCCCTCTGTTTAAACATTGATGCTTCCCTCAGAAAATATTTATTCTTTGGATTTATATAGGGAGTTCTTTCAGTTTTGTACTGCCATCATTTGTTTCTTTCTTTGGTGATACTGCATCATATTGTATTGCTGCTAGGACTTTTGAAAGGGTCGTAAAGAGATTAGGAAGCATTAATGTGATTATGAGAGTGAGAGAAAATGGGTGATGTTGATGTTGTCTACCATAAGAACAGCCAACCAAGAAGCAGCAGTGCTCTCCTGGGCAATCGGAGAAGGAACTTCCATGGGCAGCAGTTTAGCCAGAGATTGACTTCTGGGTAGAGGAATTCTAACTTTAATAATAAAAAGAAATGCTGTAAGCCAGTAAAATGGCACTTGATGGTCATGAACGAAAGCGCCAGTGCTGATGTATCACATCACTGTCAACATGGAGAGAGGTCCATGGAGCCATGCTTCAGTGCATCATGGTTGGAATCTGCCCTAGGGTCATCACTTTGACCACAAGGCGGAGGTACCTCTGCAGCTGGATGGGAGGTCCTGCTGCTCCCATGCCTCATTTACAGCCAGATTTTGGTGTTATCAAAAAAGATATAATCTCCTTTTTTTACTCCTTACCTCCAGAAGGAGGACTCTTTATTAAGGGACCTGCAAAGGCAATGAGCTATTTTCTTTTCACTTTTTTGAGATGCAGGATCAAGCCTTGATGTGGGTTCACGTCCCCTTGCTGCCATTACTCATCAATCACAGCACTCCACCTCTGCACTTCAATAGATTAGGGCTTAATTTTGTAAAATCCAGACATATTTTGTAATTTTGTCAACAGGCAATCAGCTTTGGCTGGAAATACTATTCTTAAATGCGTGCACTTAATGAGAAATGGCTTTTTATGTGTGTTTCCTCCACAAATGATGATTATCAATGTTTAATCAGCGATGGAACAGAATCTGGCAGCTTCACACGGTTTTGATGAATAGGAGACTGATGTTTCTGATGAAAGAAACAGGTTATGCCCCAGGTAGTTCTTTGAAGTACTTTCCTCTGTGGATCATTGTTAGACCTTCTGTAGGGTCAGGATGAGTTTGCTGCTCTTTGCACAGGAACTAATTTCTGCCAAGCTTTGTGACATTTTGCAGATAACTATGTCTACATCTGTGGAGAGTAAAACAGGGAACCAGCTGTACGTTCTTGGCAGAGAAACCTATAGGTTATGTTTCCTCCTCCAAGTGGGTGTTGAAGAGAAAGGGAAATAAGATAGATCCCAGTAGGTGAGCACAACCAAAGGCTATTTTAAAGAGGATGAAAAGCAGGGTTGCACTTGTATTCCTTGGATCTTTCTGAAAGAGATAATTACTGCCTACATTGCACAGTATACATCCGCAGGAGTAGTTGTGGTTACTGGCTGGCTAACACTGAAAATAGACTGAAATTTTTGTTACTGAATATGTCAACCCTTTCAGCGCTTTTCCCCTCGCAAGTGCAAGGTGTGCAGGCAGAGATGAGATCGGTGTGTGCTCAGTTCTTTTATTTAAGACTTTTTTTAGCATAAGTCAAGCAACTTTGAACAATTCTCCTTTGATTCATTAACTGTCAAAAGCAAATGTAGATGGGAGGCATAAAACTGTTTCTTTCAGAAAAGAAGAATATAGCTGCAATATAGTCTTTCTCCATATGGAAGCATCCTTCACAAGAATCCAGGCTTATACATAAGCAAGTGCTGACACATTACATGACGTATTTATAATCAGACAGGGAAATATATAAAGAACATTTCAGTTGCCTAAACATGAAGTGCCATTTGAGATACCGTTGACTCATCTCATCTCCTGGTACCTCACCAGGTCTCCAGCTTGTGGCCCAGGGGAGTTTTGTCATATCTTGTGTAAATGTACCACCCGTCCTAGGATATCTCAAACGGCACAAGATACTTATGCTTAGACTCATCTACATGAGTTAAGCCCGTGTAGATGAAAATAGCATAAAGTTTGTTCCTAGCTGGTTGAAGTACAACCTCTAGAGACACATTAGGCCTGAAGGTTGCATTAAAAGTCCTTGTGCACGAAGTGCTAGTTTTAGAATCCTAATCTGTAATTTTTTATAAAATGTGAATGATGGAATAAAAGTTATGCTTATTACATTTTCAGACTATGCCTCATAGAAGATATTGTGAGCATTTTGGAGTGGATGGTGGTAAAGGAGTGCTTAAAATGGAGAAGGTAAGGGTTTTTAATGTGAATTTTTGACAACTGCATTGATAACAAGAATGAATAATTAAAGGTAGGGATGAGCAAAAATGGGTGAATGACTTCAGTTACATGTGTGCTTTTTCACGAAATGGTTAGAATCACTGCGTGTGTGAATACAGAAGACGGATTAGTACATGTTCAGTACCAAAACAAATTATGTAGATAGGTTTTAAATTCTCAGTGCAGTGGTATGTATATTATCAAAGAGGAAACTAAATTTTAAACTCTTTTGAGCTTTGGTCTAGCAAGTCCCAGGGTGGCTGTATAATGGGCCAGTGTTGTGCTATTTGTTACGTTCCTTGAATGAAATTATTCTGATGCAGAAATGAGTTTGTAGCTAGAAAGTACAGTCCCTGGCTGGCAGGAGGCAGTTCCTGGAGGAAGAATGAAAGGGAGAGGCACAATTATAATTTAAAATTATCTTGATTAATTGCATAAGTGATTTGAAATCAGTGAGATGAAATCCAGTAAGTTCAAGTGCTAAATACATGGGGAAAGATGTGTGTTTGTCGGCAGGGAGGGGCATTATTAATACAACATGGGGAGTTACTGACTGGGTGATGATATTATAATGGGTCACAAACTGAATAGAGACCGGTGGTGTTTGCTGCGAAAGAGGGATAAATCTAATTCTGGGGTTTATGAACAGGAAGATAATGCATAAGAAGCAGGAGGTGAGACTGAAGGTGGAGTAGAAGGTCTGGTTCTGTACGCCATGACTTAAGAAGGATGCTCATACATTAACAGAAGGCCGCAGGAGATCCATAAAAAAATTATTAGATATTTAAAGATCAAAGGGCATGATATTCAGGTGATATAAATCACATCAGGCTCAATAAGTCCCAAAGAACTAAGATGATTCACACCAGCTGAGAGGCTGATTAAAAGAGTTATTTTTTAATATTTTTTTTCTAATCTAACCTTAACAGTGGCAATTTACATTAACTTCTCAGTGCCATCAGGTTTTCCCCAAGGCTTACAAGAAAGAATTATTTGAGTGTCATAATTTAACTCTCTCTCTTTTCTTTCATTTTTATTTTAAATGGAGCTATAGACTTATTTTTTTTTGCAGTTTCTATTTTAGCATTATTTAAAAATGAACACAGTTAAAATGGAAAAAAGGAAGTACTTTTCGAATACAAGGCACAATTAACCTCTGAGCCCTACTGTCTCTTGATATCATTGCAGCCGGAAGCTTAATAGGATCAAAAAAGGGTAATAGATAATAAGAAAATCTCCTGATATATTAGAGGAAATTAAAATAAAAAAGACTTCATGAAGGAAAAAGGACATAAAGCTGCATGCTTCAGGACATAAGACAGCCTTTATATATCTAAGTGGAGGAAACTGATTTCTCAAAGAGCATGTTGTCCTATAGTTGCCCTTAATGGGGTTGTCTTACTTTGAAACATCTCCTGGTACCCCTTGTCAGATGGAAGATACTGAAGCAGATGGACACGGGTCTCAGTGAGTCTGGCAATCATACTTTTTCCTAATTTGAATTCTGTGCAAAGTTGTGTGCTCCTGCAGCTAACCTCGTAGCAATGTGTAACGGTGACTTCAAAGGGCTATTTAAATAAACAGCAAAGGCTGTTTTATCATCTGTGTATTCATGTCTGTCTGTATATTCATATCATATTCATGCTCAGCACCACATTGATTCAACGTCCTTTATGTACGTATGCGTTTTATTTTTACCTTGATGATATGGGAGGCTGGATCATTGGGGTAAATAAAGGTTTCTCCAAAAGTTAATTTAGGAAAAGGTGGAGAGCAATTAAAAAAAAAAAAAAAAAAAAAAAAAGGAAGAATGTAAAAGTATTGCTTGGGTACTTAGGGACAAAATTAGAAATGACAAAGCCCAGCTGCAGCTGAAACTATCAGGGAACATTAAAGATCGTAAGAATGGATTCCAAAAATGTGCTAGCTACTAAAGGAAGTTTAGGAAAAAATGTGCCTGTTGGCGAACAAGAGCCTAGTGATAGACAATGAGGAGAAAGCTGAAATTCTCAAGACCTTTTTTTCTTCACTATTCGTAGGCAAGCTTTCTCCCTGACTTCTGCATGTGCTGCTGCAGTTTGGGAAGGAGATGGCAACCAACAGAGGTGAGCAATAGAAAGGCTGATTTTCTTAAAATCTTGGGTTGGGGGGGTGGTCGGAATTCACCTGAGGGTGCTGGTGCAGTTACTATGAGGCTGCTGTCTGTCATTTATCAAAAGTCATGATGGTCAGGGAAGCAAGACTGTGTACCCCCACCCTGCATTGGCAATGGATGGCTCTCTCGGCAAGGGTTTGCTCTAGTCTCCTTGCGTGGATCCTCAACTGAGCTGATTTAGTACCATGAATAATAATTTCTCATGGTTCTTTTCTTCCCCCAAGCCCACGTATTGCTCTTTGGATTTTTCAGTGACTCATTTCTAATAGACTAAGACAGTTGGAGTTACATTCTAGTGACAAGATATGTGAGCTTTGCTTGATTTCTCCTAACATAGGTAGGTCCAGGAAATGTTATCTTTTGAAGGGAGAGACTGGATTTTCACCTTCATGGGCTCTTTGCAGTGATCCTCATTAGATCCTTCCTTAGAATTAGCAGACTGCTATAACAATTGAGTGGCCCAAACTGGAATGCTAAGAAGACATTTTACTTTTTAACATGCAAGTTGAACATCAGACGTGGGGTGTTTCTGATGTAATCTGGGCCTTATGGAAGCAAGAAGCGATTGTTAGCAGAGTTGGATTATTTGAATTAATAGATCCTATGCACACTTTAAAACTTCTTATAACTTCTTTCATACTTGCTTACCTGGAAAGCCTTTTCCAAGCCACTTGAACAGCATCACAAAATCTTTTTGCGGCATCTTGCAGCTATTTTAGCAATATCTTAATGCTTCTTCTAGGTCATGTGAAAGTCGTGTCTGAACAAACCCTGAGTTTGGGAATTGCATTTTTTCCTGTGCGACTGAGCCAAAACAATGTGCCTACAATGTTTTATGTTAATAGAGAATCTGGCCTAATATGTCTATTTCTGGCACACACAGAGTAGAGGCTGTGTGTCCTTTATGCTGTGGCGTGACTGACGTCTTTGCTTAATGCTCCTTGCAAATAAATGCCCCAAACCAGAGAAAAGAATGGGCTGAGCTGAAGAAAGTGAACCTTCTGTTTCAATTTCAAGTGTTACTTTAAAGATTTAAAAACTTCATAAATGTCACAGTTTTTCTTTTTTGTGGTCCTTAGCTCAATGGGAAAAGTCTTCAGATGGCAATGAGCTTCAAGCTGGATCCCTATTAACTTTGATTGCTTCTTCATTAAGCTATAATAGATTGGTAGAGTAAGGGTTGTAAAAGGTCTGTGACTTTCTTCCAAAGTTGTACTCTGTCTTGATTTGAAGGTCTTGGTGCTTAATCACTCCTGCAGTTGAAACTTAGTTTTGTTTCCAATTTGAATTTGTTTGACTTGACCTATCTACCCCTGCTTCTTCATTTGCCTCTGCTTGATTACAAATCTTGCTCTGACTCAGCATCCTCATAGGTCTCTTCTTGAGAAGGTAGGCAATGTAAGCTTTTAATTCTTTCATGTTTGTGTCTCTTCAGTTTTGTGCCATGATTTTCCTAATGTGGACACCAAAATTGGAAGCAGTATTTCCATTTTAGTGCCATCAATAAATGTACTGAAGTAAAATCTTGATTATATTAGGTTCATATACTGAAGGAACATATTAGCCTTTCCTGTGTCTTTGTAACACTGAGAGACTAATGACGAAATAATTTTGTTTATAATTTGTTTTTCCATTTTAACTCTAGATTCATTTTAAGTCATTGCTTTGCCAATGCACCCTCCATTTTGTAGGTGTGATTTGCACTTTTCTTTCTAGATGTATAATGTGATTTTAATAAAATACTTTGTGGGCTTAATTGTTTCATATGCTGAATTACTTCAGATCATTCTATATAACTGTTTCATTTTGCCTTTTTTTTTCTCAGCTGTAATTGTTTTAAGATTGCACTAACCTTATTTCAAAATCATTTATGAAAATGTTATGTATTCTGAAGTCCAGTGCCTACCCTGAGGAATCATATTAAAAATTACTTGGGTTCCACAGCGTTTTCCCTTTTGTGACTATTTGTAGAGATTCGTGGGCCATTTTTTAATTCACTTAATGTGTGCTTTATTAATAATGTATAGTGTTAATTTTTAGATCAGATTATCATACAGTTATGCATAAGTCAAATGCCTAATAAAAGTCTAAATATATCCTCACAGTTACCTTTTTAATGAAAATTGTGACCTCGTCCAATAATTAAATAATACTTGGTCAATAAGATCTGCTTTCTGTAAAATCATCACTGGCTGTAATTATATTCCAGCACTTATCTTTTAATTGATAGACTGATACAGGATTTAATTGAGAATTTGCCCACGTTAGACTAATTGTAATCATGCTGACTGTCCTACTTGCCTTTCTTGAAGGTATGTGAACCAATTAGCAATGTTCTGAATTTGTTAAAAATATACAGCAGAGGCAGATATCTCCTTGGGTAGCTATAGCACATCATTGATGTGTACAAAAATTTTTGAACAAGTCATCAAAATATTTTATCATTGAAAAAGGCTTATCTGCAGAAATTATTTGTCATAGGAGACCTTTTTTATTTCACTACTGTTTTCAATGAAAAAAAAAAAAGAACCAAATAACTGTTAGTACTTAACGTGTTGCTTAATACCAGCTTTACCAAAGTATCTCCTCCTCTAAATTAAATTGTTTGTAATGTGTAACTAAAGAATATTAAATACAGTTTACAGCAAATGAGCAGTAAGAGCAAGGTAACAACACGTGGAGTAGGAGAGTGATGTAATTATTATTTTTGCCGGTACTTTAATGCCCCTTCATAGTTAAATCAACCTGCATACAACTGAAATTCAGAGCAATTTGTCCTTGATTTGGGGATAGATGGAGCATCTGGTAAGAGCAGCAACTTCCATCTTTATATTGGCAGAAAATAAAACTGAATCTACTTTAACCAGAAAGGGGCAGTGAAAATCAACAGCTTACAACTGAGAACCAAAGAGACAGCAGGGGGAAATTCAGATCTGAGCCCTTCTGAGGCATTGTCAGAGGTGGATGAGAGGCAGCTTGGAACTGAGGAAGAATGGGCTGTCCCCAGAGACTGCTGGATTCAAGCTGCAGCTGTCACACAGGTGGAGGAGGAATTGTCTAAGCCAAGAGATTTGGTGCCTTATCAAGGAAAAAAAAAAAAAAGCACCAAAGGGAAATCCTTAAAATAAACAAAATACTAGAAAAAGCAAAGGAATAGCATGGCTGAAGCATGTGCTGGCAAGATGAACAGAGAGCTCTTGCAGATCTGGGAAGGGAAAATGAAACTACATAGAGAGTATAAAACTACAGGTTTCATTTGATATTAACACAAAATTTTTCTGCCTAAACCTTTTCTTGGAGGCTTCCCAGCAGGAAGAACAAGAACTTGTCCACCAGAACAAGAATGCTCTGATAGTGGTGGGCTGTGTACTTTGAATGCCAGGAGATGCTCACATCAGTAAATAGCGTTGTCCAAGACAACCCATAGCAGCCCAACCCTAAGAATCCACAGCAGAGAAGGAGGAATGGTCAAAGTCAGTGGTATGCAATACCACTGCACATTTTACTTTGTCTTCTGGGTTGCTATATGATCTCCAGAAATACACAGACATATTTTTGTACGCCAATAATCATGATGTTTATTTTCTCATTAGTGATGCAGGACCAAAGTTTTTGAAGTATATTGATAGTTAATTCTCTTTTATATTGAGGGGATTATGAAGGGATTTGGCTGTCTAGATACCTTTAAAGGCCTGTTCTTTTGGCTAAAATTAATTGATGTGGACAAGCCTGTTTCTGTTGACTTGGGTGAACTTTGAAGTGGGACTGATTTCATGTGCTTGATTACCTATTTCAGCATGCAAGACTTTTCTTTAAAGTCATATCGCAAAAACAGTATTTTATTCTATTCAGTGCTCAAGGTGATTTGATGACAGATAACACCAGTGTTTCAGAACTGACATGTACCTACTCCTCCTTCAAGCAGAGGAATCTATGTCAACTCTGCAAAGTTGCTAGGACAACACAAGGGAACTTATGAATTCTTCTCCTCGAGGAGCAGCACTTTTCTTGCTGCTGCATTAATTACATTACTCTATATTTATCACAGTTCAAGGAAAAGTGACAATTAAGCTATGACACTTCTCTGGAGAATTGCCATTTTATTTAGAAACAGCGTGAAGTTGGGGGCGCATAATCAAAATGAAATGGAGACCCTTGCTACACTGTGCTATCAATTATACATTAGATAAAGAGATTTTTCCATCAGTGCCCAATTTAGGAATTAATGTAGTTTTGCTTTAGAAGTGATAGGAGAAGTTTAAGCAACACAAAGTTTGGTTTTAAACACCATACGAGAATCAGAAGTAGAGAGTTACCTAAATTGTATGTTTGGCAACTGAGAGGTAGGATAAGATCCTACTACCAGTGATACTTGAAAATGCTCTTTGAACTTGTCATTCTCCCATCATAAAGTGTCAGTTCATTAAAACTGTGGCAAATTCCTGGAAAAACAACCTTTTCCAGCTTGAAAAATGTATACATCTTTTCATGATTTATCAAAATACCCCATATCACTTGATTTCTGAAATCAGCTCCTTGATTTCTTTTACCTTTTTTGCAAAAGGGTGATTCATTTCGGCTCAGACATCTTTATGGTAACGTTTTGGAGAGACCAAATATGATATATTCTGCGTGTCTCAAAAGAGGTTTCAGGTGATTGGATAAAATGTGTAGGTTCTCAACTTTCTGCCCAATGTGGAAAGGAGGAAAAATCTTAAGGGTGGGTAAACGCACCTCTTGGGTAACGTTGCCCCTCTAAGACTGTAGGCAGTCCAGTCTGAGCTAAGGGATCACGCTGTCTGATTGCTGAACAGCATCTCTAAGGTACACACAGGTGGTGCTCTATAATACGCTTAATTGAAGGTTATATCTGCACCTGCTTACTCTCTTTCTGGAGCAGCATGGCAAGGAAGCAATCTTGTGCCAGTAGGGGGATACTTTAATTTATTGCTGGGAGAGGCTGGCAGATAACTCCCTCTTCCCAGGGAGCAAGGAGAAAGCAGGGGAGGATGTGCATTTAGATGCTTCTAGAGCTAATCTTCTAAAACTTGAAGCATTAAGGCAATTAAACTCACTTCTGTCCTGTTTGATTGTAATTGAAATAGCTGTGAAAATAATTAAAAGTAACTTTTTCTTTTTTTAACCTGAAGCATTGATTATCTGGTACTTACAAAAAGAAAAGGGTATCAAGCAGAGAACAAGAGCAGCAGTATCAGAGTCGGAACATGCTATTTTTTCTCAGACTCTTACTCTGTTTTCTCTACACTGCTTACTAGACAGCAGAGAGGGCTATCGTGGTATCCATGTCCGCTACTACTTTTTGAATGTTTGATCCTATTTAATTGCCATCATGTCATACTCTATCTAGAATTGCTTCAGTGCTAATTCTGTAGAGGGACATGAGAGCATGTTAGAAATATCTAGAAAGGTCAAGTACACCCACAGTCCACAAAAATTGGTACGGCTTTATGAAGAGATTCTAGTTTACATTTTTGGACTGTTTTATTGCAAAATGAGCCCGGTTACTATATTACATTTCCCATTTAACAACAGGAGAAAAAAAAAGTCAGCAGCAGGCAAATACTCTTCGGCAGGTAGGATAGTCCTGTGGAAATAGAAGTAAAATAATCTTTGTCTCTAGTTTTCTTCAAGAGATAAAATTGGTTTTGTTTCCTTGTGTCTTCAACTTGCATTATGAAGTCAGAGGACAACACCAATTATACATGAGTAATAAACTTAATGAATCAGAAATATAAAATAATATTTTGGGGTCATATGTAAAGTTTCATACGGGTGTTTCAAACTAATTTTGTTTTGTGCTCTTAGTTTTGCCTTACCAATTTGTGACACAAGACAGAGGCCTTTCAAAGTCCATTCCAAAATAAATGCGATTTGCACTGCTTAGTTTGGCATCTGAGAATCATACACTTTGAAAGAAGACCCAGCTATGATAAATGACATTGGAGTGTCTAAGTAAATGTGCTTTCAATATTTACAAAGTTTCTGGCCTTAAATTCTTTGAACATATGTGCTGATAAATTTAATGTATTACCCCTTAGAAGCTTTGGATATTCTTATGTCATGAAATCATTTCAACAGATGGTTAATGTATGACGCCAGAATTTCAATGAATGTCAGCAAAGATGTGCTAGATTAGGTTTATCTTTGGCCTCAATCCTCTGAATCAGGTCTTGCCAGGTAAGAAATGGGCATGTGCAATATACCTGATTGTGGTGTTCCTATCAACAGTTTATGTATATCCAGTATTCCTATGCAGAACAACAAATAATTTTGGTCAGTGATTTATTACAAAAAATGTCAACTTTTCTCACTGAAAGCTATTATTTTATGCATTTCCCTTCAAAAACATTTACTTCTGTCTTGCATTTTTACCATTAAAAAGGAAGCCTGCAACATTAATGATTTTTGCAGATAATATTAAATTTGAAAGAGATGGAGAAATAAGTCAAACAGGAAAATTCAAAATACCTGCAGAAGACAGCAAAGAGTTGATTCCACATGGTCTAATGCAAGAGGAAAAATAAATAGTCCAAACAATGCAAAACTCAGTGGTAGGGAGATCTTTTACACTAAACACGGAATGGCAGAGTAACAAGTTTAGCTACTTTATGATTAGATTTCTGTAATGATTCTCATATCAGTACTTGTGCAACTCCAAAACAGCAGAGAACTTATCTTCATAATACATTGTGTTATAACACAATGGCATTATTTTATAGATTTTACAGCTGAGAAGCTGTCACACATGTAGATGTATTCTTCAGAGAGCAGAGCATTCTCAAAAGAAACAGTTTTCTGGCTTAAACCGGACAAGCTGTTCCAAGCAGCATTCATCAAGTGAAGCCACGGTACTTCTTCCAGATTGAAGTCCCCTCCAGCACATCAGGAAAAGAAGTTGTCTTACTTTAGTCCTGATATGAATTTTAACCATAAAACTGTCCAGCCCTCCACCCCCACCCCCCCACCCCAAAAAAAAGACTGGACAGTGGATTATCGNTTACACTAAACACGGAATGGCAGAGTAACAAGTTTAGCTACTTTATGATTAGATTTCTGTAATGATTCTCATATCAGTACTTGTGCAACTCCAAAACAGCAGAGAACTTATCTTCATAATACATTGTGTTATAACACAATGGCATTATTTTATAGATTTTACAGCTGAGAAGCTGTCACACATGTAGATGTATTCTTCAGAGAGCAGAGCATTCTCAAAAGAAACAGTTTTCTGGCTTAAACCGGACAAGCTGTTCCAAGCAGCATTCATCAAGTGAAGCCACGGTACTTCTTCCAGATTGAAGTCCCCTCCAGCACATCAGGAAAAGAAGTTGTCTTACTTTAGTCCTGATATGAATTTTAACCATAAAACTGTCCAGCCCTCCACCCCCACCCCCCCACCCCAAAAAAAAGACTGGACAGTGGATTATCGGAGGAAAGATCTTTTTATGTGTCTCCAGTAGTAAGACATGAGGATATTTAACCTTGGATTGAGAAGATATGCTTTTTTTTTTTTTCTGTGACTTTTTGGGACCAGAAGGACTCTGTTTTCAATTCCGGACATCACAATGCTGAAAACAGGCAAACTGTTTTTCAGTAACTGAAGGAAAACAGAGTCAGGAATTAGCAGAAGAGATGAAAAATAAGTATGCTAAGAAGATTGTACGATACTTAGCACCTAAATAAAAGGTACAGTTTTCAAAATTGCTAAACACCCTATGTCTCCTTTCATAAGCCTAATGTAATAGTAGTTTATATGTCTAATAACACTATGCCATTATTCTGTTTCAGTAAAAGGATTGCCACAGACTTCAAGGTAGCCAAGATTTCAGCTGCATAGTTAGCAGGAAAAGGCATTACCCAAGGAAGAGGCACTGGCTTTCGGGATACAGCACTTTTTGAGGTACAGGGTTGACCTGACCTGGTATGTCCAGATTGGAGCAGAAACTTGAACAAAATTCTGCTTTCTTCAAGAAGTGAAGTAAATGAGTCATCTTTCTAGAGGTATTCTTTCTGTCAGTCTTACTTCTTGGCATTTTGCTGCTTTGTATTTAAAATGTACAGTTAATTTTCTATGTGTTTTACTGCCAAGGAAGTAAAAAGGAAACCTGCTGTTCTTTTTTCCCCCCACAAAAGCTATATTTGATTTGGTCTATTTTTGGTCTATTTTAGATCTACTTGTAAGAAAGCTCACAAAAGAGTGTTTAAAATTTAAAAAAAAAAAAAAAGGCACCTCACTGCTGATTAATTAATTTTCATTCCCACTTTCATCTTATTGCTGGGACCGTTTTTTCACTGCAGAGGACATGATCTGCTACTGTACCCTAGTCATGCAATGCCCTCCCTTGCTCCCTCCCCTTACTTTGCAGCGTTTGCTCAGAGAACAGGGGCATTGAGCTAAAATTCAGCTCATGGTTTAGGACTAGATTAGCAGAAGGAATGTCTCATAGTGATACACAGAATAACTTGTGAAACTAGGGCCGTTTTGTGGCCTTGGGCATGGATCAGGAACACAAATTGCAGTGTCCCAGCAAAATCCCAGAGCTGCCCCATAGCGTATCTGCCTTCCTCAGAAGCTGGTCCCTCACCTTCACCTGCCTCAGCACAGAGGGTCCCGGGCAGTGCTTCTGGAAGCGCTGCTTGCATTTTTTGCAAAGAGGATGATTATTGCCTGTTTGCTTTGTCAATCAGCATTGCAAAATCTTTTGCTGCTTTAAAGAACAGGATAAAAAATTTTCCCCAGATGGCAACCACACAGATGAGAAGGTGCTGCCTTTTCTCACTTTGTGATTTGTTGAAAGCTTCCTACTCTTTTGCTGCTTTAATTTCATCTTGGCATGTTCCCAGTGAACCTGTTTTCCCCATATGTGAATATTCTTTTTTCTAAACCAAGGTAACACTGTTGGCATATGCCCCTGGATGTAAAGGGCTCATTTCTTTTTCTTTCATGATCAATAGTACTCGTTTTATCTATCAAACACATTGGCCTCAAAAGGCCAACCTAAAAGCATCATGTTATTTGACCTCTTTGTTCTTGTGCCTAAATACACGCTAATCAAGAATCTTTCCTTGCATCTAGGGCAAATGGTGACTGTAGTTCACATCTCTTGTCTTTCCAAGGCTTCAAGATAATGGATGTATTCCCAGATTCCTGAGATGAATTTTTCACCTGTTTATATATATAACTGGGCTAATGCCAGACGTTGGGTATACATTGAAGTGTACAGTCTGCTTATTTATACCAACAAAGGGAAAAAGAATTAAAATTTATCCCATTGTACATATAATAAAGGAAGACACAGAGAAAGTAAAGACTGTTTTGCCACAGACATTTATCTTTTGCAAGATTGAATTTATAGATCATCTGTTGCTGAGTAAAGACAGTCTGGCACAGTGTAAAGTACCCAGGAAAGGCAGGCTGTCCATACCTGTTCTAGTGAAAAAGTGTGCCAAGGCCAGGGTTGTGGCTTTGATGGCAAATGACATGGCACATTTTGCATCTGGCTTTTTCCTCTCCCCAGAGTGGTCTCATCTATTTCCTAGCATGGACATTGCCTGGGAGATTAGTAGTTGGCATAAGCCAAAGCTGTACTAGAGAAGCTAATAATTTAGCAATATGGACAATCATGGCAACCTTGGTCCACCTTTAAATTATATTTTATTATTATAGGCATAGCCTCAAACCCAAGTGAATTAACTTGGACCAGGTGAGTGCTGTTTAAAGCATTTAAAAGGTCCGGGCAGAAACCAATAGATTCATTCACATTTTAGCTTGGCCAAAATCCTGCATAAGTTCTCCAGCTTAAGTCTTGTTTTTGATTCCATAAGGAGAAAAGGAAAGGTCTCTTAGAATAGCTATTAACCCTCCACTTGGAGAACTTCCCAGAAGTATGGTAAGCCTGGGGTCCAGCTTCTTCTTGGACTGACTGATTTGAAAGAGAGATTTGAACGCACATCTGCTTCCACTTTGGAGAAAGGAGATGAAAAGTTCTTTGTCTGAAGGTTGTGTGTTGAAGCTGTTCTACTTTGTACTGAACAATTATCCAGTGAGCCAGAGAAGGTGAGAGAATAAGAGAACAGTCGGATATGTTCATGTAATCGGAAACAGTGTTGAGCCTATTTAGTTGAATCTGCAGCTGAGACACGACTGATCCTGTGTATGTTTGTAGTCATTTGCGATACATAGCAAATCAATAATAAAGCTGAATTATGCTCCTTCTTTTGCCCAAGTACCTTCCTGAAAGATGTGAATTTGACAGCTTACAATTCGACGATTGTGTAACTGATTGTCAACATAAATGTTTGTCTCTTCTTCAGTAGAAACGGATGCAGGAAATGGAACCGTTTACCGAAGCCGCGTCCTCATTGATACCGATGACTTGTGATTTGTATTCTGTTTTCCTGGATCATTGTACACATTTGTCTAAATGTGTACAAAATTTCTCTCACCCAGAGAAATATGTGTGTATGTTATTATGTATGAATAATAACAGAATAGATTTTCTGGCTTCACTTCACGCCTCTGCACATTAACCAACACTTCCAAAAAGACTCTGTCTTTCTTTTCTTTTAAACAATTTTTATAGATGTTTAGCATACAGAAAATAAAAAGGTTGAGAGATGTATGTTCTTTTTCTGTCATTAATTCTGTTAGACGCATAAAGACTGTAGAGTCATTAACATATTGATTTAGAGTAAATATAAATTAACCTCATAATTTCTTTGGTGAAATGTATAGCAAAGCTTGGGGAATAAAAGCTCGATAATAGTGCTAGAAAAATATTCTGATTTTCCATGGATATAAATTTTATGGTCAAGGAACGGGAGTGCGAAGGAGGGTTATGCATCAAACACTGACATTCTCTTTCATCTAACAGGTTTCATCTTTCTAGCTTTCAACATCAAGAGCTAAAGACAAACCCTAATGACCGCGATTAAGATATGCCCTCTTACATCAGGACTGAAAGTCGTGTCTGATTACTTGAAGGAGAATAATAAAAACGACATAACTGTATTTTACTTGGCAAGAGCTCTCCTTACATTAACCAACATACTACAGAAAAGTTATGGGGTAATGAAATTTTATATGAGAGCTTTTAAACATAAAACAAGTGTATATTACTGAAAATTTATGGGTCATTTATTCAACTACCGTAGTGTTACTCTGGCCAGATCAAATATTAGGCTGGTGGAATAAGGATTTAAATTTATTTTTTTTAGAGGACAAAAGAAGTCAGTAAGAAATAGTGTTGTTCTCAGAGCTGTAGTTAGTATGACCTCTGTCTGTTGTAGATTCTTCTGTTCAACTATAAAAGAATCATGAGACTGGGTTCTGAGCCTACAGAACTGGAAGCAAGAAGGAGCAGTAATTATTTTTGCCAGTGTATCCTCTTGTTAATTAAAATCAGAATTAAAGGGGCCTGTACCTGGAAAATTAGGCCATAAAGCCTAGTCTCTAAATACTTCAATATTTAAAATATCTCACACCTGCAGTTAGGTTGGGATTTGGGGGGAAGCTTATCTTTGCTCATTGGTGATTTCCAGCGTCTAAGTGTCTTTTCCAAGATGTAAATGCGAGAATATAACAGTCTTAATTCATAGATCTTTTAATTGGAATTTAAGAGGGACAAACTGAGTATCAGACTAAAGAACTGTTGAGTTTGGATTGTGGTCCTACTGGATGCCTGGGGAAGGAGAGCAGTAAACAAGGCAGGTATTTCCCTCTTCTGTCTTGCATCTTGCACGCACCCTAATCTCTCCCAAAGCCGTGGATTTCTAGCAGTTAGTAGTTTTATCTGCCAACTATAGTGGTTACGGAGCTTATGGAGATTACAGAGGCCTTTATGTGGATTTAAAGCAAAAAACATCACAGTCTTCATTTCCAGTTCTCTTCCTTCAGGGGAAGATACTGTATTTTATTTTTTTGCTTCACTGTCTCAGCACCCACCACCTTCCTCATCAGATATGCAGGTGAAGCGATGGGAATGGCTTTGGCTTATGTGTTGCTGCTTCCTTCTGCCAGGAAGAAGTTCACTCTTCACTGAATCATGTCCCAGATCAGGTTGAATTTGAATATTGCCCGTAAGAGGCAGATGCGCGAAGCACTGTCGCGGTACCTATTCCTGTCTCTAGCGGCGATGGCGCGGTGAGACGATGACAGTGATTCTTCTGGAACTGCATTATCCAGGTGCAGAGCATCCGTGTGTCCCAAGTGCTGAGGCGTGATGGAAAGAAAACTTGAGAGGGAATTTGTAGTGCAGGTTGTGTAAAGTGGCAATTCCAAAGCGGCATAAAATAAAATTATCTATGGTGTTGCGCTTGGAGCCTTAAACTCTAGGGTACAGCTTGTGTCTATCCACTCTGAAACCTGCTGTGTACCTCAGAGAGTCAACAAAGTGAATATGCTCAAGTGCATACAGCCACATAAATCTCTGCTCTCGGAGACAAAACTGCAGTCCTGCGGTCCAAGCTGAAGCCATATATCTAAAATAAGGGAAGGTGCTCTTCCTGTCCTAGTTCTTTGCCTGATACACTTCGGCGAAGTTAAATACAGTTCCACAGCCACATAAAATAATTTTTTGGCGAGCCTTGAATAAGGATGTTTGGAGAGAAAAATATTTTGATGTGTTCTACTCAAGTCACATATAAACTCTTCTGAAAATTGAGTTTGCTTAAATCTCAAGGCCAATTTACGTGGGATCAGGAGCTCTACGTTTTGAAGGAAGTTCATGTCAGGACAAACCTACTTTCCAAATATTGTTACAAAGCTAATACAAAGGTTCGTGTTGATTCCCCTTCTCCTGGACTCATGTTGGCTTGACTGGATGGGACCTGGTGACTGCTCTCTAACTATTCCCAGACAGTCTGTCCTAGCAGGGGAGCACTTTGAAAATGTCACAGATATAGTCACAGTATTTGAAATTGCTGGCGCTATTAAACATGTGGTGTTTATTAAGGAGCATTAAAGAACACGCAATAAATGGCTTCAAGCAGTTTGAGACCTGGCTGTACCGGAGGCAAAATATTTAGCACGACATCAAGAGATTTTAGTGGCTGAATGTATGCTGGAAGTAAACATGCCTTGACGCAAATAATTTGTTGGTCAGGTGTGAGCTGGGGCTAACCTGAGGTCTGTTCCCGGTCGGAGATGAGTGGCTCTCCTCACTGCTTGGCCTTTTCCTCCCCCCTCAGGCGCTAATCCAAACTGTTTTATCCAGCTCTGCCGGAGTGGCCCTGGCCTGTGTGCTTGTAAAAGGCCTTTTGTGCATCTTTTCTGCTGGATTCGTCCCCAGGTGCTAATGAAAGGAAAATATTGTTAGTGCCGTGTTGTGTAGTGGCGGCTCTCAGAGCGCGTCCCGGGGAGCGCCTGGTGGAGTTCCGTGGCCTGCTGGCTGCCCACCTGGTGCTGGTGCTGGCTCCTGCTCCTTCCTACTCACTGCCGAGATCATGAAAAGGCACTTCTTAGAATGTGTTGCTGAGTGGAATTTTCTATCCCTTCACAAGCACCTAATGAAAACGGGTAACCGGGTTCCTTAAGCCGGACAGCGGTGCTGGGGATTCACCGTGCTTAATTGTGGTTTATAATGATTAAGAGCTAGCCCCTCTAAATTCCTTTTGTAGTGAATGGGGAGCAGTAAACGGTTTACAGCGGGGTTTCTGCACTCTGGTTTGGCTGTCTGCTATGGGATGGGAGGAAATGTATGCCAGAAGGGCCTGCTTTTCTCCATTAACTCTAAACGAGGCGTTCGGTGCCTGGCTCAGGTGTGGTGTCCGTATCACAGGGAAAACCAGCCCTGTCTCTACAGCCTCTTTGGAGAAAAATCCAAAATATGTTTCTTCCCTGTAGGTACTCTTCAGGAATAGGAAAGGAAGCTAAAAATCACTTAGGATAAGAGTGAGTGACGTTCTCATGCGGTGAAAATGCTTGCAAAGCCTTGCTGTAGCCTGTCCTCTACAAGTTTCCTATAATCCAGGCTACATCTATTCAGGTTAAGTTGTGTAAACAAAAAGACCGAGTCTAACACAAAAAATTAGTCATAGCACTGTTTTGTTTGTTAATGTGGATGCTGTAAGAGTTACAGCAGCTTTGAATCCAGACACTGCTTTTGTTAAAATACAACTTCAAACCCACTGGCTCATCCTTTGTTCCTACGCAGAGTAAGCACTTCGTTGTGAGACGCTGTAGAAAAAGGATTGCTAGTTTTTGCAAGTTAAAGTAAGCTACCCAGTAATGTGGTCTGTGATTAGACTAGAATTCATTCTGGATTGGGAGATAATACTGGGACACATTTTCAGGAAGACACCGGTATTTTTCATTGTAGCAGCAAACAGAGCTTTTTGAATGTTTGTTTTCCTTAAAGGAGCACATGATGCATTAAGTAACTATCCAGCTTGCAAGAAGTGCTTCATTTTTTCTTTTCACTAGAGTAAATATTCGCAGAAAGTTTTTTTCCCTGTTTTATTATAAACAGTGCTCAAGAAATCACTGTTTATAAGCCTGAAAATCCTACAAAGAAAGGTCTCAAAGGAATATGACAGGCATTATGCACTTACTGATTATTATCTCTGTGTGATTTTTTTCCTATTAAAATCTGAAAACAGGCTAGTTTGTTACACAGACTGTGTCTGTGCATACTTTTCTTGGCATTTTATGTGTGTGTGTGTGTAGGTATAGGTAGTTTACTTAGAAATGCATTGTGAATGAGTTATTCTCATTTACATTAAGAATCTTACTCATTTAAGAATTCTTAACTTCCCTGTAGCTACCTGGCTGACTTTCAAGCAGCACAGGACAATCCATCATAAAAATTCTTGATTCATATTCTGATTGTAGGAACATCTAAGCCATTTATATACAGATGCTGTGTGCATTATATATACAAATGTATATAATGCATACAGAGTTATACATTAAACAAATGTGCTCCATTTAAATACATTTATCTATTTTCTCTGCTCATGATATTTTTGCGTACTGGTCCAGGTTTCTATAAGCAGCTTTTCAAGGGGAAATTTTGAGCAGGCAAATGAAATGGGCGAAATGAACCTGATCTCAGCTTTTTTTTTGTGCTGAGCGGAGGCCACGGTATTTGCCTGGTCAGATGTCTTTTTAAGCAGACTAAAGATTGACCGGTGTTAGGCTATAATAGCCGTCTAGGAACAAAGTCAAGTTATTAGCAGAAGCCCATTTTCTGCAGCACCAGGAGGAAAGCTATTTGGAAAGCTCTTGCATTTCAGCCGCGGGGCTGCTCTGAGGTCTGCGAGCAGGCTGCTCACACGGAACAGGGAGCCCCTCTCTCTCTCTCTCTCTCTCTCAGGGCTTTGCTAAGCCAGGGAGAAACCAATACGGATATTGAAATTAAAGAGTAGTCCGTAAAATTCTTTCTTCTGCCGCGGAAGGATTTGGCACGTGTTTGCTCTCTTTCACTGCTGTGTGGTGTCGGGCCGTGAACCACCAGGGTCAAAAATGTACTTGGGCAGCGTGAGCCAGCTACTGCCTCACCGGGCAGAGAGCACTGTACACGGAGAGAAACTGGGAACAGCGTGTCCGCGCTGCTACAGCAGTCTGAACAGAAGAAAACCAGCTGAAAAATACAATCTTTTATCAGCTGCAGGCTGTTGTCATGACTGACAAATGCAAATATGCCTAGCTGCCTTGTCTGGCTGGTAGCAAACAACACCACTGCCCGAGAAAAGCATTAAGAATTGCTGTTTCCCTTGGCGTGGGAAGGATGTGGCTGGTATTGATGTCAACTGGTAGCTGTAGCCTGAACTGAGGAGCCCGAGGAGTTTCTGTGAGTTACACGCAGTGGTGGCAGGACCTCAGAGCAGGGATGTGTTACAGCTATAGAGAAAATCAAAGTTTTGCACATCTAGGGAGCAAACCTGTTCAGCTGCCTTCAAAAATGCACTGAAGAGGTGAGATTGAACCGTAGTTATCTGCCGGTGCTGATGGAGGAGCCCTGGCTTGCCATTTAATTCTCATCTTTTCAGTCCTATAGCGCTGAGAAATGTAAGCTGACAGCACAATACCAAGAGTTCTCGGAGGCTTAATGTGTTAGTGTCAAATGAAACAAAACCTGAGATTAGCTTTTTAAAGGATTTTGTCTGCTGCAGATAAGACCTGAAAGGCTTTATAGATCAGCTCTGTTGAATACAACTTTGGGGAAGGAAAAGGGGAGATGAGCATCGAGGATGATGAGCATCAATAGTGATGGAGCAACCAAGTGGATTAATGGATAGTAACCATAAAATGGTGTGTTTGCCTACATAATTGGTATCTGCTTGGGTTACAGAAGCTCAAGGTAATTTACTGCAGATCGTGCCCAGGTCTGAGAAAGATTAAAAATAGCTTACTAAGGCCTAGAGAAACCTGAAATTATTATAATGACCTACTGAATTCTAGGTTTGCTGGTCCTCTGTTTCCACCTTTTGAGCTGCTTCTCTTAATATTATATAAGTAAATATTAATTTAGCCAGAAAAGGTATATTGTCATATAGAAAAAGTCTTTTGATTGGAATGGAGGAGAGGGACCAAGGGTTGACTGACTATGCCTATGAAGTAAAATAGATCCTGAAAGAAAGCTTGGGAAGAAGCTCATGCAGAGTGGTCGGGGTTGCATCCTTGAACACAGGAGGTGGTAGCTCTGCTTCAGGCTGGGTTGGAGGTCTTGGTTGTTGCTGGTGCCCTTTGGCTGCATGCTGCTGGTCTCTGAGGTTCTGGTTCTCTTCTCTTCTTCTTGCACAAGAAATTTATGCATTTGCTGCTTTTTTAATTTTAATGAAGAAGAATAAGATTGTTTGAGCAGCAGTTAGCTTTGAGTGATGCAGTCTTACAGTTGGCTCAGCTGGCGGAGGTGAGCAGCAGCTTCCTCCAGTGGCTGGGCAGCACCAGGCGCACTGGGGCAGGGACCTCCATCCAGCAATGCTGGAGCTCAGAGAAAACTTATTTCAGCCACCTACCAGTGAGGACAGTGCTGCTGATGAGAGAAGAACCTCAGAAGAGCAGGAAAAAGTTTTTTTGGATCCACGATGGGTGTTCCTGTCACAGGAGTGTTCATGAGCCACGCTGGAGTGAGAGAGAGGTCTCGGTAATGTAATGCCATTCTTGTTTAAATTGGTGTTTATGTTTCAGTAGGTAGCTTGGCTTTGGAGAAGCAGACTTCTTTCCAAGCCAAAACTGTTTGTTAGAAAATCCCCAGGCAGTGATAGTAATGACAACACACGCTGAATTGCTTACTATGGGTATCTTCTGTACCATGCCGTCGCAGTCTTCTGAGGAGCAGCTGGTGGTTTCACAAGGTATGTGTGCCCTGGCACAGGCTTAACAAGTCACCCTGTGGGGAAATCGTGATTTCATAAAGGCTTCTGCATCTTGGTGTCTGATTATACGTAGTGCAAGTCTGTGCTGAGCAGATGGCTTTCCAGACATCCTTGAATTGAAGAACTGTGTCTTTCTGGAGGGTGGACTCTTCAGTAGTATTCATATGCCTTGAGAAGACACCAGGGAAAGCATTTTCAATTATACTAGTGCTTCTGAAGTATCTATGTGCTTCCAAAAATGCCAGCCTGCACTAGAGACCCTCACTTAAGTCCATTTCTCTGGCTGCATGCAGATAAGGGAGGGGTCCTTTTACCTAAGTGTGGGAGAACAATTTCATTTCATTTCAGTATCGCTTCATTTTTCACAGTTCTTCTGGTAAAATTGGGATATTTTGTAGAGGTTGCTATCTGGCTTAAGTAGTTAACAGATGATGCCATTTACAAAATTCATAAAAGCTTAACCTGGGAAAATACCACAATGAATAAAAATAACCTTTATTGCATTTAATTTTCATTTGATATTTACTTTTCTTTTTAACCTTTATTTATCCCAAAGTCCAGAGCTTCATAGCTAGTTCATACTTAATTAAATACTTAAGTAGAAGTTAGTATGAGGGTGTCTCACAAATCTACTTCTTACGTAACTTTGTTAATTTTTTTAACAGGACACTCTAATTTAGCAGATAACATGAAGGAGCTAAACTACCACACACAACTTGCTTGTTCTTTGAGTACTTGCATGTGATGCCTTCTGAGTACCTGATTCCTGGGGGTTTGTCCGCAGTAGACCCCCAGCCTCAACTGGCACTTAATACTTATTTCAGTAAAAAGTGTTTAACCCTTTTGTGAACGCTTAAATTCGGTACTGAAGTGGCCTTTGGTCACCTTACCATGAATGTTAATTATGCTAAACTGAAATAACATTTTAATCCCAATTGAAACACTGAGTTTCTGCCACAGGAGTTTAATGCGTGATAGGTTTCCTGCCATAGATGTGTGCTGTATCCAGCATATGGACAGATGCACTAATTACTGCTAAATGAGTAAGACTGAATTTGCAAAACATTACTAACCAGAGGTAGCTGACTGTGTGCACACCCCAAGAATTAAACACCAGGTGAGAGGGGTAAATTGTCTTCTATTTTCTGGGTGGCAGGAGGATGCACAAAGACAGGTGCAAGAGCTGTTAAAGTTAAGCTCGAAATTCACAGCCTCTCCCCACTTGTACCTCACCTGTGTGTTGATAGCCCTCACTAATTTAGACTGACTTTGTTTACTGCTCCCAAATAAATGAGCTTTCAATCTTATCACTCTCATTTTGTGTTCATTTGTTTGTTTTCTTCGTAGGAAAATGTTATTTCAAATACTTTGTGTTGGTTGTTTCCCCGATCAAGCAACTGTCAGTCAGACACTAGTTGAAAGGGACAGGCTGTCCCAGGAAAACACAGCTCCCCCTTGAATTTCTGTGTTCAGACTTTGATCTGCACTGTCGCTGAGGGAACCTGGGACTGCTTCGCAGCTGAATTTGGAGAGAAGTAGTCCCAAAGCAGAGCAGGGGGGCTGGCACTCAGCTCTACTGACAACGCTTAAACTACTGGCTCCTTTTTTAGCATAGCAGAAGCCCCGTCTGCTTCCAAAATTAAAGTATACGCATGTTTCCTTGCCCTCATATAAAATGCTGCTCTAGCAAATTTGATGTAAGGATGGTGTAGCCATGAAAATTCAGTTTGCAAATAAGAGCTTCTTTAGCAAAACTTAAAAAAATTGTATTTTGGAATATAAGCGCTCTGCAAGTCCTTTTTTTAATATGGGAGCTTAATGTTGCTGTATGTCATGGTCACTTTTTATTTGATTCTCCAAATGTCTCATGGTAGCTGTGAAATGAGGAGGCTTCTGATTCTTTCAAGGTTTTTCAATTGATGCAGGAAAACCTTTCAAGACTCTTTAGTAAACATATTTTTGAAAGGGCATCTGTGTAAGTTATGTCTTTTATTACCAGACATCAAAGTATTTTAACTCCAGGATGGCATGCAAGCGTAACCACAGCTGGCTTGTGATTTCACCACAACGTGAAATCAATGGCAATGTCTTCTGCTTAAACTAGAGACTGTTTTGTCCCGTCCATGGTTCCTCCTCTCCCATGCGAGATAAATCAGTGCTACCTTGCTTAAAGGTATTGGAGTTCCAGTAGCAGAAAATCATTTTAAGGTAGTGGTGGTGGTGAAGGAAAATCGAGCCCAAAAAAGTATATCTCATGATTCATTTTAGAGATGCAATGGAGAAGGAAGGTAATCCATCCAGTTGTCCTGTCCGTCCATAACTGAAGACTATTTCCATGAACCAACTAATTTTGGTGTTTCTTTGAACAGTCTCTTGATGTTCCAAGCTTCCCATCTTTTACTCTAGACCATGACTATGTCTGGGGAAATGAATACAATCATTTTTCAGAAGATTCTTATGTTGTAAGGCACCTGACTTGCACAGAGCATGGAACCACTGGCAACTGGTCAAAAATACACAGAATATTGTGAAGCTGACAGAGAAAAAATGGCAACAGAAATTAAACTATGAAAGTAGAATGAGGCAGCATAAGCCAAGCAGTTAAAGGCACACGAGGAACTTGAACGAAGAGAACTGAGGCCAAAACATCCTCCAGAAACAAAGTTGGAGAGGCAGATAGGGCTTTAGCAAAGTTGTAAATGGCTCGAAACTTGGGCTGAATTTTAGGAAGATTTGTAAGTAGTATTTAGCTGTCTACCTTTGTCTTTCCTGTCTTTCTTTAGTAAGACTTCTACTGGATTCACTGAATCTGGCCACGCCCTTGCCAGTTAGTGTATTTATCTAGCACGATTATGACTGTATCAGGAATAGTGTGGCCACCAGCGATGGTGCCTCTGTACTCGGCACTGGTGAGGCCTCACCTTGAGTACTGTGTTCAGTTCTGGGGCCCTCACTACAGGAAGGACGTTGAGCTGCTGGAGCGTGTCTGGAGAAGAGCCACCAAGCTGGTGAGGGGTCTAGAGAACAAGTCCTGTGCGGTGATGCTGAGGGAGCTGGGCATGTTTAGTTTGGAGGAGGCTGAGGGGAGACCTGATTGCGCTCTACAACTACCTGTAAGGAGATTGTAGAGAGGTGGGTGTTGGCCCCTTCTCCCAAGTGAATATTGACAGGACCAGAGGAAATGATCTAAAGTTGCGGCATGGGAGGTTTAGATCAGATATGAGGAAGAATTACTTTACTGAGAGAGTGGTCAGGCACTGGAGCAGCCTGCCCAGGGAGGTGGTGGGGTCACCATCCCTGGAGGTATTTAAGAAACGTGTAGACGTGGCACTTCAGGGCATGCTCTAGTGCCCGGGATTGTTGGGTTGTGTCTGTCTGTGGTGGGTGTGGTGTGGCTGTGGTGGGTTTTGGTTTTGTGGTTTTGTTTTTTTTTTGTGGTTGGACTTGACGATCTCAAAGGTCCCTTCGACCAATGAATATTCTGTGATTCTATGATACATAGGCATCCCATGCAAAATTAAGTCCAGAGTTTTGCAGCTGCTCAGGTCCTTCCATTGCCCGTTACTGGGACTGCACATGCAATGACCTGGTAAGTGCTAGAGCTAAATTCCCCTCTGGTTTATGCTCTTCAGTAGACCTGCTTGCAGCATGGTGGGACTCAAACACCTTCATTTCACCTATGTCATTTTGAGGAGTCCAGGCTGTTTCAGAGGTGGCGAGACTCCAGACAGGGAGAGGAGCAAGCTCTGAGATTGCTCTTTGTCCTGGAAGATGCTAAGGGCAAACAAGCAGCACTGGGGTAATCTGGTTTTCCTCTTCAGTTACAGAGGCCACCGTGCTTTGGATCAGCTCTAGAAATTGGTCCCCAGAAAGGGAATAATTTTTCTACACCATTTCTACTAAATTTCAGGTTTAACCTCCAGTAATAAATGTTTTCTTTTCTGCCTCGCCCATCAGCTTTCTTCTTTTCTTGGCAGTCCCATGAGAGGTCTCCGTCTCGTGTGTCTGAGTTTCACAATACAAGAAACACCAAGGACTTTGTGGGGTGTTGAAGCATAATAAGGATTATTATGGGCTGCTGCTGTTGTTTTTCTGTTAATAAAGAATTAGCTATTTGAAGCAAAGGACATTGTATGGAGTTTCACTGTGCAACAAAGTTATCAAGGAGAAATAATGTAGCAGACAATGATTATTTCATAACTCATACAGAAGACTATGATTAAATCTCATGATATGATTTATTGAATTCTGAGAGGAAAAAAGAGAACTAAGGCGAGGTGCTAGAATAAGAAATACTGAATGGGCGATGATTTACAGACAATAAGAAACTGCATCTGTGCTTCTGCCTCAGGTGTCAGACTCACTCGTCTTACAGATATGTGCTCTTTGGTATCATTAAGGAGCAAATTAAAAGTCATTTTCAGTTTCTTCTGTATAGTGGCATTGCATTTAAAGAAGCTTATGACTCACACTGTGTTTACTTCATCAGGGAGACTGACATTTAGAAGGATGTATTTAGTAAAAATGGTTGTATAGAGGAAGAAAATTCATCTATCTTAACTTTACTTATCTTATATGTTAAGCACCAGCAATATGTTTAGATCCACGCTAGAGATGAGGCCTCATTTTCTTCTCAGTCACACCTGTGCTAATCAGAAGTAATTCCAGCGCGGCAGTGAAGTGACTTGGTAAAGTGACAGGAAATACGAGCTTTCCCTTCGTTTGTTGTTGCTGCTATTGGCAACAGCCAAATTTTGATACACATATTTACATTAAACAGAACCTTAATGCATTAGACATACCAATGAAATATTTTACTTGGCGTTGGAGAACTATAGCTTTTGCCCTAATTTTTAATTTATTGTAAAACTAAAGTACATGTCTGTGGAGGCACTAGCTGCAAAAAACAATTTCGGTCATTTTTGTGGCTTGGCAGCAAGCATTGTTAGTCTTGACTTTTTTCAGTCACACATCAGGCTGACATTTTACTACAACAAAGGGGACATTTCCTTCCACTTTTAAGGATTTAGCTGTTATATTTCTCAGGAATTGTTGGGGGTTTTTGTTTTTTTTGGGGTTTTTTTTTTGGTTTTTTTTTGTTTTTTGGGTTTTTTTTATTACAGCAGCAGCAAGGGCTGCAGGACCAATTTGGTTTAGAAGTTTAAAAATTGCCTTTTTATCCACCACAGATGGTGGCAGAGAAGAGGGATCAGGGCCAAAGCTGGGGTGGACAAAGGTACTTTTCTAAGAGTATTGTGTTTTCTTGCTTGTCGCTGCTCACAAGAGGAGGCAAACATTTTTTCCCTTGGCTTAGCTGTGTGATTTATTACACTTTCAGCTCCTGTAGCAGTTCTCTAGCTGCTCTTTTTAGTGATTCTGAGATGGTCTTTACTGATTCAGGGGAAGGAAATCTCCGGAATGCCTTCTACTGCCTGGAAGCAAAACCAAACAGTCGATAAGAAGGGCTGTGTTTGTGGGATCTCTAAATGCAAATGCAGGTTTTGATGCTACAGTGAGACTCAGGGCTGATCAGTCTTTGTAACGGAGCCACATGTAAAGTTTGTTGTAAATGTTTGGTTTCCTTTTCTTTTTCTGCGAAAATTTTCTACTTTCGGAAGAAAATTTGATTTCTCATTTTTTCCCCTGAAGGTAAGGAAAGCACACACTTAAACAAGCGTGAGTTCAATTTGCTGGTGGATCAAAGAAGACCTTTCTAGCACAGGAGGGAGAAACCCAGGTGCTGCTGGATAGTCGATGCAAGATTGAATCCATGTGAAAAGAAACGGTCTATCCTTTTGCAGCCCAAGTTGCTTTCATTTCACCCAGAAACCTGGCCACCTCTTCCAAGCTCACACATCTTCAGGCCTTAGAAAGTACCTTCAGCAAAGCTACAGTCCTGCCCAAGTACCTTCAGCAAAGCTACAGTCCTGCCCAAATTGTTGATTCCATACGGATTCGTTGTCTCAGAAGAAAAGAGACACCCTCCAACTCATTCGCAAGAGCTATTTTGAGTGACCTAATTAAACAAAAGAATCCGAGCTCTGAGCTGCTGCTCCTTTCCTGGAGCCCTTGATGGCCATCTCACTTTACCCCACGTTTTTACTCTGTTCTGTACCAAGTGTTATTCAATTATGTAAGAACCAGTCTCTGCAGTCTTTATAAATTTCCACGAGTCACTTTGATTTTTGGCCTCCCTAGAGATGTTCCTTTAGATTACGAGATCATAATTTCTGCAGGCTCTGTTGTATATATATTTGCAATATATGTATTTGCAATTTCTTAATATGCACAGAAGTAGTGGGGTCCTTCTCATTTGGATAAATTAAAAAAAAATTAAAAAAGGATGTTTCATACTATCTTTACTGTACCAAGGTGGGTGCTTTAGGAATGGCTGGGGGCAGTCTGCAGTGCAGTCCCATGTGGATGTGTTGCCTTTGTAAGCCCGGACCCGTTTGCAGCCTGACAGTGCCCTTCTCCAGCCAGGAGGGACCTCAGGCTGCACCAAGAGAAGACGCTTGTGGACTGTCCCACGAGGTAGACAGTAACTGTCAGGTCTACGCACATGGGCATAAAGTTCTTGTGCTCATTTTCAGCTTCCACACATCCTAGATTTATCTTTGGTCGTTCATCTAACATGCATTATGTCTGTCCATACTACAAGTGATTTTTTTCGCTGCCCAAAGCTTGTAGTGATTAAATACCTAGTTGATGTTGCTGTGCAACTCCAACCACCAAGTGTCTCTCCTGAGAAGCATGAAAAACCCCTGCATAGCTCTTCCACTCTTTTACCTTTCTTAATGATTTCTAGCAATGAATTCTGACAACTTTCTGAACATGCATATTCCCTTCTTTTCCTTCCCTATATATATTAGATAGTTTTCATCATATGCTCTTTAAGATGAACAGAAATGTGCATACAGGAGGGAGCTGGGAGGTTTGCTGGGTGGGCAGACTGTTCCTGGTAGCCCTCAGTGGGTGGATAAGTGGGTCTAAGGACTGATCTTCCAGATTTTGATGTGAGAAGTCTTTCCTTTTTAGGTTCTGTCTGGAATAATAATTAGGCGAGAATAAAATCATTGTCACCTGACGTATAATGGGGAAACTGAAAATAAATATTTAAAGTCTGGGAAACTTCATGGAGTGGAGTTGGGGCTTTAATCCAGCTGGGAGAGGGACGTGGGAGAGTGAGTGAATTAGTTTGTCGGTAAACATTTAACACTGGAGTTAAGGATGGAGGAGGATGGAGTTTTAAACTAGCTGGAAACTGCCATGGTACATCAAGACATATTTTAGCAATCGAGAGCAGACTGAGGTGTGTGTGCTTGTGACAGCTTGCGCATCCGACTGCGAGCCTGCTTTTCCGACATGGTGCAGAGGAAGCCATGATGTCTGCACTAAGGGTTGTTCCAGGATAACTATTCCGAGAATCAGATCCTCTAGTGAGATACTTTCAGGTATTTGTTCGGTGCGGATCAAGCTCTGGAGATATTTCTTGTTTTAACTGTATTTTTCAGGATTATTTTTTTTTTTCCCCAGTGATGTGTGTTCTGCCTGCTCAGTGCTGGCAGCCTGGCTTGTTTTTTGCTCTGCCATTTCGTGGTTTCAGCAGAAAAAAAAAAAAGCACTACAAAAGTTAGCAAGAACAAATAGCTCAGGAATGGAATGGCAACTATGAGAGCAATTCCCTTTTGGCTGTCAAGCACAGAACATGGATCACAAAGCTAAGCGTTTGCTATTTTTCATAGCTATTTTACACTGTAGCACAGAGAATCACATGGTTGCCTGTTAAAATTCGTGCCTTAATTGGAAAAACATATCCCTTTGGTATTTTGGTTCAAACTGCAAGGAAACCTAGAGTAAAAATTTCAGTCTGATTCCTCTTTTCTGGGGCAAGCAGCTGAATAAGTACAGCCTGGCCTGGCAATATCGAGGAGCTACTGTCAGAAGTGGACGTGCTAAAAATGGATCTGTAAGATACAGAGAAAGTAACCCAGACTGAATAGGATTTGTTGGGTAGTAGCAGGAGAAGAGCTGTTGGACACTGCCTTTGGTTGTCTTGGTTTTTTTTTATGGGAGTGCAATATTAGATTAGACTGCTAACACGCAAAATACCAATTACGAAGTGCGTCTCACTAAATAAAATATAACTATTGACAGAGACCACAAAAACAGGGAAAAGTACAAAGTCATAACTCTTCTTAAATACCTTTCACTTCTAAAGATTTAGGGATATCTTACTTTGTCCTTGAACTCCAGAGAGAGAATTCATTCCTTTCTCCAAATCCTTTTTCTCTGGGATTGAACAATAACTATAGTCCTTTCCTTTACTGCCTCAACATACCACTCTCCTTATCGACAGAAACGGCTGTTGCAGTTCTGACCTGGCTGTCTTCAAAACAGCCACTGCATCTTCAGTGTTACACTTAACATCCCTTTTTATGGGCGAAGAGGAAAAAACCTGACGTGGAAAGGATGTATTGCTAGCGTACTTGAGATCTGAACAATCTAATCAAAGAGTTATTGCCGGCTCAGATCTAATTGCTATAGGTCGAGCAGGAAGATAGAACTGTGAATGTAACAATTTCATCTGCATTATTAATTAGACTTTTTCTGTAATGCTAATTGTGGTTATACTCAATGAATATACAGAGATGTTATTCAAACAAGTTAGGAATTAGCCACCTGGTGGTTAGAAAAAAATGATGTTAGGGTTAAACAAACTAGAACAAAGCCCCAGGCAGGCTGAGGCAGGTTTGGGCAAAGCCTGACGAGCCTCACTCCTGCCACCTCGCAAAGCCAGCGTGATGTCTGTGGCCTGCTACTAGCAATGGTGATAGGCTGTTTACTGGGCAACAAGGTCTTTCAGTCAGTATTATCAGCTCTTAACGCTTTTCTCTTTCTTTTTCCCAGCAAAATGTCACAGTGGCAGGTTCATCCAAGAGCCCTTAAATAATTAAAGAATGAAGGTGACTGTTCTGTTAAAAATATACATATGCAAATTCATCTTAAAAGCAGCTGCTTGTGCCAAAGGCTGAGTTCTGTGAGCGTTAAAATCCAGTTACTCGTGTGTTGGATGGACGCAAGAGAAGGGGAGTGTTACTTCTGTGGAGGCAACTAAAGCATTTCGAATTTCTCCTGTAGGGGCCTGTGTTCAGGCAATTTGGGATATTGAAAAGCCCGTTACCCCAACGCTGACCCACAGCCAGGCTCCTTCAGAGCACTCTGGTTTAGAAGGTGTACTACAACTCTGCTGAAGCAGTGGCAGGTCCAGGTGAAGTAGCTCCAGCTGCCACCCACCCTTGTCTATGAGGATGCATTTCCAACCCATGGCCATCCTATTTCTGTTTTGGGCCAGTTTCTTTCTCCAGCTGTACTGCGTACCCAAAACTCTCAAATGATTGGTATTTAAGAAAAAACCCAGCAGTTAAAGTGGCAGATCTGAGGAGGTGCTGACCTCTGGGAGAGGGTAGGGTGATGGAGAGGGGAAGGGTCTGGGGTTGACGACTCCCTGGCCTGGGTCAGCACCAGGTGGGCGCTTTGCTTCAGCAAATATTAACACGTTTTAGCTGAACCTGATGGGTTTGACTGAATCAGGTTAGGGAGCAGTCAGATGAGCAGTTTACAGCAGGCAATTTGAAAGGGTGCCAGTTTTTCCCAAGGGAGGTGGTGGTGAGAAGCTACTCGTGAACTGGGAGCCGTAACCTTTTCACCCAGCTGAGCTCCAGCCGGGGCAGGGTGTAACCAGAGCCTGCAGCTGAAACACAAAAAATCATAGATTAGAAACTGGGAAGAAGGGAGGGAGAAACCCCCACAGATTTAGTAGGAAAAGCTCAAATTTCAGCATGACAAGATTGGAAAATCAGTGTGAATTTAATAAGACAAAGATTTTTGTACCAGTATGTCTCTGGGAAAAATAGGAAAAATTATTTCTTTTTGTTCAGCGTCTGAAAAGAAGCACTGAGCAGGCTTTCAGCCAGAATCCTCTCCTCTCTTCTTTCTCCTCTTCATTTAGCTCATGGATGCTCCTCCTCTGATCGGTGCTGCTTGTCAGCCCCCAGCGCTGGAGGCTTCTGTGGCAGGACGTGTTTTCTCCTTGGTGGTGGTTATTTCACTCCTTCGTCGTGAAGAAGCCACAGCACATCAGGGGCTGAACTGTAGCCCCTGTAATCCACTCAGGTGGACTGAGAACAATATGCATCATAAAAATTTAAAAGTCAGAAAGCAGTGTGAAAAGCAAAAAGTCTGTTCACAGAGTCTCTTTTCTCTTTAAGCCAGTCTCCTGTTTTTTTGAGGGCTGATTTATTGCTTTTGAACCTACTGAACCGTGCTGAAACCTAAATTCAGCATGAATTTATAAGGATGAGAACATGCTTGCTTTAATTTTCAAGTTTTTAAACCTCAATACCTGAGTATTTTATAATATAAATATACTATATAATACAATATTATATCTATTTATAATTAAACTATATAATATAGTTTAAACATATCCTACTTTTTAATATTGTGCTTTAAAATTACATTTTATTTTTATATAAGAAAATTAATTCCATAAATGTGTAAACTGAGGTAACTGCTCCCAATTATTAATATTAGCCTTGAAGAGATGAATTTCTATTTCCCCTTTCATCATAATTCCATTAAAGTGTCAACATGAACTACTGTGAATTAATCATTTGATATCATTATTTTTAGTAATAATTTTTTCCTCACCTTTAGAGAAAGCTGTCCCGACAAGCGGTGATATATGTTACCTCAACATGGAGTGAAAGGTAAGAAGGAAATTCAGATGTGTTTATTGAGTTAAAATAAAAAATTAAGAAGGATTTTGAATTTCTCTTTTCATTGCAAACATTCTTGATGTTACCTGGAAAAGACATGTGACAAAAAAGCACTAGAAGGAAGATGCTGTCCCAGTAATGTTTGCAAAATGTTTCATGGCACTTTTGAACAACTCGGATAGTTCTATTGAAAATGTAAAAAACAAATTTAAATGCATTTCCGTTAAAAAAGGGCAGACCCATCATTTTAGTCATCTATAATTTACAGCTTCTGATTAACCAGAAAAGTTTCCCTGCTGCTGGAACAACCTTTGCTGTGGAGTTATGTCTCATGTTATCTGTGGGGCGGAGGCAGTGGGCAGTGGCTGCCAGTGTCACACACCTAAACCGTGTTCTTCACATCTTGGTGAAGGGCAGGTTTGATGGGTATAGGAGAAGTCAGGCAAACCAGCTCTGCCTGCCTCTGCAAGGGGAGCACGTTAGCTTTAACAGCCCGGCTAATTAATTGCATTTAGGGCATACCTGCCCTACTTCTGCCATGTAGACAGCCACGGCTGCCTGCCCGGCGCTGCCATCGGCGGGAACAGGGAGGGCATCTTGGGCCACCCACAGGGCTCCCCGCTCGCCCTGCACCCACGGAGAGCACCGGGGCGTTGGAGGAGCTGAGCCAGAGCCAAATTAGTGTTTCTGCTCTTTCAGGTTTCTGAAAGATTGTTAAAAGCATTTCCTTTACGCGCATATACTCACCCGCGCGCTTTAGAGAACTGCGCTGACAGTTTGGGTTTTAACAGTTGGTGAATTAAGGGACGAGAGATAATCAGAGGGTCCCTCCTCACAGCTGCTGGGGTGCACCGCTAGCAGGCTCTTTTTTGTCAGTATTACAGTCTGGTTGGCTTTGTGGCAGTTGTTTTTTAATTAGAAGTTATCTAAAGTGTAAGGTATTTTAGGACCACAAAATAATACAGGCTGCACCCCCAGCAAGCTGAGCTTCTGATATATTATCTTGCCTTTTTCTTTTTCCCTGAACCCATTTCTGCAGTGTTATCTCAGCAGTCCAATTCATGAGTCAGGCTCCTTTTTTCTTTTCTTCTTTTTTTTTTTTTTAGAGCGTTGCCTTTCTGATACAGTGACAAGCAATCTGTGAAAAATGTAGAACTGATAAAAGAAAAAGAAATTGTTTACAGATAAGACTGCTTCATCTTTTGCTGTTTTACCAGAACAAACAAAATTGCTTTGTGAACTTGAGAAAGAATGTAGGGTTTTTAGTTCCTGAAAAGTAGATTTAGAACAAAGCAGGAATCAGCACACAATACAAGAGAAATGGGACTTGGACTATGTTATTATAAAACTCAGCTTTTCATTAGCAGTAACTGTTAATTAGTCACTGAGAGCCAAGGAGTCCGACCAAGGCCTTTTGGTTTGGTGTGTTGCTAATGAGGATGGCATAACACATCTCTGCATTGCGTGGCAGGGCTCCAGATTGCCTGTGCCCGTCTCTTGCCCAGCCCAAATCGTCCTTTTCCAACCAGATTTAGGAAAAAAAAAAAGTTAACAAGCAGCATCCACATAATCTAAGTTTTCAGCTGTTCCCAATCCACCTGCTAAGCCAGGATGAAGACGGAGTCATTTTACAGAACTAATGTTAACAGTTTAAGGAAAGCTGACATTTTTCTTCACCTACTTCTGTGCAAAGAGAGTCCGGCTAAAATAGCCCTGAGATGGTCTGGTATCTCAGCTGCCTGTACACTGCAGGAGATAAAGAGCAATTAAATGATCTATTAATAGATTTGGGTCATAATTAAAAACTTATTTGACTGTGACTATGTGCCTGTGCCTTAAAAACTAACTGGCATGGCTGAGCTTAAGTTGCTGAGCCCTAAGGTGCTTTGGTGGCGATGTGGCTTTCTGAGTCTGGTAGAGACATCAGTGGTGCTGCTGGACCTGGGAAAAGCTGTTATTTCTTGTCGACTCATGTCTCACAGCTCATCCACCGCTGCCTGCTGGGTTCTCACTTTTCTAAGGGCATTTTGGATGAAATAACCCAACTCGTTGTACCATGTTCTTGGGGCAGTGGAAGGTACTATTTCTTAGGACTTGTGTCCATAGAGCAATGCAGGCTTATACAAAGCTGGAAGAAATGGTGCCCGTGTATCATTAGAGGTAGTGTTTCTTTCAGCCCCATAGGCCATGGCTTCCCACCACAAACACGCATCATCCTGCTTCTCCGAGGCGGTGGCAGCAGCAGCTCCCAGGATTTCAAAGCCCATTGACTTCTCGGTTTCGTTTTATCTGCTGCTTTGTACTTCTGAGGCTCTCCAGGGACTGATGTCAGATCCTCACAGCAAAGGCTGCCTTGTTTTCAATTTTCTGTGGCACGAAATGTCACTACTGGAGAACCTGTGCCTGGCTGGTGCTGTTGTGCCCTTCAGCAGGGGTCTGCAGCGAGGAGCCTGCGGCAAGCGGGAGCTGCTGGCCCACGGCAGGACCTGCCAAAGGAACGTCCCCAGCCGTGGCTACTTGTAGGCTGACACATATCGTTTCACCCAAGGTACTGTGGGACAGTCATTTTTTTACGGCCTTTTGTTTCCTTTAAATCATTTATTCTAGAAATTCCATCCACTCAAAAGAAAAAAAATAGACAAAAAAAATTCCTTTGAAGCTAACCAATGGTACTCTAGTTTTAACAGAAAATGAGTGCTTGGTGGACTGTTGACAGCAAATAATTTATTCATTGAATTTAGCTCTTTTATGTTTCCCGGTTGTCAGTAAACAGATGATGACAATAAAATCCAGAAATGTATATGTCGCTCATATGCAAATCAGTAAAAGAGTATTTTCTGTGGATAAACAACTCAAAGATTGATCTGACCATGGACTGTATAGTGCAGGACTGTTTTGCATGTTTAATATTCTCAATTTTTGTGATTTTAATTAGAGACACAGGCACCTTGCATGCTTTTCATGAAGGGATTAATTTTAGGATCAGGGCCTAATGCGATAGATGTAGCTGGAGAATTAAACTTAGTTGCCAGAAAGATATGCTGAAATACCAGCAACTGCTGAGTTAATGCTCATGTGCCAGGATTACTTTTTAAAATAAGTCTAAAATAATATATAATATATATTATTTAATATATGATATAATTATATAATATATTATACATGCAAAGTTTAGCACTGCTGTTAAAAATGAGAGGAGTGTGTTATCACTGGTGTTATGGTTGATGGGCTTCTATTACTGAGATTTTTAAGAACTGGCTAGATAAAAACCTGCGAGGAATGATTTAGGTATGGGTGATCTCACCTCAGCACAGAGGGGTTGGACTCGGGAGGTCTCTTGTTTTCTGGGAGTCTTTCTGCAGAGAAGAGATTTGGATACAACAGGTGAAATAACAGAAAGCTGGATGCGATGATCCCAATAAATCATGTTGAAATTTTTAGTAGCAACATCAGCCCGGAGGGTCCAGTTGGGCTTAGGATCTGCAGGATGACTGCAGACTGTGTTCAGCCAGAACAAAAGCTGGCCCCCGCTCCAGTGAATTCAGTCTTATTCTCAGGTCCCTTGCAAAGCTCTTGATGTGCTTTTCATCCCTTTATTAAAAAAAAAAAAAAAAAAAAAAAGCCAACCAAACCTCCACTCGGCCAATGAAATAGGATGATTTTTGAATGTAAGATAATAGCTAATACTTCCATTTGAAGGCAAGATTGTTATCAAATAAATGAGTACTGCTGTTTTGATACTATATTTCTCATGCTGCTGTTACGTACATTTAGTACTGATCTATCATGCTATGAAATATGCATATGCCACTAAATATGTTGACCGGGATTTCTCAAAAGAACAATTTTCTACAGAATACTTCAAAAATGCAGTCTGAAATCATTTTGCTGCTCCTGGCTTGGAAGAAGGGACAGACTTTTTATATCATAGAAGATTAATGTGTAGTCAGAAGGAAGAGAGTGCTTATATTTGGATCATTCTTCACAAGCAAAAGGCTGACTTTGTTTCACAGTGATTGCCTTTGTTTGATAAATAGTTCCTGGTTGAAATGGAATACGTAAATATTTAGGGACATAAATAACTCAGTCATGGTAATGACTTGTAGACAGTGATATATCAATGCCATTATGGAAATTTGTGTTCAGCATCATAAACAAAAGCTAAACTGTATAACATGGGAGGGTATTTCTCTATAAGCATTCCAGGAAGCAGAAGTTTGTATCTGTACACTGCAGATTAGCATTTCTACAAAAATGTGTACTCAATCTATCCAGACTTGCCCCGAGGCTGCTCTGAGTATGGCTGCAAGAGGACAGAATAGGGATAAGCCTTTAATATATAAGTAATATCAGACAGGCAGAGAACTGCCCCAGGGAGAGACGGTGGGAAAGAAGTCCCTTGAGCATCTAATGCTTAGAGCTGACCTGGGCTGGCTTTGTGCAGGTGAAGCAAAAACTATGCGCAAAACAAGAGCAGAGGTGGACTTGGGTGTCCACCAAGGAATGGGGTGGCTTCTCAAGCTGGGGAGGTGGGAAGGGGCTTGCAAGCCTTCGTGGAGGACACTTTGTCGTGGGGCTGGTGATGAGAGTTCTGCAATAATCATCCACTGGAAAGAGGATGAAGAGGAAGATACAGATGTATTTCGGGCTGAAGGTGATTGAGAGCTGCTGTTGTGCTGTTGCTGTGAAAAGGCTAGTGTTGGCCCAGAAAAAAAATATTATGGATAGATATGAGAAGTATTGCAGGTCCTTGTGAAACCTGCATACAAATTTAATCACTCGTGCATAAGAAATTCAGAGAAGTGGGGCAAAGAGTGTTTAAAACTAATGCCAGTTTTCTAATTTATTCTGTGAATTGGCTGCACAGTGACCTGCCTTCTCACATTTCTTAACTTCTGGTGCTTGATTTTGTAAATGTCGAAACATTTCTAGCACAGGTTTTGTTTATTTGTTTGTGTTTTGGGTGGAAATGTATGCAATGTCTTTAAATGCATGTTACCATCTGGAAACAGGGATGAGAGCCAAAAAACCACAGACGGCTCTCTTAAAAACTCCAGCCAGGGCTTTTCAAATCACATCAAGACTTACTGATTTATGGGATGCACAATTGTTGAATATTGTGAAGCACATGGAGCCTGAGGAATGATGAACTTTAGATGAGATTTTATAGGTTCTCCAGGGATACTGAAATTAAAGTGGTCCCTCTACCCTGCTCTGTGCGCACCAGATTCAGGGAAGTATTACTGACCGAGTGTGACCTCCAAGGATTACTGGTTGTGCTTGGGATGTACTTTCACATTTCCAAGAGCCACTGAGGGCTCTTTTTCTTGTCGACAAACCTTCTCTCTCCACTTCTCAATGAAAATTAACAGGGAACCCCACTGTTATATACATCTTCCTGAAGCAAGCAGATATTCTTACCCCTTCTGTTCTAAGAATACTATTGTCAGTATATATGAATTGCCTAAAAAAAATCACAACTATTTGATTAAATAGAATAGCTAAAAGACAATAGGAAAAAAGCAGCGTTTATTTCAGCTTATATTTGTGCAACAGTGTGTCTGCACTGTTTGCTGGAAACTGTATGTGCTGTGTGGAAAATCCAAGAGCCGAAGAAAATGTGAAGAGTGTATCTTACAATAGCACACTGCTAGAATAACACTGCTTGAAAGGGGTCACTGCGGTGGCTTTTTGACTCAAGGAGTTTAGATAGAAGACTAGATCTCTTCAGGTTCAGAGATCTCTCTTTATGCAGAGAAAAGGAATATATCTTTCTTTTTCTATAGAAGCAATTGCTAATTTAGTTTAATTTAGTTGATAATTTATTCATGCATCCTGCTGCCTTTGCTTTCCAGTGAAAGCAACGTGTGCTCACCTTCCAAATGCAATCACGTGCTGTAGGAGTCTGGAGGCTACATGTATACAGCATTCTTCAGGAAGGAATTTCTGGGTTTTTTCTCCATGTGCCTTTTTTGTTGGTTTTTTTGTTTGTTTGTTTGTTTGTTTGTTTACTTCTTCTTTTCCTCCAAAGGGAATGAGCAGTTTGGGTTCAAATACCCAATTTCATTTGCTCTCTCTGCCTACACTGTTTGCACAAAGCTTCCTTTCTTTTTACCCTCCACATTTGTGATACCCTTAATAAGGAATCCCTGCATGAGCATAGGGAACTGTGGCAAAGTTGCTCCAAAGAAAAATGAATTAAAAACCCAGCTAAAAAAGTCTGATTCATGTTTATTTATTGGAAACTTCCTCCCTGTCAAGGAGCAGAATGATGGTGTCGGCCAGGGAAAGCGCATCATGGGGACAGGGGCTGGAATGGGAGATCCAGTACAGCAACAGGCACAGCAGCTCTCAGCCCCAGGTGGTAGAAACCTGATAGATGAGGGTATGTGTGAAAAGTGCCCGGCTATACATAAACCAGAAGAGGTTTTTTTTTCCCTCTCCTCTCCTTTTTCTCACAGGAAAGGGAAAAAGCATCCGTCCCTCAGGAACCAAACAGCCTCCCTGTGCTTGTGACCTATAGCTACAATCAGGTAATCCAGGATAATACAATGAGATGTCTCTCACTGGAAATTGATCTTACCCAATATTCTGCTACCTTGCTCTTCCCTGTCAAATGGCGGCCTCTGCTTTCCTCCAGGATTCCTGCAAAAACCTGCACAGCAGCATAAAGGGAGTTGTACCGTGTATGAGTGTAAAAGTCAACAGTCGTGCTAGAGGCGGGAGGGCCAAGTCCCACATCTCAGGCTTTAGAGACAACTGATTCTCAGCCAACTATAAAACCAAACATAAAGCTCTGAATTTTCAACGTCTGCGGCTCAGTGAGGCCTGACATCATTTACTGCAACTTTACTGATATTAATAGACATTGTTTTTGTCAATCACATTTATATTACCGTAGTAATTGACTGTGTAAAAATCTTCAATGTGCCAATGCTTATAAGACCTCTAAAACATAAGAGGGCAATTTATTTCTATTATACAGAGGGACAGGTGCAGCCAAAGGGCTGCTTCTCCTGGGTGACAGAGGATACCTGTGTGGTCTTTCACAGCCATGGAGGAACAAGCCTGCTGAGTCCTCCGGGTGCAAGGCAGCTCGGATCAGAAACGCTGTAGTTATCCAGGTGGGTTTAGCCTCCCAGCAAGAGGGAACCTCTCCATTATAGCACCAAGCTGATATCTTAGCTGAGTTAGAGCGTGAGCTGTGTTTGTGTGCAGGACCCCTCTGTTGCTGTGGGTAAACTTCTCTGCACCCAAAACCTGAAGATCTGTGTAATCTCAGGCTCCTCCAGACCCCACCTGTGGAATGTATCTATCTGAATCATATGGAGCAGCTGTGACTGCATCTTTGTAACCCACCGTCTGTGTCTCCTGTGGTCTAAAACGTAGGAAGTGCAGAGATGGGACAGTCTCACCCTGGGCGCTGTGAACACAAAGACATCCAGAGCTCACCAGCAGACTCTTGGAGATGCTGTGCTGTGTAAACAAGGCACCAATGCTGGACCTTTTGGCACAAAATACATCTCTGGGAGTGGGGGGGAAATCTACATTTTGCAGTTTTATATTTTTTTAGGAGTAAGAGAGATGACACATGCTAGGCAAGGAAAGCCATAATTTTCTAGGCAAACTCCCTTTGGTTTCAAAGGAGAGTGAGGCCTAACAATCAATGGTTGGCCTAACAATCAAGGATTTAGGAAGGAAAGCAAGAACAGTAGAAGATCAAGAGAAAAGTGGTGAGGAGAAAACAAAGTGAAGCAAACTAAATGTCGGCTAAAATATTTGTCTAAACTTCAACCTGCTACCGAGAGGTGAAACACGGCAAATCACTGCACAGAAGAGCTCTACTGATAGAAATGATACAGCACATCAGTTGAAAACAGGCATGTGGGGTGAGGCCTAAGCAGGATTGAAAGAAATTCTCTCTGTATTTGTTGCCCAAGAGGTCGATTATTGCTGTGTGTAACCATATGCGGGCAACAGGGAACAGGCCACGTCTTCCTGGAACGGGTCCAGTGGAGGGCCACGAGGATGATCAGAGGGATGGAGCACCTCTCCTATGAAGACAGGCTGAGAGAGCTGGGGTTGTTCAGCCTGGAGAAGAGAAGGCTCTGGGGAGACCTTATAACAGCCTACCAATATCTTTAGGGAGCTACAGGAGAGCCGGAGAGGGACTCTTTGTCAGGAAGAGCAGTGACAGGACAAGGGGCAATGGTTTTAAATTGGAAGAGAAGAGATTTAGACTAGATACCAGAAAGAAATTCTTTACTGTGAGGGTGGTGAGACACTGGAACAGGTTGCCCAGGGAAGTTGTGGATGCCTCATCCCTGGAAGTGTTCAAGACCAGGCTGGATGGGGCTCTGAGCAACTCGCTGTAGTAGGAGGTGTCCCTGCCCATGGCAGGGGGGTTGGAACTAGATGATCTTTAAGGTCCTTTCCAACTCTAACCATTCTATGATTCTATGATTCTATGGAGGTAACTCACGACTGTGCAAGAGATATGAAGTAATTTCTAAAAATCATCTTTCTCATTCAGCAGTGGTCTCTGGCAATGGACACTCTCTGGCAGGGTGAAGAACAGACCCTCACATTGCTGTCCAGAGGAGCTGAGAGAGCCCAGCAGGAGTTAACGTCACCGTCCCTTGTTTTGGGAGCAGTCTGGTCTGGTAGAAATTACTGTCCCATCCATCAACATTAAATCTGTTCTTTATGAAAAGCCTCTGCACCCACACACAGGAAGGTCCAATATAAATAAATACCCTACATGGCTGTTCCCCTGCTTTTACTTTCTCCCCTTAGTATAGGTTTTGCCATTTTGTAGGTTTATATTGCTGCCACAGTTGATGGTTGATGGTTCAACACTTGCAAGTGCTGCAGCTCGTGCTAATTTTGGTGGTGAGGGTATTGACAGCTCTGCAACCACAGCAGCATGGCTCTCAGCATGGGCTCTTCCGAGCCCCATGTGGGAGGTGATTTCAAAGAAGCCCATGGTGTTCAAGTTTCTTTTCAGTTGGCATCTGGCTACCCTGGGTGTATCCAGGGATCCCAAATTGTTACATACACTTTCTGTACATTTTCCTTTGCTGCTTTGCATTTTCAATCCGAAAACCATCAGCTGTTTTCTTGTGGGTCTCAGCCTAAAAGTAACCTGAGCACCAGAAGCAGAGACATGAAATGTGCAGGGAAAGGAGGATGAAGACCAGTACGGGAGTCTGAAATTTTCTTTTGTAGGATAATCCCAGGTCTTAAATGTTCCTTGTTCCCCAGAATGACGATCTCTGTATAAAAATGTGCTTGCACTGGTGTTTTTTCTAAAAATGTCATGAAATTGAATTACATCCCATTTGCTCTAATCATTTATATTGTGAAAACAACCGTTGCGTCTCACCTATCAAGACAAGATGGTTAATATTGCTTTCTTTAGCCAGCAGGGAGGGTTTTTTCCATTGCCTGTGCTGCAGAGAGCTGACCATATTTGTGATGGATTTAAACTGGCAGGTGTGTGTTTTGGTTGTTCAATTCACACTCTGGTATTTATAGTTTCTGTTAGACTAATAATGAATCTTTGAAGAAGCCCATCTGTTAAGCTGCACAGCCACAACTTTGAAGACTTTAATTTCTCTTGAATTGCAGTATTCTCAGCTGCACAATGAAAGACATCTTTTGATCAGTCCGCAGCATTATAACTTCTCTGCCAGGCTTATTGTACTTACAAATGTTCTGATTCGTATGCTCGTGGTGCTTAAGATCTGCATTACAGAGTAACCAGTGGCGAAGCATCACAGATTTGCATGAGGCCGCCCCAGTTAAAAACAGGTGAAAGAGGGTGGGTGAAAGCCCCTTCTGATGGCTAGGCTCTTCTCGCCTCAGCCAGCTGGCAGGAGTGGCACTTGATAAATTTTCGCTAAGATTGAGGAAAAACGTCGCCTGAAAATGTTTCATGAGGACATGAAAACGTGCCAAGGACAACAAAACTACAGAACGGCTGATGCTGGAATGGCAAGGATGCGTTGCTGGCTCATGGTCAACTTGTTGCCCGCCAGCCCCTCCCCAGGTCCTTTTCTGCAGAGCTGCTTTCCAGCTGTCTGGCCTCCCTGTGCTGTGTTGGTGCGTGGGGTTATTTCTGCCCAGGTAGAGGATTTTGCATGTCTCTTTACTGAATTTTGTGAGATTCCTGTCAACCCATTTCTCCAGCCCACTGAGGTCCCTTTGAGTGGCAACACAAACTAAATCTCTTGGATGTATCTTTCCTCCATGTCTGTACCCCATGGACTCTTCCGAGCAGGTCCCTGAAGAGGCCAAAATGAGGGCCAGCTGCTAACCTTCCTTTTAGATGTAGAAAGTCTGTGCCGTGTACAAGGTTTAGATTCAACTCTAGGTAGAAGTCCCCAAAATGCTAAATAGCAGCTTCAGGAAATATCAAACACAACTCTCCTGGTAGAGGGATCATGAAGGGAATTTTATTCCCCTTGTCATTGGGTCTGCTTCTAAAGTCCTGACTGCTTTTTAGTGTCTTTATTCGAGCAAGTGCCAAGCAATTCAATTTCTGAGAGAACTTCTGACTCAAGGGGTGAAGTTTGATGTTGGGCCAGGGTGAGAATCTGGGGAAAGTCTTACATAGGAGCCTGTGGGTTGCTTCCTTTCCTGGCAGAAAATGTGGGTATTTTGCAGTGTGTTGTAAAAGTGGAATCACAAAAGAGGAAAATGGGCTCAGTTAAAATTGATGTTGCTTTGACTAGGCAGAGGTAGGTCACAGGAAAAAATTAAACTGAACGCTTTGAATAAGTCCATGCATTTCCAAATGACATTTCTTTTTACATTTCCCTAAAGTAAATTAAAAGAAGAATAAGCCCCAAGTAAATGAGATGAAAACATTTTATTTTAGACTCCATTAGAAGTTTTAGCTGACTGGCAAAGAATTTTGAGTTGTTTTGCTGCAAAAAGTTTCTCTGAATTTAACTATTTTGTTTAGTTAGTGATCCAAAAAAATTGATTATCCCTGAACTTCTCATTTTTCTTCAAAAACTGGGGATGGGTGAAAAAAGGAATCTGATATTTATGAAAATATCACTGATTATTTTTTTTTTAACTTGGAAATATTAAAAAACTCATGTGATATAGCTCTAATTCACATTAGGAAGGCTTAAATTTTACTGTTGTGAGCACAAGAGTGAGACAAGACTTGGAAAGATGAAAGATAATACAGGTTTTGACAGATTTAAAGAAAAAAGAAAAAGCCATAGTTTTAGTAGAAATGGTGTGAGCATGCAAGATGTGCGTTACCTTTTGAATGTGATTGGTTTTCTAAAGAAGACTGGCAAGTGAAGCATACGAACTACAGCATCAGAGCTGGAAAAGAGAATTTTTCTCTGCTGTACACCTTGCCAATGAAGAAATAATACTCTCTTTCACTTTCAGACCATTTATTGTATTGTACAGTCTAAGTTTTACTGGATATTCTTTTGCTTCCTTTGGGAGACTGACAGACTGACTGATCCCCATGTCCCCATGGCTTTTTTTCTTAAAAGTCATCTCTTCGTTTCCTTTCTTCTGGTACTTACCATTGTATCATGAATGATTTATCTCCTTTATTTAAATAGTGTAAGTCTACCCAGCTAAGTTTGCAGAGCCATTTATTTAGGCAGTTCTGCTTTATCAAATGGCACTAAGCATGGTTCAGCAAGTGATCCTTTTCAATAGCGTGAATTAGAGAAATCCCTCAAATCCCTCAGATTTCATCTCTACCAAGTTAAATTCTACCATTTTTCTTTGTCAATATTTTGAAATTCCTTTTCAAACAGCTCATTCGAAAAAGAATTTGAAACATAGGATTTCTCTCTGTGTGTATGAAAGGCATAATCTGTCCAGACAATAACCACATGAAGAGTTACACAAGGCTTCTTTCCTGTAACTGTATTTCATCTAAGATTTTATCCAAGATACTCCAGAAACACAAAGTAATTTTGCATATCTTTCAATGTATTTTTTATTCCTTCTGAGCGCTTTCCAAATGATCTTTCTACGAGTCTTTTCCCACCAATCATGTTAACCACAGAGGTATGCTCTACAATTTTTGACTCTACATTAATGCATGTAATTTTATCTTTTAACCTTTTTGGACAATGTCGTTTCCCTCCCTTGCGTTCTCAGACATCTTTTGACTCATAAACTGACTTCCACAGACATTTGGATGCACGCACATTGCTGACAACCTACTTGTCCATCACCTTTTCTTATTGCTGGTAGTAAAAGTCTTAGTGCTGTGTTGTGATTTTCCCCTTTCTTTATTTTCCATCTTTTCTGTTGCAGTCATTTCCCCCTATCTACTAAGTATTTTTCTTTGGCTTATTTTTTAATGACTTTTATTACTTCATGCACTCTGTATCCTAGTGGGACAGTGAGGAATAGATAGCTGAGCATTGGGATTCCTTGAGTTTTGCTCTAAGAAAGTGGAGAGACAGAGGAACCCAGTAGCCAGAACCCTAAGTAATATCTTGAGACAGATGGATTCAAATTCTTGTTAAAGCAAAATTTATGCCTGGCCAAGCACTTAACTCCCCAGGGCTTTAGTTCCCGGGCTGAAAAATTAAGACTTTGGGACTCTCAGTACCTCAAATTGCAGAGCACTTGGCCCTGTAGCAACAGGTAGCTTTACAAAGATTAATTGAAAGCGTAGGGCTTCCTGAGCACTGCCTGTAACACTTTTGGGGTGTATAAGCTCTAGGGGCTCAAGGTCCAAATCCTGTGGAAAGAGAGAGATCAGCAGGAGCATATATACACTCTCTAGTCTCTGGTCTGGAAAAGTCCTGCAAGGTAAGCAAGGAGTCTTTGTCCTGTTATTTATTGCTTTCAGAGATACAATGGTTCTTCTAGAAATATTTTCAATATTTTTGGGATATATTTTACCTGGCTCCATTGCTTAGTTTTGACAACAACAAAATAAGAAAATTATAAAATCTTTGTTGAGAACAATCTGCCTCCAAGTGCCACTTCAGAAATCCAGTGATGTTCTTTAGCAGCACTTCTGCTCAAGTCTCACCTCAAAGGGAGATACCTGAAGATCAACCCTATAGCTTCTCAAGATCATGGAAACTACAAGAGAAAACATAGACAGGGTCACTGTCAAAGAGGGTCTGCTTCTCTGTGCTATTTTTAGTCATAGTTGCCAGTTCCAGGGAACTGGATTCTTTGTGAAATGGGCTCCCATGAGCAATATATGGCATATATGTATCCAGCCTGCTGCTCTGATCCAGCTAGCACGTGAAGACTGCTCTTGCCCATTGATACAGGTTATCACCTGATGATAGACCAACTTGGGTCTCTGGTCTAAATTTTCATAGCTGTTTAAGAGAACAGGGACATCCAAGCTCCAAATCAACTAGAGTTGAAGTTCTTATAAAATATAAAACTTAGTGTCAGATGCAAAAATTGTGCTCTTTGACATCTTGTCTCTGTCACCATCTTTTAAGGTTTTCTTTTGGAGGGCTATTCTATATATATTGTATATTTCTATATGTGTACGGTTGCTATCAGCTATTTAAGCTTTTTTTTTTTTTCTCAAAAAATAACATTTCAGAAGGTCCTTAGAGACTGAAACAATTTAATGACCTCTTTAAAAATGTAGTGTTCAAAACTCTGCAGCATTCTGCAACTAACCCACTAATGTTATAATGTTTGTAATTGATTCAGCATCTGCAGTGTCTTTGGCAACATACAGGGAGCAAAAGCCAAGTGGTTTATGTACCTGAAAGTTTATAATCAGATCCAGCCAGACACAGAGTACATCTATTGCCTATTAAAATAAGCAAAACAAAGAGCAACAGCCAGGTCTCTGGCTGGCATAAATCAGTGCAATTTCAAAACACCATCAATTTCACCCTTTCCCTGAGAACCTGACTCATTTTTACCCTCAGTCAATGTCAAGGAGCGAAGCTGATACCACAGCAAAAAGAACTTTCTACCTTGAAAACTTTTCTTTCTAATTGACTGAAGTTTTCATAGTCAAGCAATTTTTTTTTTGTAAAATATTAGTCCACATTTCAGCAAATATGAAGCTCATTAAAGCTCCACCAGCTTCAGCAGGAAAAAGCAATGCTCAAACTGATAGTGATGAAGGATCAAGTCTAGGCAACTGCTATGAAATTGTAATTTGGAAAGTAGGCAATCTTGGGTAATGCACTGTGCTTTTTTTCTCTTGTATACATTTAATCGATAAGGTTAAATCATGAGTTGTGAATTTTTTATTGGGTTGCTTTAATTCCCTTTTAGTTACATTTTAGGAATTATTCTTTCAAGAATGTTTCCCTCTACTTTATAAAAATTTGTTTTAAACCTTATGTTGCGGTAGGGCATACCTGTTTGCAGTCTGTAACTTAATGTCACCACCTCATGAAAAATGGCTGTAACACGGACGTTTGCAAATACACCAAATTGCTATGTTCAGAAGGGTTAGTTGAAAGCCTTAACTAAACATAACAAAATACAGATGGCCTTCAATAAAGAGCAATAAAAGGGTTTGTGGTTCAAAAGTAATTTATGTCTGAAACTGTTGTCCTTGGCAACACACCTACACGGTTCATCTGGGGAATGTGTTACTGTTTTGTCTGCTGGAAGGAAAAAAAGAATATTTAATGAAAATAAAAGGCAAAATATATTATTGTAAAGGGGTGAGGAAAGAATCTAGATTAACACAGCATTTCACTATTTTTGTTAATCCTGATCAAGAATTATCATAGAACTATCCGGTATGTTTTAACTCTGTATAGGAGATGTTCTATTTTGAGATGAAAGGATAAAAAAATTGGGTCTTTAAATAACATCCCCACAGGAACATGTCTTGAGGTGTTTCTAGATATCTTTTTCTCTTTAAAGATGGAAATTTGGAGCTGCTTTCCCCTTTGTATAATTGTACAGCTGTCAATTTTCCTTTACAGACCACAGGACAAAACATTAAAAATCACATAAAAATTCATGAAAGAAAAAAAAAAGTAAAATCATGAGCACAATGGTGGCTAGGAAAGGTTATTACTGGAGCTGTTTGATAAGAATATGCTCCTTGCATTTTTTAACCTGGAAATGCCACTGTTTCTAGACTGGCATGTATTTATTTAGTGTGTGCTCCTGATAGCCATGCGATAACTGTCTCAAAGCTTGACCCCATCACCCACATTTTGCCCATCAACTACAGCTGCTTCTAGTATTTAAAACTTCTCAAAAACTTTCAAGCAGCCCCAAAACAGAAATGTAAATAGAAATCTTGTTTGTATTCTCTTTTTTCTTCCAGTCCCTTCATCGCCACACTACTTGTTCTCTCTCCCCTCGTCTGTGCAATTCCAGAAGTGTAAGGCTCACATTTCTGACTGGCTTTGCACAATTGTTTCTTCCTGAGGATATAACATGCTGTGAATACATGAATCCCACATCTGAGGCCATTTCTTGAGTGTCTCCAGACATGCACTATCGTGCAGCAGAAGAGAGACTTCTCCCACTGGACCTCCACCTGCTTGGGAGGCCAGAGGAGCCGTTGTTTTTCTTCCAACTAGGCAAAGCTTGGGGGCAAAGAGGAGGACCTACATGGGAAACCCAGAGATTGGTTGCTTTGTGGAGAACACTTCTGTAACCACCAAAAGTGAAGTTCAACAACTAGGGAGTGCCAGGAGAATTGCTTGCTTATGATGAGAAGGCATCATTGATTCCACCTTTTTTTTGAAGAAATAATTTTTCTTCTAGGTCTGGACAATTCTTATAAGCAGACCCTAAATAAGTTACATGGATTAAGGTGCTTCTGAAGTTGATTTTTTTGGACTGAAATTGCAACAGAACCAGAAAAAGGGAATCTCAACAGCGACTCATAGCATATAATCCTTCTTAGGCATTTGCATATATATAGTGCTACGAATACCTATTTCCAACATACGAGGGATTATACTGCACCTACTCTGTCCTAAAATTAGTTTGGATCTTGTTCCTTTTTTACCACTCAGACCAGACTCCCCGTGCTCTAGCACTTGGAAAATTTTGTCTTATTTCCAGTCTAAATGCATTCCCAGTCTATTTATAGTATCTATTTATCTGTTTGTTCCTCTGCCAGTATTATCCTTTAATAGAAAAAGCTCTTCTCTTTCTATATTTATAGAAGATGATCTCATCCCCTTTTCACCTTTTATGTTTTGAGACTGAATATACCTCTCTCTGATGGTCTTCTTTCATGTGACTGATTCTGTTTACCCCCAAACAGTATCCTTTTTGCACACTAGTCCAAGTTAACAGAGAAATAAGTCATATTTTTAAATACCATGTTGAATGGTATTTGTTGATTATTTTTCTTCTGAAAGTAGCACACTAGATAATGTACTATATAGCATTCTTCAGAATTTATGTAAGTAGGCAAATATGCATAAAATATTTTTTGACAAAATGCTCATTCTTATAGAAAACTTTGAAAGTCTCCTCCTCTGCCTCCTCAGATTCTAAAATGAGTATTTGCATAGAAAGGAGAAATAGTTTCAAAACTTCTTGGAAAATGCTTAACTACCAAATAAATCAAACACAAGGGAGCACCTTTAATCTATGCTGGAAAGTTTAGAGGAACTGCAGACCAGCAAAGTTTGGAAACCATTCTGATAAAGGGCAACTTTTGGGAAATACCTGCTTTGCTTATGGTCTGAGTAATTTCACGGTCTAATTAATTAATTCTTGAAGGAAATATTGCAGAATCCACTTTTAATTGACCAATAAATCAATCAAGTAATCAACATTCTGAAGTCTTAGTCTGTCATCAGCAAACAAGTGTTGGAAATTTAGAAAGGAACAATTAGCAATTAAAGATTAAATAAACCTAAAATCCAAACCATGCTGTTAATACTTGCTAATCAGAGGAAAATGAACAGGTTAAAATTTTATTCACAACTTTTTAAATGCTTTAGAAATTTATGCAATTATTTGCACGTAAAATTAATTTTCACTGAAAATTAAATTTAAAACCAAAATACAGAAGATTTAAATTTCTGGGTTTCATTTTACATTTTGCTTTTCCCTGTCCCCTCTTTGATTAACCTTTTAAATTTCCCTACTGCAATGAAGAGAGTTGAAAAATAAACAGAAGATTGGAAAGAAAAAACTTTCCTCCCTGTGGCCTCCAAATTTGAGGCTTAAAGTTTATTGATGAAAACAAAAAAAATTTTTTTTTTTATTAATTCACTAACTTTGTTTAAACTCATAACTTTTCCAAAGTTATTTATTAGTCTAAACAACTATAGCAAGAAGATGTAAACAGTTCAGTTAACTTTTACTTTGTTCATCATGTTTGAGCAAAACAAGGTTTCATCTAATAGTTTAACTTCACAAGGCACATATTAATGACCATTTCTAATTTAATTTTGGCTTCTTTTTTTTTTTTTTCTTTTTATTAATTACTTTTAATTGAAGCTTCCTGAAACTCATTCATTCATTTGCTCATGAAAGTCAGGATAGTATAAACTGGTTCTGTCTTCTGGAAACTTCAAAAAAAATCAGTTTTATCATGAAGAAATTTTAACCAAAAGAAACTAGCAGTGAGAGATTAATATTGAAAAAAGTCCTCCTTGTTCTCCTAAACAGCATTCCTATGGGAAAATTGTCCCTGGGAAAAGGTTCACAAAAGATGCCCCATCATATTTCTTCCAGATGTGGCATCAAATAAAAATGCAGTGGAAATAGGGGAGGCAGCCTGGCTTGGATCAGCGGCATCACCGTGACTGCAGGGTGCAAGCCAACGGGGTGGGCATGTAGGAACAGCTGAGCACCGAGACTGGGGGTGGTGAGTGGAAGAGTGGCTGGGGGAGCTGGAAGTGGGGTGAAAGTCTCCCAGGAGCGGTCCTTCTCTCTCCCCCTCTCTCTCTCTGTGAAGGAAGCCTGAAACTAACTATGTTTTCAGCCTGGGATGGCTGAAATAAGAGTATTCATTGAAAATGCTCTGTTGATGCATTTTTTGCAATAAAATTTTGCAAAAATTTTTTGCAAAACTGCTGTTTTGTCTTTATTGCCTCCCTACCATCTACTTGTTGGTTGGGTGAGGAGAGACACTATTTTTGACCTCAGTCTCTCCCAATTCACATACCCTTAAGGCTGACAATTCTGCAATAATATCTGTAATGGCCTTCCATGGCTTGTTTCTGAAATTTGCCTCTGCAAATTTGTTTCTTTTTGCTTCTGCATTTTTCACTTGTCCTATGTACTTCTCCATCTCTTTCCTTTGCTCTTGATCATTTCCTCTGACAATTCCTGCTTATCTTAACTTATCTTAACCTTACCTTAACTCTAGGTAAACTTATCTTAACCTTACCTTAACTCTAGGTATCATCTGGGTCATTTGTTATAGCACAAACCCGTACCTCTCTATGATTTGGCAGTGGTAGCTGTAGCAGTACAGTAATATTTCCAGAAAACAGGGAATAATTGCAGAACATTGTTTTGGTAGTTAGGCATTTTAGACATTCAGCTCTAAATAAAAGCGCAGCTGTCTGAAGACTTTTTTTCCCTGAACCTTAGCTGGAATTGTCCTAATGCTTTATCCTTCAAAAACCTCCTGAGTCTGTGAGCTCCTTCAAGACAACTGGAAGTAGCCTTGATTATTTTCTACTGATAAAACAGAACTATTTTGTAGGAGGAATGCATTGATTCAAGTGGTAGTAAAGTCCCATGTGCAGAATCCCCTTTTCTGTGCTTCAATTGATGGTAGTATTTTTGTAACATTATATAAATAATGACCTTCAGTAAAGCTTTCCTTTAAGAAAGTGATTGTTTTCTATTATATTTTAATGATTTTTAAATTATTTTAACTTCTTTGAAATTTATTTATTTTTCTAGGTTGCCATGTTAGAATAAGTCACCTGTTGTACCAGCAAATGAAGACTGCTAATAAACCAAGAGATTTTTGAAGTTCCATGCCTACATCAGTAGGAAGTGCAAAATGTCAAAAGCTTTCAAAAGCTTAAAAGCTTTTGAAACTTATAATTCAAAGACTATACCTATGTACCAAGAGCCTGCAGGACCTAGAACCTCAGACGGATTACCGCCACCCTTGGGACAGTGACATGGTGATGCAAACTGACCGAATCCCTGTTTGGATCAAGGGTCAAGTCTAACTGCTTGGAAATGAGATGTTTGCATGTAATTCAACTCTTTGTTGGACCAAAAGAAAGCTGCCTGTTCAAGAAACACTGAAATCATCATTAAGAGAAAGTTATAGCTGTGAACATCCTTCTAGGGCTTTTGAAATGTTAAAACTTTCTGTTGGAGTGAGTTGCCTGTCCTGACCAGTTACCTTTTTAAGGGCAAGCAATGTCTGTAGCTGTAAAGCAGCACATCTACTGATCATTAATGAAAAACATAAGTTCTGTATAGCAAATGAATCTCTATTATTTACCTGAAACGTTTTTGGTAGAGATGGTTAATGATTTTTCATTTAAAAATCAAGCCTTAATATAATGCACTTTCAGAACATCTTAAATGCACTTATTTTGCCTGGGTGGGAGTTTCTGCTCATACTTTCCAAATGCAAGGACATGCACACATAACGAAGCATGAGCTGTATCAATTTCAGTTTAAGTAACATGCTTAGCAAATGTCACTCATGTCTTTGTATTACTTTTAGCTATTACACTTCAGCTGATATTAGAAATGTGCTGATGTAAAATCTCCCCCTACTATTTCCTACAAGTCATAGGATTTTTTTTTAATTGTCTGCATAAATGCATTTATTAGCACTGTTAACCTTTAAATAAAACTACCATTACTGCTGTCAGTCACTTAATTGGGCTTTCCTAACCCCCTTAAGCTCATTACCTGTTCCTTTATCTTTCACATCAGCCTCCATCTATGGTGGAGAACTAAAAACCCAGCACTGAACCCAGGGTTCAGCCTGCAGAGGTTGCCTGGGCAACCAAGATACAGGAATTGGACTTGTGGATAGTGGCAGGAGGAAAAGAAAGCCTCTAAAAGGAAAAAAAAAATCCAAAACACTCTTTAAAAATCCTTTATCATCTGTAAAACTGCTTGTAGGTATTCCAGGGTAGCTCTGTACGATGTTTGAGGAGTGAGTCTCATCTGCCTTGCAGTGAGAGGCTACAAGAGCTCAGGCAACAGTTTAGCAGAGAGAAAGTTAATATGATCACAGCCTAGAATTATCCAGAGAGAAAAAAAAGATTTCTGATACAATAAGGCTTTCTATTTTAGAAGAAAAGGTATAAGAGTATCTGACAGCTAGATCTAGCTGAAGCTAAATACATTCATACTAGAAATAATGTATGCATTTTTAATCAGGAAAGAAGTTAAGCTTTGAAGAAACTCACCTATAACTTAATAATTGTCTGTTTCTAAAAGAAATTCTTCAGCTTCTAGATAAACTATGGATTTCACAAAGATGTCACTCAGTAGAAGTCATCAGGCTGCGTGTTCTGCAGGTCAAATAGTTCCTAAAGGACTAAAGTCTATAGGGAGAAAACAGAGCAAAAGAAACAGTCATACAAAAAGGTATCACTTTCCTCGGGATGACTAAATACTAACATGTTGGATCAGACCAGTACTCCAGTTAGTCTACTGGTTTTCATTTGTCTCCATCCTGACCGAGGTTTTTCAAATAATGATTTTTTGCAGCCATCAGTTCTGGCAATTCCTTCTCTCCAGAGTCTCTTTCTTTTCAGTTCCGATGGGTGAAAGGGTGGCCTTGGCTATGAATAGGGTTTAGTATTTGCAGTCTTCTCCTCCGTAGGTCCCTATTTGCTACCCTGGTAAGTGTATACACTCTAAGCGCTTTTGTCATCCATATTTTTTTGATCCTTAGAGACAAACTGTTGTTTTATACACAACTTTGTCGCTAATTGAGTTCTGTTGCTAATTGACTTCTTTTTCTTACTAGAATTTAGCCCCAAACCTCATTGACTGGTGTTAACATGTGCATATTTTTAGTGGCCAGAGACCAAACCCAGCACCATTTCTCTTTGAATTCAAGCTGTAGCCCATCAGTGAAATATTTTGTGGTTTCCAGTGCTGAAATCTTACTCACATTTTAGTTCCAGTAACAGACAAAAATCTCAAGAGAACAGTTTGGGTAATTTCAACGATAAATATAAAACTTAGTCCTGACCACAGCTTATGCCATGGAAACTAGTTATAAGTCACTTGAAAAAATCATTTATGTCTTGGAATTTTCTTAGTCACTCTGCTTAAGTGTCAGCCTGATTTTAGAAATGCTGATTGTACATCAGCCATCCCAGAATCATGAAATGGTTGGGGCTGGAAGGGACCTCTTGAGGTCATCTGATCCAACCTCCCTGCTCAGCCACTTAGAGCTGGTTGCCCAGGGCCTTGTCCAGACAGATTTTAGTATCTCCAAGGACAGAGACCTCTTTGGGCAACCTCTGCCAGTGCTCAGTCACCCTCACAGTAAAAAAGTATTTCCTGATGTTCAGGGGGAACTTCTGTTTATGCCTGTTGCCTCTGGTCTTTAGGGGATGAAATGGCTTCAGGGAGTTATGTAGACAGAAGATAATTAATATATTTTGTCCTAGAGTCCAAATGGAATGCACAGCACAGGACAGTCTCTCACAAAATCTGCCATTCATTTCAGGAAAATAGAGACACGAGACTTGCAGCTGATGCTGACACATCCTCAGCACTGCCAGCCACTCGTGGATGCAGAGTTTGGCATTGGATGTGTTTTTAATTCCAAATGTGTGAAATATTACCATCATTCTACTCAACAAGTATTTTTCTTCCCAAATTTAGCCCTCAAACCCATGAATTTCAGCAACAAGTATCTCACAAATAATTAAAATTTAATATTTAAAAGCTGGGACCAGCTGCCTTTAACTCTCCTTTAAGCTGTCTTGATGAGTGTCTCCTGGCTGTCAGGGCTTTCACACATAGACTTCAAACCTCTGATGGGCTCTTGAGGATGCAGGAATGAACAAATCTCAGGTTTAGCTTCAGAAGAGACAGACTCTGAGCACAGCAAAAAAGCTGAAGAACTAGCTTTAATTTATGGACATCAACTGTCACATTTGATAATAAGTAATTTAATCAATAGGGCTGAGATCAGTGTCTCCTTACCAAAAAACCTGGCAGGAAAACCCTCAAGTGAAACAGTAGAAAACGCCCTTGTTGAGTGTGTGCAAGACCTAGACTGAGAAATTTTTGCTGCCATGCTGGTAGGACTGATAAGGCCACAAGCAGCTGAACCACTTGCTACACTATCAAAACGAGTGTTTTTAAAAAATTGGGCAAATACAATGTACTGTGAAGTTGCATGTGAGGAACGGTGGTGCTTTAAAGGGTGAGGAGCATATTGCAGCTGACCCACATCAGCACAGATCAGCACAGTGCTGCTTCACACTGTATGAGGGTCTCCCTGTTGGCATCAATCGGCCTTAGAAGAACAGGCTCCCAGTTGATTTGTTGAGTCCCCCAGATACATTGACATTTTTTTAACAGAGCCTTCCCTGTCCCTGGTTGTATGAAAGGTAAAGGGCCATTACTGCTACAGTGGAAAAGGAAGGGTGTAAAAGAAAAATTAAAAGTTACTAAAAAAAAAAAAAAGCTTATTCTAAACCCACCTATTAAAGATAAACCATAAAAGATTAATTAAACCACCTTGCCTATACTTAAGTTACATCACACCCCCATTTCATCCCTGGCAAACATGAGTGACAGTTCTATACTTTGGAGTTTTGCGATGCAAAACCAGAGCAAGGAAAATAGCTCTGCTGTGCTCAGTAAAGGTGTGCAAATAACCACAGCAGGAAACTCTCATTAACGCAGCCCAGTTAGAAAGATATCTCCCAGATTCCTCAGTATGAAGCAGGGACGAGCTGCCAAGACACAGCCACCTGGCTCACCTGCAACGTGGGGCTTGTGCTGCTGCAAGTTATTGCAGTGGGTGTCCATATGTAACACAAACTTGACTCTGTCACCTTCGGTCTCATGCAGAAATCACCATCCGTGTAGGATCTTCATGGAATTTCTGTGACACTGATGAGAAGTGTGATGCCCATATATTGGAGCTGAAACACAACATAGAATTGAAAACAGAACAGTCATGTTTTCATGTATCATATCTTTGACCTTCCACCCACATACAGCCTTGTATCACAAAAGGAGGGTAAGAAGTTGACTAAATATTTCCTTTTTAAATTAATCTTTGATGGCCACTGTATTAAATAAGGGCAAGAAGCGCGAGGTTTGGTTTGCAGCCCAGGCAAAAACATTTAATATAAAATCCTAATCTGCTGTGATGGAATTTCATGAGGAAATTCCGGGTTTTGGCGTAGATTCTGGAAGAAGGAAAAATAATTCAAGTGTTCACTGCTTCTTTCCTGAGACAAGAGCCTTTTTCCTCCTTAGTTTCAAACATAATCACTTATAAAGGTCAGAGCATTTACTTATTACTGTCCCTGCCAATCTTCTCGGTTTAGCAAGTCGTTTCCAAGACTTACTCCTCACAGACAACATTTCAGTAATGCTTTATGGCCAAAGTTAGCCAATTTTTAACTTTTGGTAAATAGAGAGTTTTCTATTCATTGAGGAAGATAGATTAGAAAAACATCTCAAAGGTGATTACAAGACTCAACAGCTTAAGCCTCTATCTAAGCCACTTTTTAAAAGGTAGAAAGTCAATGGCTTTAAAGTTGCTTTAGACAAATTTGAATATTTTACCCTGATCTTGACCTAGAGCAATTTACAGGAACCCGATAACATGACAGATCATCCCATGGAGCCCTAAAACAGCCTGTCAGACATCATTTGCATCTCAGAAGTCTGCCATATCCTCTAAGAATGGAGGTAGTGACCAGGATGCATTCCCTGTGGCAAATTACATCTTCCCTAAAACCTGTGCCAGTCATCTGGATTTCTGAAACACTGCAGAACTCTCCGAAGGGAAACCAAAGCAGTAAGTGTTATAATCCCTCTATAGTCTAGCATGAAAGTGATAACCATGTAATATTAGATAGAATATTCGTTCAAAAATATTTCCTAAAAAGTCAGCTGAAAGGAGAACTCGGGTATCTTGGAAGCATTTTCCATGTTAGCACTAGAGTATTGGCTGAAAGATCACCACACTCCTTGTTGTCACGGGGTTTTAAGTGCCTTACATTCAAGATCCATGAAGCAGCAACTTAAATGATTACACAATCTTTTCAAGAGCTTTTTCCTCCACTTCAGTTACAAGTGTGGAGAAGAATTTTTTCAACTTTGTGCCTTGCACTAATGCTCCACGGTGAGAGCTTATTCAAGCCTAGACTCTCACAGATTGCCACATTTTGATGATTTCTTCATCAAAGGAGTGATGCCCGCCCGGACACACTTAGCTGGCCACATTTCATCACACGTACGAATGAAATGATACGCAGTAGGGAAATGCACCGTCTGCCTTGGGTTTTAAGCTATGATGTTGTACCTGTTATTTGCAAAAGGTTAAGGGGGCACAAATGGGAGCTTATGTGGAGCAATGAGTTTGTCTGTGCAGCCTGGCCATTTGCTACTGTCAGAGCAGAAGTCCAAGCTACTCTGGGGGGCTGAGCGTGTTGCAGCAGGTTATGGGTGGCCATAGGCTGTTGTTATCTTACTGATAATGTTTGCCCAAAGCAAGACCAAAAGACTTTCCCTCCTCTCCTTCTCCTGTGCTTCCTTCCTGCATCTCCTTGCCCTCAGAAGGATCATAAGAAAACTGTGAGGGAGGAAACCTTGTGGTTTTGTCTTGTGTTCAGGGAAGCAGAAGCATGGTTTGTACACACATGCATACTTTGTAAGCAAATAAGATTATTTCAAAGATATGAGCCACGTGTAGTCAACGTCATTTTGTGATAGAAGCCCCCCAGGATGGTCCCAGACACTGGCTGCCCACTCAGATCAGAACGGCTACAACAGCTACACCATAAGGGAGGACACGATCTGCTCTGGAGAGATCCTATCACCCATCCATCTGTTGTGACAGTGGGTGTAGGAAGCAGGGAGACCGAGTTGTCACCTAGCACAGTGCAATTCATTTTGCAGAAAAATGGGATATACAAAAAGCTCTATTTAAAATGGATCTCATCAAATAGCATCTTTAGAGTCTAACTTTGGTGAAATCAAATGAAAATGAAAATTTACTGTTTTCGTTTAAGTAATGATATTTAGCTGTGGAAGATTTTTACATTGTCTAAGTCAAAGAACACATCCCATATCTTCTAATAAACCACCACCACAACAATACTTTGCCTCCCACATACATACGCACACAGGAGTCCTATAGTTTGCTGCTGTAGCATGATGAGAGTTGAAGCTCTTTGGAATATATTTTCTGAGGTATAGATACACTGTAAATATATATATACACACACCAAATCAATTGGTGAAATAAAGTGAACACAGTGAAAAACTTTTTTTTTGAATGCGTTATTTGTTGGACTACACAGTTGCTGGCTTGCTGGGAGATCCAGCCCTTACATTTCCCATTTGGATAGCTGGAAGACAACCTCATTACAAAAATAATAAAATATTGAATGATTAGCAGCACCCTGTCCTCAGAAACCTTACTTTCCTCTTGCCCGCCCCTCCTTTTTTGTTATCTCAAGTATTTTCAATCCAGCAAGGCAGTAATCACGCTCTTCCCCCACCACATTCAGTAACTGGGTAGATGCCATTATCATTTGGTTTCAGGAGGCCCATTTTTGCCCTGAGAAAGTTTCAGGGCACTTACTAAGAAGAAAAAGCACAAATACCCGTGGGATTCTTTTTTTCTTTCTGTTCTGATGACAGCTCTCAGGACTAAAGAGGTTGCTCTTAATTAAGGCTGGTGAATTAATATTCAGGTGTCTGTAATGTGCTGCCACTTTCCTCTCCCTTTTCTAAGTCTTTATGGATTCACAGCAACTCTTTCTACAGACAAACTGCTTTTGATGCAAGGTTTATTATGTTACATTTCCATTCCAGGATACTCAGGGCTGGGACAATGTCATCTGTACTGTTACTCATTATGCAAAGAGAAAAATCTTTTTCCTTCTGCAAATGTTCAGCCAAGAGCAACATTGGCCAACAAATGTTAAATTTGTACTAAAATGTAGTTCTTTTTTTTTTCTGGACAGAGCTGGGTAGATCCAGCAAAAAAAAAATAATTGTAAAATTAGAGAATTCCTACATGATGAAAAATTTTTGCTGATTTGCCGCAATATAAAACCTAGACCAGGAATTATAAATCAATCAGGTGCCTATAAAATAATTAAATCTTCTGTATTTTAAGAGAATAAAGTGATTATCTTAGCAGAAACTGAGTCTGAGAAAGGAAAAATACATTTGTGAGAGAGGAAGCAAGCAAAAAGGAAAGCTGAAAAGTATTAAAAAGGAAAGCCTGAAAAATATTATGAAGGAAAGGGAAAAGGGAGGAAAGAAAGAGAGAGGAGAATTGCAAAAGCTGAATCACCTGTAGATATGGTTTTCCAGTAGAAATGACAACTGCTGAGGAGAGCAGAGGAAAATAGATGGAGGAAGGAAAGTAAAATTAAACCAAGTAGAGATAAGGATAAGTAATATAAAAATTGCATTTCATTCTTAGCCCCTAAATTGATGGGTTTAGGAACAGCCTCACTGTACAAATGATCTGTTCAATGCCATAATCATTTATTGATGTTGACCTGCTGCACAGCAGTTGATGAGACACAAGCCCTCTCAGTGTCTGCCCTCTTGCCTTGTTAAGGTACTTTTAATATTGATGGACGACATATTCTGTGTAGATTAATGAAGCCTACATAGGGAGTGTATATTAATTTGACAGACTACTCAGACTTGTCAGAAGTTGATAGGAAGTCTTTGCATGGCAAAAAGTAAAATTTAGCTCTCGGTCCTGTAGACTTATATTTCTTATTGGACCCTTTAAAATGAGCAAGTTTGTTGAATTCAAACTCCATTTACAAATGTGAAAAAATTCTAAAAGTTCTTAGAAGCAGCAAGATACTCTAGAAATGTTCCACAGTTAGATAGGTTTCTAACAGTATTTTGAAGAGGATAACTATTATATATTCTGAGGTCTAAATAGCATTCCCTTGTTCATAAAACTTTTACTCAAATCAGCCATGTTGTTGACTTTAATAAGCATATTGGAAAGGCTCACCAGCCTCAGCTGGAGTCACATTAATCCTGCTGTAAGTATCTAGAAGAGCACATTAACTTTAGCTACATCATACACTCAAAGAAATGGTCAAAGGAACATTATGCAGATAGTGGAGTCAAACACTCAGCAGCAGAAAACGCTGAGAACAAAATTGCCTGTGCAATGTCAGTTCAGGTCTTGGTGAATAGAATTTCTTTGATGTGCTTTAGCCACATATAATACATAAAGGTGCTTTTCACCCAGGTTCCTGCTTGAATCCAGGCAGAAGACAGGTAGTGCTCAGTCAGTAAGATTCAATTTTTCCTCATTATTAATGACTGAATCTGCATTGGGAACTAAAAGAATCATTTTGGAAAAAAATTATTTACTTGTATATCTCCTGCAATAAAATCATCCCCTTATTTCCTATTTCACAGAGGAGCTTAGTCACAAAATGTAAAGGCAAACTGAAGGCAAATCTATGTGTGATTGACTCGCTCATCATATATATGAAAACTACTGCAGTGGACAAGCTTACTTTCCCATCTTTCCCTTAGTTGCGTTTTGGTTGAAAGAGTAACTTTCCTCCCATGTTTTTCACCATAAACCTTCTATCATCTAATAAATGAGCAGAGCAACACAGAGGAGTCAGCAGAAAAGACCCATCTGTGTGCTTGATGGAGCAAGATGTTTCATGTCATCACGCTAATTATCCATGTATCATAAAGCATGAACCCATGGGATGAAGATAACCAGAATAAGTGGCTCAGCAACTCAAGATTTGGTATTTCATAACCATTGAATATTTTGCATTGTTCTATTTTGATAGAGGGCATAAACCAAAACTTTTTAAAATGTGAAAATTTAGAAATATGAAGTGATGTTGACCTTCATCTGGGTCGTCAGAAAGTGCAGTCTATTCAATGAGGGTGGTGATTTGGTAGTTTATCTGGGAACTGCCTCTGGGAGAAAAAAATGACACATTACTAGAGTCCCAACAACAAAAAAGAGAGAGATAAGAAACATGCAGACTTTGGGGAGGAGTCTGAGCTTCTATTGAGTATTACAGCTTTCCCTCTGCATTGTGCTATTACTCCTACTTTCCTCCTTGGGGGGAGTTTGTGTATCAAACTCCATTCATTTTTTTAGCTGTACTGTTGGGTTTTTTAAACCCCTCTTCTGATTTACAAAAAAGCACGTCTTCTTCCTTTCATAGATTTTCAGCATCTCTGCTACCTTGGTTCCAGTCCCACTTTCTCATTTGTGGTCTTCACACAGTATGACTGACTTTTTGTCCTAGGTTTACTACCCAGCCACATCAAAGTATCTGTAACCCCCTGAGCTCTACAGCCAATCTGCCTTCTCATTCCACTGCTAATGGGCTGATCAGCCCCACCTGGGACCACTCCTCACCCCCAACCTTGGGCCCAGGAAACTTATTTAAGGTCAGACCTGGCTCTGATCTCAGTTATGCTGTAGCTGTATCTGTCTTTAGTCCTAATTTTTGGCCCTATCTCCCAGATGGCTGTTTGTAGCTTTGTCTCCACACCTGCCTCCTGCTGCTCCCAAATATCCTATGGGGGCCCTAATACTCTGGACAAAATTGCTGTTGGTTGCACTTGAATCTCAGTAGCGATGACCCAGAAACTGTGGAGAGTCCATAACTGAGTAAGTACAACTAATGGGGTACAACCAAATGGCAGAAATGATCTTACAGTAGCTAAAAACTAAATCTGCATATAAGTGAATTATTGAATATGTTTCAATTGTTTATAGTGAAATCTGTGATAAAATCCACTGACTACTTTGGAATTGCTAAAAAAATACCTTTAAATGGAGTGGGCTTAGACCAACAGGAACTTATTTAATACTGGTCTAGCAGTATCAGAGCACTTGGATGTAGTTGAAAGACTTGTGGTGTTTTATTATAAGATAGTTCTGAAATAACAGTTAGAACAACCCGTATCTATTGAGTTGATGAGTGTTTTATTGACTTCTGAAATATTTTACAAGCAATTCATATTTAACCCCAGTGACAACTCACTCCTATAATCGCCACTAAACTACATGAGTTGGTCTGTATGATTGCCAGGTTTCAAATCAGGTTGCCTTGTTACCTTCAAGATTTTTCTGTCTTGGGTCAGTAATTGGGTCATGTGGATTTTCACGCTGTATTTATTGTTTTTTAAGTAGCCTAACCCAAAAGACTGGCAACACTGTGGAAAACTGAAAAAAACATACAAAGCCATTTTGAGGAATTTGTTGTTATGAATTAGCATATAGGAATTAAAATTAAATGTAACCTGACACATTTAACTGGACAGCTCTAGAATGCGAGTGGGTTATAATTATTGTCTGTTTAGCAAGTACCTTCTTCAGGTGATGATGTCCTGACAGCTACTGTTTTAGAAGAAAGCCAAGGAGTCAGGAAAGAGACTTCAAGCAGAAGGCTGATGTTACACCTCAGTTTGTTCTTAGCTGTAACATTCAATTCTTTCTTTCAGTTTTAACTATTTAATTGCTACACTTCTGTTGCTTAATTTGTTTTGCTGAAAATTAGCCAACATAATTTCCACTGCTTTATTACGTCAGTACTTCTTATATGCTCAGTTCCATTGATTGTAACTTTAAACTTTATTAAAGGCTCCATCCAGTTTCCAAACCCTCTGCATATAGATGGTTAAGCTGAAAAACCTTGCTAAAGTCATTCCTGAAATCAGTGATAAAGCCTGAGACAGACATGCAGGTGTTTTGCTTCTCCCACTTCCAGCTGAATAGCAGCTTCTATCTCTCATTCAGCAACACATCTAATGACTCGATAATGGCTTTTGTTGACAAAGACTTTAATCTGTAGATCACTCTATAGAGTACTATACTTTTTTGGGTTTAGCTGAGAACAGTATGGTGGTGTTCTTCAAGTTATAAGGAGAAGATTGAGATAATTGTGAATCTAATGTGGCAGACTTTGTAATGGCTACAAAATTTTTAATAATGAATCATATCTTTATATCATTTTGAACAATAAATAATGTAGCACAGTTCTTGGATTTTGCTATAGGTATAGTTAACATTCCAGCTAAACTTGGAGCTAAATACTGAATGCACAGCATCTGCAGCAGATACTATTTTTCAACAGTTTAATTTTTACCTATTAACAAAAAATACTGGCTCTATTCATCTAAATAATTTACAAAACTGCTCTATTTCTGAGTAGAAAAAATGCAATCATGGAATGGAAGTCATAAGTCATCTGAGGAAACAGACTCTAAGATTCCTACGGCAAAGTTCAAACAGTGCTTTGGAATGAACTGCTTTAGTTTTAGGTTGTGTTTCTGCTGTCAGCACCAGAGCTGGCTGCACGCCCCCGTGTAGCAGTGGAAGGGATGGTGGCAGAAATGAGGAGCTCTGCAGTGTCGCTGCTGAATGCCTTTCCATCTCAAGCAGTCTTGTTAGACCAGGCTCAAGAAAAATTTCTTATGCAGAAATATGCTATTTCCATTTTTTGAACCTTCCCTACAAGCAAATGCAGCACAAGGTAATTCAGTATGAATTCTGCTGTGGAATAACATGAAGATGGGAAGACTGGGATAACAGAAGTCCACCTAACTTTTCCTTCAGAAATGTTTTATGATGAGGAATTAGGAAGAACTTGTATAGGCCACCTTTATCTTCTTTGCAGCACTGCTATACTTGCATAAGTCTGGTGTTAAGGGTAATGCCAAAATAGTAATTATACAACTTGTGTCTAGAGTACTGTCCTGGTCACTAAATGGGTGGGAGTGTGGGGGAAAAAGAGCTCAAAACAAAGACGTGATGTTAATGGGGACTGGGAAATGAACAGCCTTTTCCAGCAAGGATTTGTTTGCAGGGAGTAGAAAGAGCCTGGAATATGCTTTCCCAGGGTACAGTTTTTGCTTCTTGTCAGCTGTCATTTTCCACTTGGCTTCTGTCAATGATTTGAGTTGGGAGTGTTGACTTCTTGAGTTGTGTTCCCTCTCTCTCTCCTGTCAATTGATTGCTTAGATTTAAAAAAAGAAAAAATTAGCAAGGTGCTTGATGTTATCTATTGTTTGGAAAGTACTTAATTAGTTGCACTATAATTCTTACATGTCTAGAAAGCACTCTTCTTTCAGGCTACTGTGGGTAACAATACAAAATTAAAATTAAGTTTCCTAATTAGCTGTTCTCCTGTAACTTCTTTAGGGAAAAGTTTATTTTAAAACAGAACTTGAGTTTATCACAAGGTATTGAATAACATTTTGTACACCCTGGTACATGTACTGAGACTTCAGTCTGGAAGGCATCAAAAAGTTTGTTTGCACGATTGTCAGCAGTTGGGAGGGATGGATGGACTTGGCAGCTGGAGTACTGCTTTGGTGTCTGTAGTGTTAAATTCACTACACCCCCAAACACACATCAGGGTTGTCTTGGAGCTAGAATTACTCCATTAGGCTGTGAGTCACACCTGAACCCCACTGCCTTGCAAGACGACACAGTGTGAGTGGTGGTTGAAGGGTGCGTGGGAGCAGGCGAGAACCTGGATGTTCCTGGGGTGGGCACGTGAACAGCTGAGTGCCAATGAAGTTATCTCCTCAGCAGAGCATAATTTGCACCTGACGAGGAACAGGTCATTAAAGCCACAGGACTGGGGAGCGCTACTGTGCTCCTTAAATTCTCTGTGCTGAGATAGAAGTCATAGCGCAAATTTGGGAGGAAAAGGGGAAAAAAGAAAACCCCAACCATTTGCTGTCTCTCTACACATCTGCTGACATGAAGGTGTGTGACACAGCAAACAGCTGCAAAGCTCTGTGGCAAACGGGTCAAAATGCTGAGTGGGTGTCTGTCCCTAGCATTTACTGTGGCAGACTACTGAGATGTCTCCCTTTTCTAAACTATGGTTAAGGTTTATGTAAGAGTGTACTGTAAATTTGCCTTTTTGAGGGGTTAATGAAGTGTTTAGGCTGCATGAAGTGATTAGCTAAATGAGAGGAGATACGGATTTGTATATAAATTGTAAAGTGGATTAATTAAGCTGAGACAAGAATGCATTGCTCTGAGAAAAATTCAGAGATGTTCAACAGGATGAGATGAGAAAAAGGTCTTTGTGATGCTGCCTGAAACCCAGCTGTGCTATCTTGAGAGCAGTCTCTTTGCAAATAGATGGTATGGTTTCTATGTTTGTGACAATGGAATTTTAAAATGCCTTCCCCTACAAGACGTGGTAAAAGGTAGAGATGAAATTTAAGCTGCCCAATGATGGATTATTTGTCTTGCCTGAGTGCCTGGCTGTGCCAGTGAGTTATATGTTTTTACCACTTGCCATGGGAACAGCATGGGACTTAAATATCAGCAAAAGGTGTTTCATATAGATACATTGGCATGATCGTTTTGGTCACTGCATGCCTGTTTAAAATGAATTCCCTAATGGTAGGCTAAGAAATACTTCTTACAGCACTATTTTGGGGGAAATCTGCTTTTGCTTTGCTGAACTTCTGAGGTGTCAAGCACTTCTGCGATGGAGCAGTGAGCAACTTTCACAGCTGAGTCCCACCACCCTCGGCTTCTGCCGACTTCTCTGGGGAATGGAAGTATTTGATGCAGTGCCCTGCCCCGTAGGACTGCACTCTCTTCTGTTAGGGAGGTGCAGTTTTCAACTAATGTTTTGAGAAGAAAAAAAATAAGAGGTTGAAGTCACCACCAGTTGGCAAGAGGTTTGCATACAAATCTGCTTCCCTCAGGAATGATTAAATGAACTCAGTTATATTTGCATATAAAATAGCTTATCTTTTCCCTCATCTGAAAATAGATATTGCGAGACTCTTCTCTTTTTCCTCCCAAGAAATCGCATGAGATTCGTTTAATTGGAAAGTTTAAATCTGTTCTTCAAAAACCAAATAGAAAATTAGATTTTGTATACATTTTGTAATAATATTCACAATTGAGAACTTTAATCGCTTGGTAATCTGTAGAGAAGTTGTATTTAATACTTTAATGAATTTATAATGCTTCGTGAAGTTATTTATGCTTATTAATTTGAAAATTAGTTTTAGGTATTTTAAAAGATTCTTATTAACTAGTCTAGACAAATGACAAAGAAGTCCTACTGCAGAAGCAAGGCAAGCTTTTTCAAATTGTTAAACTCCTGAGTAATTGTCAGAATTTCAACACTTTTTTTTTTTTTTTTGAATGTGTGTTTCCAGACTACTTTTATAAGTTAAGATTCAATTTTAAATCTTGGGACTGGGTTATGAGCCATAAAATAGCAATAAGTAAATCTCCTTAATTCACTTGGGTAGATTATTACTTTTTTAATCTTAAAATTCAATCTACAAGTTTTTTCATACATGTTTCTGTGTTTCCTTAACACCCATAAGAACAGCTCTGTTCCACCCCACCTGTGTTGCACCGCACTTCTACTTGGGCTAGGATTTGAAATCTCTTTTTCATGGTGACCACCAGGGCTGACTCCAGAGCTCCTCTACATTAACATGTAATTTAGTCCAGTGGGCTTTTTTACAGTTTGGTTAGTGGATCTGACTGGTTAGCCATTGGTCAAATAGCTATTTACTAGATCAGGAACTTTCAGGACTAAGTATGAGACCTGTTACAGAGAGTTAAATTCTATGGCTGGAAATCTGTTTGATTTTTTTTATCCAGGTGGCATGAGGTTGCTTTAAAGCACATCCATTATAACATGGGGTTTGCCTGTGACTGAGGGGACTGTTGGGTAACTCAGTAGAGCCAATGAGGGGTGCAAAGAAAGCCTTGAAACCCAGGGGTTTACCAGCCTCTGGCTACAGGCTCCTGCTGGCTTCATCCCTGTCTGCTTCTGGGCAGGATCCCCTCCTGTACTATGATTGCTCCAGCATTTTGGCACTTCCCTGCTAACAAACTGGGGTACTAGCACCTCTCAAAGCCTGCCCCCCTTCCCCCCTGCAGTGCAGCTCAGGAGCATCAAAGTGGGAGCAATCTAGATGTCCCAAGTTGCACTTTCTCAAGGTGCTGCTCTGCTCTGGAACAGACTCCTTTAATACCTTCACTACTAAAACCAAAGTCTTAATACTTTGCCCAAAGTGTACTTTTTAGCATCCATATTTGACTTTAAAAGTTATAGTCCATATGTCAGCTCTGAAAGAACTTTTGAATGCAGCCAACTGCTTTTTCTTTCCATGTGAGAAGTTACAGTACAGCTCTGCTTCCAGGCTTGGTCAGGATTTTTACTTTTTTTCATTGTGAAAACAGAGGAGAACTTGGAATTAGAAGTGACTGGAGATGTATTTTGTCCACGTCTTTACTTGAATCGAGTCTGACTTGTTATGAAAGCAATGGCTGCCTCTCCTCAAGAAATGCTTCAGTACGTGATTAATTCACTGCCTGCATAGGTTTTTGATGCCTCTTCACCATATGCGAATAACCTGCCAAAACGTATGTTTTTCAAATGTAAGCAAGAGTCCAGTGTTTGAAGCATAGCTCATGCAGAACTCAGCAGCACAAAGACCTGTAAGCCTGTTACTAGAAATGACTATAGCAGAGGGAAAATAAGGTCGAGGAACAGAGCAGCAGCACTAGCAGATCGATGCCTGAACTTTTGCTCAGAAATGCTACACAGACATCCTGCTTCTTCCAGCTTTCAAAAGCCTGGCTTTTTATTAAGGTTGTGCATAGAACATTGAGGTTTTTCCCCACCTTGACTTTTATAAGTAAAGTTACCCACGCGCTGTCTCAGAAATCACTGTCTCTCTTTCAGCAATAATACTCCTGACTCATTGGTTAGTTCCACTCAAATTTGATAGAAAGATGGGGATGTATGGATTCCAGCTCTGCCTGAGAACCCCTCCCCATGCAACCCTGAGGTTGTTGGCTACCTGCTCACCAACGATGTCAATGTCAGCGGTGGCCAGCTGGCCGAGCAGCACACCTCTGGCTCTGGTGGCACACGGCATGTGCCTTCCCCATCCCTGCAGAGGCAGCTGAGGACGTGGAGGGGAGCTGAGGTTACTGCAGGGGAACAGGGAGGGATGGGTGCAGGGCTGGGGAATCGTAATGTAGCTGCAAGAAATCAGTCTTCATTAGTCTGGCTACGAAGATTTGGAGTGATTCTTCTCTGTCTCTCAGGAGACCGTCTTAATCATCTGGGACAGGGGAGTTCAGTGTCTTTCTGCTGATTGTCCCTCCAGAGGCTGTCCCTTTTGTATAGGATAATCCACTCTTCAGTATAGTAACAGCAGGAACTTGCTAGAGAGTATCAGGAGAATGCATCGGTCGCAGTTGCTGTACTTCTTGGCCCACTGAATATCCAACTGTTTTACAGCCAGTGTCAAAAGAAAAAAGGCATTTCTTAGACGATAGAAAGTACAGCACTGGGGGGAAGAATAACTCATCCCTCTTCTTACTCCTGTCTCTGCTTACATGTTACAAGTCACATGCATTTTTTAAAAAAGGAGAAAAAAAATCCTGAATGTTTTAGGGTAGGGTGAGACTCAGAAAGGTAACCTGGTTCAGAAAAAAAAAATTAAAAAATTTCTTTTTTCTTTCCACTCAGAAACAAAGCCTGAAAAAATGCCAATATGCCAATGAGGTGTTTTGGATCAGTGTTGCAGGACAGTTATCTTAGACCCATTGCTTTGGAAATGTTTGGGTACCCTGAGAAACACCCCAGGCACTTTTAATTCCTCCAGCACTGCAGGTCTTGGAAAAATGGTTCAGCAGGGAGTCACTGCTAGAAGCTGCTCAACTTTCTGTTGATTTTTCTGCTTTGGTTTTGTCAAAACTGGGCCTTCTTATAGGGATAATTTGATCCTTCAAAAATCAAGTGATCCCACTGAAACAGTATGTTGTTAGCATATTATCAGTCACCTTCAGGTTTCATCAGGTTTCTGCAAAATGCTCTTGTCAAGCCTGACAGAATTTTCATTCTCATTTGAAATTAATTAGAGCCTCTGCCTCACTTTGATTTTATAAAAGGCTGCAGCTGGGGAAAATTCAGTTACTCTTACAGCCCTAGCCTTAAGGAAACATCTCTATATAATACAGTAGACATCTAGATGTAAAACATGTATTTTTACATAATGTTTACTGGCAATATAGTGAGGCATTTGCCAGTTTAAAGATACAGACAAGCACTAGCAGGGTTTCTTTCTGTGTAGATAAACTCATGTTGATTCCAAGACAGTAGAGCAGAATTAATATTCTGGTAATTACCTATTTCCAATTAAAATATCATTGTGTGATGAATAATAATAAAAAAAAAGACAAGACTTTCAAATGTTTGAGTGTCTTGAATTAATATTTATGAAGCAAAAATAAATGTCCTGACTTCATAAGAGTGCTGTGCGCTCAGCAGCATCTTCTGCAATCAACAAAAACATGGATGCAGCGTAGATCAACCTGGCTCTCTTCTGCATGGTAATTAAGAATAGGACTTGCTGCCTTGCTGAGTGCAGGAGGCTGCAGCACTTGGGTCAAGTGTGAGTTGGAGTTTCCTTGGTTAATGATGATAGTTTGCATTAATAACTAGTTTTAAGAAGTAGATGTACTTAGCAGTTTGAAAAGCACTCAGCAGCTTCTCCTCAAATCCTGGTTTCTGACATACAGGCCACTTATTTAGTTTTTGGTTGTTTTTTTTAGCTGCCAGTGCATGAGGGTGACTTGTCTGGATGTTAAGGCTTTGTTTTGAGCTCGGTGGTGGTTTTACTTGTCTGAAGATTGTGGGAGTTCAAAAGAACAAATTACTACTATCCATTCCCCTCAAAATAAGCTTGCTTAAGCTCTCCCAAGGGCTATGGAATATGTTTTTTTGCACTCGAAAACAGTTGTTCTGTAAAATGATATAACTTCTTCCATCTGCATTTTCTGTCCAAACACCTTCCTGGGGAGCTTGCTTAACCACTGCATCTTCAGAAGTCCAACAGGAAAAGACAGTTGTGTTGCTCTGTCCTGCATCCAGATTTACAGCACTGCACTTAAAAACAGGGTTTAGGTGATGGGGGATGCAACAGAGCAAATTGCAGGGAATTTGACCCTGCTGCCTGCAGTTCCTGGCTTTCCACAGAAAGGAGGCAGCGCTCTGCTGCCTGTGAAGATGCTTGCACCAGCTGATAGATGTTGAGAGCTGACACATCAGCTTGTCTGTTTAGTGACGTTGTCTGTAGACCCTTTCCAGCTGGACTTTTGCAGATATGTTCCTCAATGACATTCTCAACTTTTTAAGAGTCTTTGACAAACTGCCCAGCCTTAGCCATTTTCCTGTTGCAGTGGGGGGTGCTCCTTTTATAAACAATGAGGTTAAAATTCTTTGCATCGTTCTACTGTGCATCCGGTTGCCTGTTTGTTTCTGGCCATCCAGCCAAGAACAATTTCCGTAACTACTTAGCCTCTAGTGTTATATTATCTCAGGCCCAATAGAATTGTCCCAGACCTACCTATCAGTGACTGATTAAAGTGGATTTCAAAACCAGCTAATCAAAAAGCATTAACCCTCTTTGTACGCTTCAGAGTGAGCCACTAGACAATGTGCCAAACAAGAATTAGGGCCCCACTAACCTCCTGTACAGTGGCTCTATCAGTCCTGCAGCCCCCCTGGGACTCTACAGTTCTCTCCAATATAACCCCACAGTGATGAGTGAAAGAAGTATTTTAATATCCTAAGGGGTCTGGTTTGCTTTTTTGTTTTACTTCCACTCTTCACTGCAAATCTCTACCAATTAATAAAATAAATCTTTATTTGAAAAGAAAGATGGGTCATGGTATCAGCTGAAGTTAAATTTGGGGATTTTTTTGCTAGCATAAATTGTCAATGTCTATCAATATTTTCTGGGTTTTAGTCATTATTCCCTGACTTTTATTCCATTTTAGCTTTGCTAAATAACATTTTGCTTTGCACAGGAATTATGGAGCAGATTGAACCCAAGGGACACCTAGTCTAACAGTCAGATTATCAGGAGCACAGTATCAGCTATTTCAGTGGAAGGTGTGAAAATTAGCCATCAGTAGACATCAGGTAAAAACATGCCATGTCAGTTCCTTGTATCTAACAAAAGATTGGTTTACAGGCTTGCATATGGCATTTAAATCACTCCATTCACTTGGGATAATTCTGTGAAATGCTTTTTATCAATATACATGTCCAAACATCTGTGACAGAACCAAATATATATGGTTTGATATCTCACTCCAAGGAACATTTTGTCCCAGACCAAGTGACCATTGACCTTTCCTTAAAGGCAATTCTCTTGGTTCAAACTGTTTACTTTCTCCCTCTTTACATTAATTTCTCAGGTATGTCTGAAATAGTAATTTAAATAAGATGAGGAGTAAGCTCTTCCATCCACACAGTTGTCTGGAGTCAGCAAAAATCCATCCCTGGCATCCCTGATGTGCCAGGAGAAGTTTTAAGAGGGCTGGGGAAGTTCAGTGCTCCAGCACTGGTGAAAATAACTCTGTGTTTCAGCATCTCTGTGCTGCCAATTTGCCTGTGGTGCCAATTTGCAGGAATATAGATTTTTCTGCTGATTGAAAGACCAGGTTTTTTGGTTGACTGAAGGGAAATATTCTTTAAAAGTCTCCCAAAATATTGCCAGGTTTAAAGTCTGAGGAAAAACTTCATATACTCCAGTAATTGCTTTCCAGAACTGCATTTTCTTTCAGAGATGCTCTTCTTCCTCAGCGCTCTGCCCCTATCCTTCCCCACCTTTTAAAACACAGCTCTGGCTTACTAAAGCCAAAGGAAACTCTTCCATAACACAGGAGATTTTCGTCCTCTTGGAAGCTGCTTCTATTTGCATTCAGGATGAATAGCTGCTGATTGCAGGTGTTTTATGAGCACAGCATTACTTGCAGGTACCTGCAACCAGCTGGTAAGGAGGTATGTGGGAAATGAGCAGTAGACAGCTGCTTAAATCGGGCTGTCAGGGAGGTGAAATGGGTAATGGAGCCTTAAAACTCCTGAGGCTTCTGTTGAATTTGAGTGTAGTCTGCACAGCATAATGATTGGGAGAGCATTGGATATTCCATTTTTCAAGTAGCAGTTGAGCCTTGTCGAAATACAGGAATTGTTCAACTCGAATTAAACTACACAGTTTAGATGCGCAGTTGTGGTAGAAAAAGGAAGAAAGATATTTATAGTAGAAGTCTCCTGCCGTGGACGCAGGTATTTCATTCTTTTCCTGTCTCAGGTTTTCACTTGTAAGCTGAGAACAAGGCTAATCTTTCTCTCTGTCCTCTGTTTCCCATGTGTACTGCAGCTCATGGGGCAGTGACGGTCTGTGTGGGCTGAGAACCAGGAGAGAGGCCCGTTGGCTGCAAATGGAAATTTTCTTGATACAAATAATTCACGTGGGATAATACAAATAATTGAAATGAGAGGGGGAAGTTCCCCTTTCAAAGAAAGTCTTTAACCCATAGGTAATGCAAAGTAATTGCCTTATGCCTGACTAGGACTGCAAATTTGTCACAGGTTTCCTGAATCACACTTCCTGCAGCCTCAGCATTTCATTGGGGAAAAGAAGAATGTCCTATTCTTCTAAATGACATCGTCTGCTGGGACCTGGATCTGTGGATGGACAAAAACCACAGACAGCCCCGAGCATATTTCCCTCCTTTTCGAAGTGTCATTTCTGTGAAAAGCACCTGATTATTGATAGGTTTTTAAACTTTTATGGCTTCTGCTCCGTGTTCTAAGGTACGCGTTTTTCTCTTTCCAACTTGTCATATTGAGATATTACTAAAGAGATCAAAGGCAAACATTTAATTTATTTCCCTAGTTCCTATTCCATTTTGAATATAAAGCCTTCATTACTGAGTTCCATATATCAGCCCCCCGTGCAGCTAGCGCTTCCCACTGCCGCCTGCTCCTCTCTGCTGTAGTGCACCTTCACCCCAGCTTTGGTTTAATGGGAAGAACTTACCTCAAGGATTGCAGTTCAGCACCTGTAGTTTGATGCTGTATGACTTTCCTCCATGTCTGCGTGAAACACCTCCAACCCTTGTTCTGCTATTTTTGTGACACGGGATCCGCAGCCCTTCACAAAAGGCAGAGGAGGAGAAGGAACCGCACCGTGAGTGGGCTCAATGCATCGATGCTGTGAACTGCAGAAGGCAATGCCCAGTGATCCTCAGAAAGTCTGTGGTTTAACAGCATTTAGTGCTAGGATTGAATTCGGGAGCCTGAACCAAAAAACGTGAAGGAAAATCTTCTAGAAAGTGTTAAGAACTGAATGAGAGTACCTTTGAGACAGGACTGCAAATGTCCCTGCTCAAGCCTCACCTCCTGTGAGCTTATGCCATGGGTCAGTGTTCCGTAAACTGTGACACTGAACCATGTACTGTACTAGCATGTTCACTGTTCCAGCTTGATAGAATTATGTGATTTTTATTTTTATTTTAGTATACCTGCACAATATTAGTTAAATTAGAGTTCAGCTGGATTTCATCACCAGCAGCCAAGGGGAATCTTCACTTGTGGCTATAATTGAATCTCTATTTGTAGCTTAATCATACAATCAACAAAACTGCAAAATTTTGACACAGAGTTAAAAAGTGTCATTTGTATCAAGCTATCACTGACTGATTTATTGATCTGTTTCTCTTCAGTTCTTTATAAATAATTATATGACTCTATAAGTAGCTGAGACCTTACCCCAGGACCACACCAAGCTGTTGATACTCCTGCACGGAGACTGTGCCTAGACCTGTCCCTGCAGAGCTGGACTGCAGATCAGTGTTCTGCAGCTGGTTTCTCTGCTCAGTAAACCATGACAGTCCCAGACCCGGTGTCTGCATAACTGGTGGCTTTTATGTTGTCTATGTACCTATGACAAACACGGACAGGGAGATAGAGGCTGCTTAAAATTGTCATCTTGTCAGTGGAAAAATTTATCTTTTGCAAAAAAGAAACCCCAACAACATATATTAATATTTGAGGGAGAAAATTGAAGAAATCTTAGCATTTATTGGATAGAGGCATAATGGGAAGAAGGCCTGGGCACTGATATGAAAGTTCAAGTAATATTCACAGAGAGATAAGATGAACTGGAGCCCCTATAAGCATTGGAAATACTGTCTTGATGCTGAGTATTAAGGCCTTCTGAAAACACAGTTATGGTTGGGGTATTTCTTTAAATTAAAAATCTATTATCTCTTAAAATACCCTAAACCCATAAGTCCTGATTTCTCTTACATAAAAGTGAAATATTAGGGATTACTGAATGTATTCCACTGAAACTAATTTATCTACCTTTCATTTTCTCCAGGATACAAAAAGAGTATTTTCCTCTGTCCGCTGTCTCCTTGCACCCCATCACTGGGCTTTAGTCATTCTTGGAGAGATAACATCCTGCCTGTACAATAAATTCTAGGCTGCCAGAATAACTACACTGGTTAGGGAAGATCATCACTGAGGGCTAATGTCACTTCCAGTTTAGGTGTTTCCCACTAAAATGTATTTTATCTTATTGTGGTTGAATGCATGCTGATATATTTTTCCAAGTGCAGACCATTTTGGTGCATCTGGTTGAGGTGGAAGCAATATAGAGAAACTGGTTTCTCAGCTCAGCCAGGAAAAGTGGTTAAAATAATCTAGTTGATGGCACTATTTTTCTGGTTGTGTTAATCACAAACAAGGAGGGACACTGCAGCTTGAATGCAGAGTAGAATTTCCAGTGCGAAAACCCTGGTGGGAGCTATTCACATTGACTTCGTTACCAAAACCACTGTCCTGTGAAACTATGGCCTTGGATAAACACAACATGTCCAAGTATCATTGGGCATGACCATTATGCAACTTCATGTGCTGTGACTTGCAGCTATATGATGTAAGTACTAAATACTAGCAAGTCTGAATAGTGGCGGTTTATATCTGTTTTGTTCAGGGGTTGCTGACCAAAGGAGTGGTAGAGGACCAATTGAGGCTGTATCTCATTTTGACTGGAACTTCTCAGTGCTGCCGTATTTTCAGCAGTTGAACTGGGTATTTCTTTCATTAGACTCTATTTCACAATCTTCAAAATCAGGAAATAAAACAAGGTGTTCAGTTTTCCCCCTACCCCAAAAAACCACTCAAGGACTTCCCCCCCCACCTCCCCAAAAACCATGGAGTGTATCAAGGAAACCATGATCCATTGGTTGATATATCCAAATTCTGCTTAGATGGTCATCAGCATACATTGGTATCAGTCACAGTAGGTGAACGGAAGGGTAATGGCATGTACTTGTCAAGACATGTCAGTCATGGTCAGGTGGTGGTGTTGTTATCATGGCAAAGGAGACCATTTGGCTGGACTAAGAGGGTAACACAGAAGCATTAAGGAAGTGGATCAAAATGAAGGGAAACCACAAAAAGGCTTGTTTGAAAATGTGCTTTGGAAAACCAGGCTGGCATCAGCAGATTCGAGGCGGGAGTGAATTGAGATGGGAGACTATCCATCATGGATAGTCCTGCCCAGGCAGAGTGTCCATAAGATGCTCATAAAGAGACAGGAAAGAAGCCACGCCAAAGCTGTAGCATATTAATTGCCCATCTTGTTCCTCCTATATGGAGCAGCTCAAACTACAAAATCCCACTGCATTTTGAAGCTGAAGGTTGCTATTTTCAGCCCTTGCTGTGCGAGGCTGGATGTCACACTTGCCTCAGGTTAGACAGGATGGTGTTGGTAGTGAGGGCTTCAGGCAGCTTGGGGCTCTCATGCTTTGTGAGTCACTACTAAGGGCTATAAATAGGAAATAATATAAAGTATATGAGCCTTACAAACCACATGGTGTGGGGATAGTATGACTCAGTACAGTCACCCCATACCCAATTTTATCATTTCTTTTATCACTATATGATACTTGAGCTCTGACATACTGGAGGAAAGCCAGGGCCTGTTGCATAAATGAGGTGTTTCTTAGTTCTTGTTTCTCAAGATACATTATTTATGATGTATTGCAAAAAGTGGGAAAAGGCTAGATTGAAATGGCTGGTGAAAAATCATGATAAAAATTAACGTTAAGGTAAGATAGCAAGAGAGAAAAACGTGTGAGGGGAGGAGTGGGGAATGTTCATATGACAGATACCTCAAGATTTTAAATGAAACCAAAATTCCTGATTAGGAAAGCACCAAGGGGAATGAAATGCATCTCATTTCCATGTTCACAGCTGTGGATCTCTATTCAGTGGTACCTCTCAATCAAGGAAGAAGAAAAAAGGTGTAGCAGGTTTCAGGATGTTTACACCTTGACCAAGCTGGGGTACAAATAGAGGGTGGTGTCTGATGTGAAGGGATGGTCCTATAGAGCAATGCCCAGGGAGTGCAGCCCGTGCAGAACTGGGTGGTGTCAGTCATCAAGCAGGACTATGTTTGAAGTGGAATTCCAATACTTCAGTCTGGTCGGTCTCTGTAGTTCTTTGCTGTTCTATAATCACACGCCTAGCCTTGTATTTTGCTAGATTGAACGTCTTGCGTGTGATCTTGTCTGATAGTAAACCTCACCTCAAAGTGGCTTTGCAGTCCTTGGCAGTGCGTTCCTCTGGGGGCTGAGAAGGCATCTGGAAGGGTGCAGGTATCCTTTGAAGTGTCTCGAATCCCAGGGATGGGCTGGAAACCCTTTATATCACCCTGATTAAAGGTGACAGTGTCTGGTTAGAAGGAAGAGTTGATGGAGAAGCATAAATAGACTCAATTTAGTTAAACTCCTGTGTTTTGAAGAGAATTCTTACAAAGAGCCAGAAGCATGAACTATGTTTCGTTATGTTGTTTTACAAATTAGACAGTCTTGCATATGACCATCCACAGGGGTTGCAAACAGAAGAAACTTTGGGTACTGAATAAAAGGGTTTCCAGCAAAAAAAAATTGTTTTCCACTTCCCTTTTAAAAAGTGTCCTCAGCTGGATGAAAAGGTAAAAGGTGCAAAGGAGGGTGTGATTTGGCTTCTGTCAGCAGAGAAGGTCACACCTCAGGAGGGAAGGAAGCTAAACCTGAATTCACGCAGAGATCGATGGTAGAGGTCTGATTGAAATTTTGCTAACTGGCAAATTCTGAACTTTCCTCAGAAAGGTCAAGGTAGTTTAACAGCAAAAAAAGCTGCTTCCAAATCCTGATGACTTTCTCTCTTTTTCCCAACTGGGAATAACTCTGAACTGTCTGGATAAGTTTAACCTGGTGCAGTGCCAATAAAATAAGCAGAGTTATCCCGGGACAAGTTCATTCTTGGCCTGACTACTTGCTGAGCTGCTTTTGGGATAACCAGGGATTGGTTTTATTCAGCCTTCATCCAAGTCACTTTTCTGGACTATAACAAGCTCTTATCTGAGACATCTGAAAAAAATAATAATTTTAAATCAAAAATATTAATAAAGTAGATATTTCAGACACTTCACTTGCAAATAATTCATTGCACTGAATTAGTTTTCTTTAATCAATTAGGAGTCTGCCAGGTACCAGCAAATGGTAATTTAACAGGAGGAACAATTTTATGTATTTTTAGAGAGAATGAGAGAGTAGAACCAATTTCTTTAAAATTGCTCCTCCAACCCACAGGGCCCTGGCTGAACGTTTCCCTCCAACGACACAAGGGCTTTTGTTCACCACTCTTCCTGTTCAGAACTAGGTTATATTGACTTAGTGCTACTCTGAGCCTGGTTATTTCATTTGCTGGTGGAGCGCCATGACTATTTACTCTTGTGAACAAAATATACAGTCGGGTGATTTACGTACCTCAAGGACAAACCCAAGATCTGCAGAGACAAATACGAGTGCCTACAGTTTCTACATCTATAGCTGATGTGGTGTAAGTGGGATGGTGCAGACCTCTTCTACAATCAGTACAGAGACACAGAGGACCAGATTGATCCAGAACACCCATGTGGTGGTCTGAGCCATAGTACAGGTGTATTGTTTTTGCAGTTCTTGATAGATGCTGCTTATTAGTCTTCAATGGATGATTCTTTGGCACAACCTATTTTTTTTTGTTCTGAGAAGTTCTGGTCTGCCTACAGCTAGCTGACAGAAAGCAGTGGGTACAAATTGTGTCTGAACTCTCCCTCCTCTCTGGCATTTAGATACTTGATGTTGTATTCTTTCACCCACACAGAATACAAATGGAAGCAGTGCCCTGCTAGCCTGAGTCACTTCTAGTGATGGAGTTAGGGCTGGTCACCTTTTCCTCGATGAATCTGAAGTTCAAAACCTTTCCCTGTGGGGGAGAATTATAGCTCTGTCTGATCACCAGGCTGAAGGTTGGACTTATGCAGTGACATCCATCCTCACCCTCTGCTGCCAGACCTGGTAACTGTGCTTGGGAATGCAGGAGGGAGGAGGAGAGGAAGCCTGGGTAGTAAGACGGTTGTTGCTGGCTTAACCACAGCCTCTGAAGCTTATGCAGACAAATCTAGGACTAGGATGTCTTGTATCAGTGTGGTATGTTTAGTCACGATCCTATCAGAAGCAATGGTTAAGGAAACACCCTTCAGTGTCCAAATCCTGAAATCTAAAACGTGTTGTGACTTCATGAAAAATGAAAATCGTTGCTCACAGTCCCTTCTGCCCCTCACTGTGTGCATGCTGGAGACAATGAGATTGGGTGCTGGAAACCACAAAATTCACCTCTGACTCTTCTAGCTGAGCTGCCAAGGGCTTCGGTTTTCTTTACCTGGGTGTTCAGGCCAAGCTCCTGGTCTGGCTGCGTGTTCGTGCAAAGTGTGTCAGCCCCAGTAACGTGCCTTGGTAGTGCAGTAGGGAAATCACAAGGCAAATGACTGTGCTTCGGCACCCTCCTGTCACAGAATGCCATCCTCGAGAGCAAAGCCACACGGAGGCTGGCAAAGCCCTGCAGCTTTCAGTAGATTAAAGCAGCACATCGCAAAAGAAAAAGGCATTTGACCTCAGGCAAAAGCAAGTTTATGCCATGCAATTGTCATTACTGCTTTTCTGTATGATTGCAAAAACTTGAACAGCTTGGAGTTGTCACATTTAGTGTCCTAATCAGTTTCACGTTTCACTGGTTAAAATCTCAAATACTCATTTTTTGCAGAGTGAAGAATTCTCTGTATCTGCTTCCATAAATTCTACATTGGTTTTACTATTTAGTGTGCATTTTGGTCTGCCTGGCTGGCTGTCTCAAGCCATCATTAAGGGGAATGACTGAGATGCAGCCCTCTAAAATGATACAGGCCATGCCTAAAGCAAATCTGTTTCCATCCATGGGAAACTTCTTCAAAACCTCACAGGGAAAAGGGCTCCTTTCCTCTTTTGTTTTAAGTTGAACCAACAAAGACACTTCTGAAAATGCCTTATTCTAATAGCTCCTCACATACTTAAGAAATAGCTATACAGCCTAATATTAGTACTATATTTTATTTTGTGCCAAACAAGTGCTAAGTACTGTACCAAAACCTCAAAACAAGGATAACCTCTAGTCCAATTGAAAGCCCTTGTAGAGCAAACTTCTTGTTAACCGTACACACATTTTCTTACTAATTTAACTGAAACAACTTACAGGCATGAAGTTGAAGCTTAAGCAGGTGAGTTTTGCAGGTCAAGGCTTGAGGGATTTTTAAGGGTATGAGCCAAGACCTGGGAAAGTCACTGGGAGGCTTCAAGCAACTAATAGATTTTAGAGGTCAGGTTGTAAAGACAGTAAATCAGTGCACAGATGCATATTCAAAAACGTTATTGAAATTGTGCATGATAACTGAGATTATTACAAGTTTGAAACCCAATGTCTCATGAGGGTGAAAAAACCCTCCTGCTTCAAGCAGGGTCAGCTGTAAAACCAGCCCAGGCTGCCCACGGCTTTGCCCAGCCCATTCTACTGCTGGGTAGTCCTCTTGGGGGAAAAAGTTTCTCCTTCTTTCCAGCATGCCTCATGTCTCTCATTCCACCACTATGTGAAGAGCTTGCTTCTGCAACAAGAATTCTTTAACATTGCCAGGGGCTTGTCAAACTTCTACACTTATTTATTTTTACAAATTGGGTCTCATTTTTCATTGGTGGTTGGTGAATCAAACTGCACAACAATATTTTGTGTCTGCAGTTTTGAGATCCTGTGAAAAGCAAAAAAACAGCTCTGTTAAAAATGTGAATAATTGTAACGGTTGTTGAAATTTCAGCTTTCAGTAATTTCAGCTACAATTAAAATAATTAGTGTGCAATTTACTTAATGAAAATGTTTAACAGAAATGCTAAAAGAACATACCAAATGAAAATGTACATGGTTTAGGATTCATAAGGCTTTCAGTCAGGATCTCAAAGGACCTTACAGTCCCACTATTTTTTAAATAAGCATATTATGCAGAACTGCCAGACTTCTGGGCCCTTTCCACCTCAAATATTAGGATTCTCTACAAGCTTATGAAAATCTCTGCAGATAAAATACACCCGAAGAAAATTTGCGCTTGATACTGTCAGTGGAATATTCTTCCCTGTAGCACATCATTCTCCAGAGCTTTGTCTAACCTAGTTGTAAAATAAGACTATACAATAACTTAATAATTTGACCAAGACGATGCATCTTGCTGTTCAGAAATTGTTTTCCTATTATAGTGAGTTGACTTTTTTTTTTTTTTGCAGAACTAAGGTTTGCCTGCAAAATGCCATGTGATGTGATATGCAGATTCAAAATGACCACTTGGGAGTGATGTTGGGAGCGTAGTTTGGTAGGATGGAGCCACGGCCAGCAGAGTATCGTGGTGGTTCAGGGCAGTGGCAGTGAGACAACTTTTCCGTCCGCTGCCGTTATATGCTGCTGCACGTAGATGGAAAGGTTTCTGTGAACTTGCCCACCATGGCCGGAGCAGCACACGCAGCTTTTAAATGCTGGCCAGAATGACACAGGAAACTTCTTAGTGTCACTGATACCAGCCTTGCCTGCTGGGTAAGATATTCCATTACCTGTGCACCTGGAAAAACAAGACAAGATTTTGCTTGGGGTGATGGAAAGTGCTCCGCAAGGTGCTGAAGGTGACACCTCTTGTTCCCAGCACCTTGCCCAGGGATGCTCTCTCTGGTGTTGCCTTTCCTTAATGCCAAGTCTATTTATTTCTTTGATGCATTACATATAACCACAAAGTGGGGGTTTCCTGCGTTAGGTTTTTTGGGTTTACTTTCTTATAAAAAAAAAAAAAAAGAAAGAAAAAGAAGTGCAGGTGAGTGTGTCTCTGCTCCTTGGCCGGTCCTCCTCTCCCACTCGGAGGTGGGAATAACCTGCCAGGTAGTTTCTCATCCACCAACGAGTCCCTCTAGTGGTACCATCCAGAAAATTTTGCTCCTGCATTCCCGAATTAATGAGGAGCAAATGCAAATCAAACTGAACAAATATTTCAGTGCAGTCTGTCATCAGTGAAAATGCCGTAACTTTATGAAATGCAGATGTGTTTGGTCCAATTAGTCTTACGCTTGTGGAAAATCTTGTACCAGGGCAATTCCAGTGCTTTCAGTTTAACAGGAGTTGAAACTGTTTTCAGTGACAGTTCAGCAAGGTCCTCAATTTTCATGCAAACATGAAGCAAGCTAAAAATATGATCTTTTTTTCAACATGCAAAATGTTCTCCTTACTCTTCTCAGAAAGATATTTTAGGAAGTTTATTTTGAGCAAATTAATTATATTTCTATGGTGACCTTGTGAGGGACAGCTTCAGTATTATCAGTACACACACTGCAAATGAGGAGTTCAAGTTGGGGTGTAGTGTTCACAAATAGACCTGAGAAAAATAAATGATATTTTAGCTTTCTTGAAGCCATAAAATGTTAGGAAGGAAACAACAGTGAAAGGTTGGAAGTGAAATGGAAACATTGCTGAAAGTGAAATTAGAGAACTGAGAAATGCA
>JAHREE010000245.1:1553367-1631929 GCA_033628505.1 Tringa tobata | reverse complement strand
AGGTTGACATGGTTCTTAGGAATATGGTTTTACAACTGATGGTATCTGCTTCAGGCAGTGCTACGTGAGTGGGGTGGAGGTGGCAGGCGACTACAGCAAAAGCCTCAGTATTATTTTTTAATGTTGATCTGCCAGTGGATCCCAGAAGCACTTTGTCCAGGCCTATTTCCAAAGAGGGCTTCCAGATGATGCCAGCGCTTTTCAGGTATAAGTAAGACGATGTGTAAGCCCTATTTAGAGAATGAGAGAGATGATTTACTGAGAGTGTTAAGGCAAGGGAAGTGACCCTTTCGAGGTCCCCCCCAGCCACTAAGCTGGATTCATTGGTAGCCGTCTCTTAGGGGGAGTAATTTTCCTCTTGGCAGTGCCTTCAGCAGATGACTGTGTGCTCTTGGAAATAAGTTGCTGTTCTGTCTCATTTCCTTAATTTCCTGGCTCTGTGTCCTACTTTTCAGACAGATATTTTTTGTTTTCATTAGGATGTTACGGTGAAGGTGTAATTCATACTTCTAGGACCCAAAGCAGTAGCAGAGCTATTAAACACGGAGGCAATGCAACCTTATGAGACCCCATGGCTGGAACGGGGGGGTCCACACTCTAGACTGAAAGACAAGACAAGGCAGAGGCTTGAGGCTGTAGTTTGCTGGGAGGCAGAGCATCCACCCCTTGTGACAGAGCCTTGGCTGACCGAATAATGCTGTTCCCCTTAGTTTGGTAAGTTTTAGATTGGAGTGAGGCATGTGGTGGCAAAGAACTAACCAAATTTGTGGCAAGCCTTGTAATTACTTTTTTATTTTAACAGTGGCATTTGGTACTTTTATTTGCCATCTGACTTACTTTGCTGCAGGAGTTACCATCCTCTTTGCTGTGATTGGTAAACACCACTGAGGAATATGAAAATATGTAGAAAGTGCTAGTAGCTCTTATATATACTGAATTTTCCTCTTGCTTGTGGAAAAATTAGTTACTTGGCAAATTTCCAGTGTCCTGTAGCCTGCAGTATATTGCATTGCTATCAGTCCATTTTCAGACCTGGTTATGCAATGGGAACAAGCTGGCTTTATCTTGTGAGAACAGACAATGTCCTCAAGTTTGTGGTTACAGGTAAAGCCTCCATCATGATTGTCTGAAAAATTTAGCAGATTTTACTTAAGTAGTTCAGACTGGTATGTGATTTGGCTGGACCTGAAAATTTGCCTGAAAATATATGTTTTGTTCACTGTCTTTGACAGAAATCTGAGGTTTGCAGTGGGAAAGTGGCCATTTTCCCTAAGAGCTATCTATTCTGTGGTCCCATCATGTTCATAAATTCCTTGCATATTTCTTTTGTTTAGTCAATACAAACCTCCAGGGTCTCAACTATGTCTGTACAAATTAAAATGCCTGTGCAAGGCATTAGAAGATGTAAAATAATTTGGGTGAACTTGCTTGGATTTTATCAGAACAGGAGAGGAGTTATTCTCCAAGATGGATGCCCGGCCATTAAATAAAGAGGAATATGTTCAGTGCTCTGGTGGTAGTACGCCACTGGGGCTTTTCTTTCAAGCTGCAATATCCCAAGCCAAACATTTGTGCTCCATCTGGAAGCCAACAGGTGATTTGCTTAGGTTTTTCTGCAAACAGATGTTATAAGAGTCTTTAAGTGCTTTACAGATGAGAAAAAAGCCCAAACAACACTTCACATACAATTTAGTCTATTCTTAAAGCAGCAAAGTTGTCTATTATGACAGCAACATTGTAACTAAGGTAAAATGAGCTTAGAAATGTTCACGGGCACTATAGGAATCTTGTAGCACCAGCCAGAGGTCTGACAGCAGTCTTCATTTTCTCTTCGTTCAAAGCAAACCGGTACTCCTTCACCATAATTTTGTATTACGTGATTTCTAGGTCTATTCCTGGGCTGCACTAAGAAGCAAAGAAAAATGCATTTGAAACAAAGGAATATAAAAAATGACTTGGTCCAAACTCAATGTGTGTTAAGTATGAAGAATCCTTGTTTTCCACACTAGTTTTGTGATCCTCAGTTTAGGTCTCAACATTATAATATAGAGAGTGTGCTACTTAGCAGTAACAGAATGAAATATCACATATTAAAAAAGGTAGAGAAAATATTATCTCTGAAGAATATTCTACCAGAAATACACCAAACAATGCAAACAAAATACTTTTGTATGTAAGTAGGTAAATGTATACACATAAGTAACATGATCTTTATTGCATGTAAAACGATAATGTTCTTTGAAATCCTAAATAATTCAATGATAATCAATGAAAAAAGGCAGCCTGCTATATCAGGTCTCTGTGCATTTACAGAGTTGGAGAAAAGCTTGACATTTCAATAGACATTACACAGACCACTGACAGAACACTTGAAAAAGGCAGCTGTAAATTATTTTTTATTATGGCCTAAATTAACCATTTACATTTTATCCAGAGAGGACAATTTCAGTTGTTGCATTAGATGTGACTACTGAGTTCAAAGAAGAAAACATTTTAATCGGGACACCTTTCCATCTACTTTTGTTTTGGTGAGGGTTATTTATGTTCTTATTAAATCATCTACTAGTAATCAAGTGAGGAAAGACAGGAAGGTAAACATGTTGGAAATTAAAATAGAAAGCATTAAGCAAGATTTTCATACTACTTGTATTTTGCAGAGTGCAGAATTTGGCTTTAACACTGTAGCAAGCTGGGAGACACTCACCTCTGCAAGACCAGAGGGTCCAGCTGACTTCAGTGGACGCTGTGTGGGCAGCCACCGAGCCACCTTCAATCCTGGAAGAGTGTTCTGGAAGGATTCACTCCCAGATGTATAGAAAACAGGTGAAAATCTGAGGTGAGAACTGCCCCACCAGGGACCTGCTCTGGAACCAAGCAGTGTCATGGCAAAACTCCATCTACTACAACTTCACTCCTGGGCTGGGAGGAGAGAGGGGCAGTTTCAGAGCTTGCTCGCTCTTTCTTTTTGTTTCAGATTTTTTCCAGTAAGATATTGACCCCCCTTCTCACTTAAGAAGGGCCCTTGTAAATGAACAGTATTTGTAGAAGGTGGTCCAAGAAGACACATAACACCCTTGTGTTTCAGGTAAATCTTCTTTTATCATTGGATATTTTGGTGTAGCTTGGCTTTTTTTTTTGTTTATCTAATGCATAAATAACTTCCTATGGTGAACCAGCAGCCTCACTAACAATGGATCATATGGCATATTCATTTAACACCAGTACAAATGATTATACATTTTCGCAATTTTGCAGGGCTGTTTGTCTTTAGTTTTTTGTTGTTACATTATGGGACTTACTGTTACAACAAATCACCTGAATTTGTCTTGCACTGGGAATGATAGCTATCAACCAGATGCTCATTTGCACACCAGAGGGTTACTGAGGAACAGGCACAAAAGGTATAACAGCTTGAAGAGCCAACTCTGCTCTTAAAGCTAAGGCAAACCACTATGGTTGCAAAACACTGCAATACTAAGAAACTTTTTTCAAAGCTTTTGTGTAAAAAATGTTTAAAAACCACTAAATAATTGTGCTAAATGAGTTACTGATATTGAAAGTCAAAAAAACCCACCCCAAAACCAAAAAAAACCTCCACCTCTCAAAATACGGTATATTGTGACTGTCCCAATAGTCTATCACAAATGTTACGATCCCATTTCTCACTATTTATGCTCACTGTGGTTCTCAAGAGAGCAGTGAGCAACATGCCGTTTTGGAATCGTAGTTATCAAGGGCTTACGTAGTTTGATTATTAAAACAAAGCTGTTGCATAGCATGCTCTAAATGGCACTTCTGCCTCTTAGAAATTGATGTGATTTGCATTCCTTTTAATAAATTAGGTATTTAATTACATTATAAATGTAACCTCTAATTGAAGCACCTTCTCCCAGTGGGCACAACTCCATGATGATTTTGCACGAGCTATCTAGAAGTAGATGCATGCTGCTGCAGGAGTGGGAGTCTCACTAATAACCACTTACACATCATTCTTGAGTATTTTTGCAACTTAATGGATCTTCCCCCAGGATGTCTTTTAGGAGGATATTTCTTCTGCCTTAGTGATTTGCCTTTTGCTCTTGTCCTCCACTTGCGGCCATTCGTGTGCGTGCACTTTTTTCTTTGATGGCTTTTGCTTTGCATGCCTGGACACCCACTGGTATCCCCAGTCTATAAAGGTGGATGCAAGTCCCCTCCATGGGTGTTTCACATCAATGGTGGTATTGTTTTGCTCTGAATCTATTTTGAAGCTTTTAAGTGAGCTCTGATACCTCAGTTTGCTCTGTGTAGTAACTCATGGACACAATTTAGAAGAGCAGTTCCCTGCTGAGGTTGCTGGGTAAAACTTCATCATAGTCTGAAGTCCTGTATCATTCTGACTGTTAGAGATTTAACAGCTTTAAATATATTTGCTTACCTTAGCCTCTTGGCTACAGTGCAGTCTAAGCAGTTATTTTCTGCTTATCTATAATTTGTTGTCACTTCAGTAAGGAATTTCATTTTTTGTTTTTGTCTGTAAGTTACTTCATACTTTTTCTGCCCAATTTAACTCCCAAGGTGGCTGAATTGATGCATTCAAATAACACCTGCCTGTACTTCTTATACCTAAGGAGTGTTGTGAAATTGGTGAAAACAGAGTATAAATCAATATATTTATCTACATTTATTTAATGTTACTATTGGATTGCACATCATCGAGGTGTTATAAAAATACTAATAATTTGTGCTGTGTGATTGAAGAGCAGCTTTACAGTTTCTTGCCCTGATTCATGTTTCCAAGACTACTCCTGTCCTCTGTGTTTGCTACCACCTCTCTCGTTGGCTGAATATACAGTGTTTGGGACATATTTCTTTGGCTTTAATTTACCATCTTTCGCCATGCTTCTCCTGGTTCTCATAGTAGGAGAAAGATGATTAGGCATTTGCCCAATATTTAAATTCAATACAATGCAGTTTGCAGGATTAGGACAAATAAGGTAAACAGGAGCTGGCTGACCTTAGAAAAGTCTTATGCCTCAAAGAGAACTTCAACAAGGTCATGTTGAAGAAGGACAAATCATAACTGTTTATGGTTACTCTTACTGTATTCTGTAGACAACACAAGAATCTTCTCAGTTTCTCTGAGAGACATCCAGAGATTAATTCAAACATGTATATATATATATATCTGATAGATTGCAATATTCTCTTCCCCCCAAACCTCTCATTTTGAAAGATGAAGCCTGAATTTCAAATATGAGATAAGCGGCCCATTTAATTAGTTTAGAACTCTCCTATCTGTGGGCGGACAAATTCTATTTGTTTCTCTGAAGTATGACAGCTCCTTTTCACATAAAGCTGAGACTGTAATGCCATTTATTTTTCATTCTATAAATTGTGTCACTAAATACCTAGTTAAACTCATTAGCAGAATAAATGAAGAAGTATGGGAATACAATTTCTGGAGGAGAAACTGCACAAAAACAGTCTGGCTGCTAAATGTGTGTTTGTAAACACTGGATCACATTCTCAAGTGTGTAGCTTCATTGACTTTGATTAATAAGGATCTGGTCTAGTGGTTTTCTCTCAAATAAATATTAATGTATTCTTCTTTTTATCTCAAAATGGTTCTCCCTGATACCGAATGCAGAAAAGAGGACAGCCGAAGCAAGACTTCCTGGCTAAGACTTCTAATGGAGGCTGTGGTATTTTCAAAAATATTAAGGAATAAACCATGCATATGGGACGATGAAGATGATCAGGGGGCTTGAGCACCTCTGCTATGAAGACTGGCTGAAAGAGTGGGCGTTGTTCAGCCTGGAGAAGGGAAGGTTCTGGGGAGACCTTATAGCAGCCTTCTAGTACCTGAAGGGGGCCTACCGGAGAGATGGAGAGGGACCCTTTATCAAGGAGTGTAGTGATAGGACGAGGGGTACCAGTTTTAAACTGAAAGAGGAGAAATTTAGATTAGATGTTAGCAAGAAATTATTTACTGTGAAGGTGGTGAAGCACTGGAACAGGCTGTCCAGGGAAGTTGTGGATGTCCCACACCTGGAAGTATTCAAGACCAGGCTGGATGGGGCTTTGAGCAACCTGGTCTAGTCAGAGGTACCCCTGCCCATGGCAGGAGCATTGGAACAAGATGATCTTTAAGGTCCCTTCCAACCCGAACCATTTGAGGATTCTATGAAAGAGGGGCAGCTATTTTTATGTGGGGAATCTCACTTCTTCACCTTTTCTGGGACATGGTGTTATCTACAGCCAGCTCTGCTGTGATTAAACAGATGCTTTTGAAACTTCATCCTGTGCCTGATAACATGTCTTTTGTACTTTCAGCAACTTCAACAATCACATCTGCAGCTACTTTGAGAAGACAATTAAAAAGAGAGGAATCACAAATACTTTTTGGACAGGTTATTTTATTGTCTCTCAGGATTTTGCAATCATGAGGCCAAGTATTATACAATAGCCTCCGGGTAACCAGTAGAGTCTCTAAACTTCAGGGTTATAAATGTGGTTGTGCTAGAGACATGAGCAGAGCCTTATGCAGGGCTGTGGAGGAGCACAGAAAGATCTTGCTCATTCCTTATCTGAAACTACTAATATTTAAACTTTTCTTGGTCAAATAACCACGATGAAGCTGGATCAAGAATGAAGGGTTTGTTTTTTGGGTGTGCCTACTATAGAGTTTGGTAATTCTCAAGGCTTTTTCTTGGTGGTCCCTACGGCCGTTCAGTGGGAGGCAAATTTCTCTGCCTCTGCACTACCACCCTGTGTCAGCATTGTAGGTGTTGCCGCTCTTAGCGCCTTTTTTGTCTGTCAGATATTGTATATTTCTGTCTATCCAAATTAAGTTTTCTACTAAATCCCTGAGCTGTCAGAGAATATCATTACAGAATTCAGCACAGCTGTGGGGTCATAGTGTAACCTGCACTTGGAAGACAGACATGAGCAGCAAGGTAGGAAGCTCCTGACCAATACTGCAGAGAAAAATAAGTGTTGTGTACAACATCTGTGCTGGGAAAGGGGAAACTGTCACCTAATGCTGGGCATGGGAAGCTCAGGGTTACTCATGGTACTTCATGCTGCTGGCAGGATGCCCTCTCCCAGCTGGTCTCCACTTAAGGCATGCAGCAGGGGTGACTTGTGTTTTATGTGGGCTAAAAAAAAAATGCTAAATTTTCATGCTTTGCTTGACTCCCTATGGTTTTGCTCCGTGTGCTTTCGCTACATGACATATGGCTTTATTATGAGACTCACCTTCAGCTTGGGAAGTGTCTTTTCACTGCCTGGGACTTGTTTCACTCCCTCCTGCTGTCTGTATCTGTGACAGTTAAAATCATGTTGGTCTGGAGAATATTCAGGGGTTGTTGGTGAAAAACCTCAGAGCTGAAGATGGCCAAGCTATTTTATTAGCAAAAGCCAAAGTGAATGTTCATATGGGATAGAGCAGTCACAGTGGTTTCCTCACGATAATTTTTTTTCTCCCCAAAATAAGAATCTTCAATGTTGTGTGACTCGTATTACACCTGATTTCAGTAAAGACTAATTGAATGCACTGTGCCTTTCCGCAAGCAGTTTTGATTGACTTCTCTTTGTTCTCCACTTTAATCCAAAAAGCATTTACTGTGCTAATTAATTTATTTGTGTTAATGAACAGCTATTGACTCATCCTTCTGCATTGCACTGAAATTTGAGGTGTGCTGCAAATCAGGCATGGTTTAGCATACGCGCAAAATAAAAGCATTTGGGGGCTTTGAGTTGATTATACGCCTACCAAAAATAAAGGCACTTAGGAAATTGAAAGCACTGACTTCAGGCTGCTGGTTAGAGGAAAGCCCTCGTTTTCAGCCCGATGTGGCTCAGCTGTGTTTGTGGCGCTGGCTGTTTACAGCCATTTATACTCATATACAGATTTTTAAATAGCTTACAGAAATATTGCTGCAGTTGAACAAAGCAATCTTTATTTTTTCCAGAACTGATGGTAGGAGCCACTGAAGACTGGGAAAGTTGTTGATAAAAGGAGTGGAGGAAAACCAGATCTGGCTGGAGCGGGATGTCATGCAGCCAGGAGGAGATGGACCTCGAGTTGCCCAGCCAGGAATTCGGGTGCCCTTGAGGATCTGTCAGAACAGAGCAGCAGAACAACAACCTCTCCTTGGCTCTTGGGCTCAGAAGCACAACGGAGTTTGGATGTCCTGCAGAGGGAGCATTTTTGTTGTGGCTGCTCCCAGTTGGAGGAGCTGCCCCAAAGCCCCTGCCACCAGCGGAAGAGCATTTGAGCATGGTTGAGACAAAATGTCCACCGTGGATATGAAAAGGGGAAGCTTTCCAGTAGTATCATCAGCTGCCTCTCCCCCCTTCTGTCCTTCTATTGGTGATGCAGAGGCTCAGGTCTGATCACTCCCAATTTTTGTTTCATTCTGTTTCTCACCTTGAAAACGTCCTCCACACTGATCTGGCTGGTCCCACAAGGGAGACAGCTTGGAGGGCTGCAAGAAGGCTTGGTGGGCTCTTCTGCCTCTCTTAGATACCAAGTGATAGATAAATGAAGTGTTCTTGCAGGTCCAGACAATGCAAATATGGGTCCTGTGCAACTGATATGAGAGAAAAAGAAAAAAAATATCAGTTCCTGTTCTTAGTTTCCATAGCTTCAAAGGTGATCTTTTCCCTTTCCCTTTCCCCTGGTGAAACTCGGAGCTTCATCTCAGTCTTGGGTGATCCATATTGGTAATTTTTGACCTTTTTCACACACCTGCTTTGGGTACCATGCCAAGGATAACCTACCTTTTCTTTTGGCAGGTGTTTGCAGTGACTGGATGGAGGCTGTAGTGTGGTGCCAGGACAGGTAGCTTGCCCGCAGGTGGCACATTATGATGAGCAGCTATACTGTAATTTTCCTACAAATATACTTTATGGTTGAAGAATGGCAAAGACTTTGGATAGTTGAAAAAGGGGAAAGCATGAATGGGAAGGAAAGTAGAAGTCTCAGAAGCACCAGAGGTGGGGACCTACCCATGGAGAGGAGGGCTGTGTAAGTTATTGCCTCCTGATGCTCAGCCGTTCTGGTGGGAGAAGACAAATGATGATCTCAATCAGGATGAGAGTCTTAAGAAGAACAGAAACTCTCAAATGTGGATGGGTTAGGAGAAGATTTCTCTCTTCCTTTCCCACCATGGTGAGCATGAGTAGCGGCGTAAGCCAGCAAAACCATGCCAGGTGTACGATTGAGTTTAAAACTTACTGTTGACAATAAAGCCAAACAGTACGACCCAAATGATGCTTGCTCTGGGCAGGCTTCCAAGCTGAGTGGGAAGTGGGCTGGAAAGTTGCCAGGTGAGTACAAAGTGCAGATGTGCCAACATGAACCTCAGTGCTTTACCATGTAAAGAACTTAGCAGAGTCTCACACAGGCATATAGAAGGTACTGTGTTTCACCAGCTACTACAAAAAGCTTAGCTTCGTGTGCACACACATTCACAGGTGGTAACCAATGGTTTCCTTCCACTGCAGCTGACAAGATGTGATTGCATTTCAAAGCTCCCCACTTTGTGGCAGGATCCTGAAGCGAATTCCCTCCTCTGGCCCTTCTTCCTGGGTTAACTGCCCCCACTATAGGGGAACCCTTTGCCCTTTCTGACATAGAGAGTCCTGCTTTGTGGTTTTGGTTCCTTTAAAATCCGATTAAGATACTTTGTGGAGGTCAGTTTTCTGAGGTGGAAAGGGCATTTCTCTCTGTCACTTAGTCTGGTTAAATTGAGCACCGTCGTTTGGGTAAGTCTGTCTGTCTGCTCACTTGGGGATGTAAAACAGCAGCTTTTGTTTCCAAATTGCTTTATATTTTTTGGAATTGCTTCCATCTGAGAGGCTTTAAAATAACATCAAATTTAAATGGTGGCATTTTACACTTATTTTGTCCAAATGTAAATGTTTAGACTGTTAGGCAGCAGAGAGTTAGGATCAGAATGAAACTTTTTACTTACCTGTTATTGAACAAAATCCCCTGAGGAAATACAGTCATAATTTAATCTGTCTCTAAATTTTCCACTCTGCCTTTAATCATATTTCTTACAATACTTTCTCTCTTTTCCCCAAAAAGTTTAAGTTCATTCTCGGCTTTCCTTTTTCCTTTTTTTTTTTTCCAGTTTCTACATAGAAAAATTGGCAAAAAACATTGTATTCATATTAATCTATTGCAGGCAAAGAAATCAGCCGGTTACTACTTCTAGAAACCAGTCATGCAAGGTTATCTTATGCATTCAGCAATTGACAGAATTGCAAACTTCTTGCTACCAGGAGTTGCAGCATTTCAACTTACCCACTTTCTGGGAACGTCACCTTTTCCTTGCACTCTGCAAAGTGGGTGAATGCATTTCTATTTATGGAACAAATTAGAGGTTTGCTTGACTATTGATTAGCTAACTTCAGAATCTGCTTTAGGGAGGTAAAATGTACTATCAGCACTTGAGGTTCAACAGTGTAATTAATAAATGTTTAGGATTAGCCTGATTTTTTTAAATAATTTTGTCTAAATATTTAGTTAATTGCTAAGGTTTCGTTTGTTTAAATTAAGCAGAAAAATTTTGAGCATCATAAGCAAATAGAGCATTACTGAATGCTTTCTGTCCTTTGAGCCTTTGACATACCTGCTTTGTAAATTGAAGCCTTGATTGCCACTTAATTAATAGCCTTTTTTTTGACATATAGCCTCTGGGTCATCCTGCATGAAACTACTTTCATTTTATTGCTATTTTAGAGGGTATGGGAATGAAGGACAAAACTAGTCCACTTCAGCTCCATCCCTCTGATTTTTCCCAGATTTTTCATATGACGGAAAGTGAGTACATTTCCAGAACATAAACTCGATGTTTAGGAAGCAAATACAGTGGGAGGACTGCTGTATACATGTTCTGTGTTTGTTCAAGCCATTTGGGGATTGAATGACTCAGTTCATAGCCACTGTGGGATTATTTTTTTGTGGTTTTCTGTTCAGAGAACCACACATGAGTAAATGGGAATTGTTATTGATGTTTGAAAAGGTGAGAACTGTTGTTCATGTGTCAGTATCAACTTGCACAGGCATGAATCCCAACCACTTTTATCATAGAACAAATACTTTAAATTTTAAATTATTGGAAGTCTGTTTGTGAACTTAAGATTTATCAGAATTTATTGGTTACCTAGATGAAGACAGAGCTGTTTCCCAATTAAAATATAGAGATAATTTTTATCTGTAGAAATACAATAGAAGGACGTGCTTATGTGTCAGATCTTCACCCTGGAGGTGATAGTTGTCATTGTGCTAGTAACCACAGCCGAGGCATACATGCAATATAAGGTGGGTAGGATGGTTTGGAAAAAATAAGTATTATGTAAATTCTGCCATTAGTTGAGGTGGTCTATTTTTTTCAGCCTGAAAGTACTAGGAGCTAAATTGCTACAGCAGTGGAGCCTCATTTTACTTACACAGGTGGCTAGGAAGCAGTCGGATCCTGCTTTGGTATGGAGAAGTTAACCTGCTAGAACAGGAGTTTTTATCACTCCCTTCTAGTAAGAGAGTTCTGTATCATCAGGGTCTGTTGGAAGTTGCTATCAAAGCACACATGCTAGAGAAGTTATTATGTTGTTCAAGCTAACATTGGTGCTTGGCTCCTGCAGGCTTTCTTTTAATCAAAGAGGCATAATTATAGCTTCACTCTTGGCAGAAGAAAATCTGGGCTCTGAACTTGCATTCTGCATATTTGTATTTATCTCATCTGCCCCCTAATTCTTGTCAATGGCAGATATAGGGTTGGAGATCCAGTGGAGACCCAGTGAGTTGAAAAGTTCAAAACCATTAACTTTCAGTGCAGCTTCAAGTACCTCTTCTTAGCCATGTTGAATATATTGTCCCCTGGATCTAAAAGATAAAGTCTAGAGGTCCTTCAGTAGTCATTAAACAACAGTTACAGTAGTCATTAAACAACAATTACCTTCACCTCTGTCAATGCAAAAATCTCCTCCACAAGGATGTTGGATTAAATACAAGGCACACAGAGAGGGGCTGGGTTTTGTGAGTTTTTTTAGGCTCACAGACTAAAGTTGTTGTTAAATCTTCTTTATCAAGGAAAAATGTCAGATGCCCATAAGTCATCTTTAGCACATTAAAGTTCAAGGACAGTGAAAAAGTAAATGAATGTTTTTTAGATGCAAAGTATGTTTGCATAGCTGCAGAAATCTGGCAAGCAGATGGCAATACATTGAATTTCAATAGGAAATCAGATCTGCTAAAGCATTGTTTGTTACCAGGTTGCTCTTGAAGAGACTGATCATGATGACTGATAGGAGTCCCAGCCATGAACCCCTTGCTCAGGCTGGCAAGCCGTTGCTCACATGAATAGCTGTAATGATTTCAGTGTACTGGCTTTCTCCCCAGTGCAAGGCAAGCGCATGAGCTGGTCCAAATCTTTACTTATAAATCAATGTGCAGGTCAGCAATATTTTTCTCTGAGGAATGGCAGATGATAAGATTCAGAGTTTAATGGTAATTACCTGCATGGTGAGTAAAGCATGGTATGACTGAACAGGCATTGAGCTCTGCTGAGCTGTGCTGTGTTAAGCACAAGCTAAAAACATGCATGTGAAAAGCTGCCCCAGCCCAGCTGATGCATGGTAGGTCTTTAACCTTTTCTGAGGCATGAAAGAGCCTTTTTCACAGGAAAACCCCATCTGCAGAAAGTGGGGGAATTTCATGAGGTAAAGCACAGAGCCTGGTACAAGAAATAGCTTCAGAGTGGGAGGATATCTGAGAAGTGTGCCTGGGATGCAAAAATATATCTAAGAATCTGGTTAAATCCTTTCAAGAGCTGTTGGAAAAGAACAGGAGAAAGTCCTAGTGGTTCTGAGACATCACAACCCAGAGCAATTCTCAGAACCTGGGACTCATGGCACTGTCTCAAAATTCTTGTGTCTTGTGTGTTGTTGTTGAAGGACAGAGCACAGCTTAGTCCATCACTGCATGCTTCATCAGTAGAGGCTATGGGAAAATTATGAAAGTTTTCTGTGAACGGTTGCTTGCTTTTAAAGCTCTTGCTGGTTAAATTTAGGGAAGAACTGAGAAGTGCTGTTTCTGTCAGTCTAACTGAAGTTTAGTTATGTCTTTGTGGCAAGTAAATGTTCTTCATACATTTAGGTATTTTTGAACTCCTTTCAAGGAGTCTTATGTGAAAAGTGTTGGAGAAGAAAAATTCTATCCATGTGATAGGCTTATGCAAGAGTCCTTAAGTCCCTTAAGTCCTCTCATTCTGTGAGAGTTTGTGCTTCCATTGGAAAATATTTAGGGCATGAAGAAAGAGAAACTACAAACCACTCGTATAAGAGAAGGAATATTTTAAAACCTCTAAATGCCATCTAGGCCTTGGAGGTAGTTATTATACGGTGAATTCTCAAAACTCTTGGAGGAGGGACAAGGAGAGCATCTGTAGACAACAAAACTGTTGGTCTGAGATGCCATGGATCTTTTCACAACCCTATATTTTGCCATTTCCTCTAGGTTGCATTTTACTTTGTCTTTTGTTTCTTAGGAAGATCTTGGATATTTCTGGCACTCCTAAACTCAGTGCTGTTCCAGACATAGCTTATTGCAGGTGATTCATTCTTTGGGGAGTCATGCATTCACTGCTTTGTAGACAGGGGCACAGGAACAGTTCCGCAAGACAGCTGAGGTACAACTTCCATAGGCAAATGCACAGTAAGAGAGGGGAGGGGAAGTGAGGAGGAGGTTAACAAATAAAGTGATATGGACTAAAAGTTCTGAAACACCTAAATTAACATTTTGGAGATAACCTTGGGCCTCCAGTGATCCCTCATATATTTTGTATAATTCTTTCTCTCAACTCTTATTTTTGGGACATGACTCCTCCTTAGGCTCAAGGATCATCTGAGGATTTGAAAAAGCAAAATGATGATAGTTCTGATCAAGCTCCTTCACATTTTTGCTAAAATTTGATGAAATCACAGGACTTTTAAAAATACATTTGGGGTTTTTTCCCTGTTTCCATTTTCAGTAAGGTGTGTACATTTGTGTTCTCCGTTCATGCTCCTTACATGAAAGGTATTAATTTCATTAACGATAAGAATTTTCCAGAAAGACCTATGTCACTTCTTGCTTTTTATCCAATATGGTGTTCTCAAAGAGCAATTAAACAAAAAAAGGTCAGATACACAGTAAATGAGGTCAGAAGAGACCTGTGCAGTCATCTATTCCAACACCCTGCTCAGAGCAGCTTTAGGTCAAATTTTTCCAAGACTGGATATTCCACAGCCTCTCTCACAATTTGTTTCCACACTTAGTCTTCTTTCTTGTGAATTTTCCCCCTGCATATCTAGTTGGAGTTTCCCTTTTTTGCACCTAGTCACAGTTGCCTCCTATCCTGCTGTTGTGCATCTCTAGGAAGAGTCTGGCTGTGTCTTCTCATTAACCCCTTATTAGATAGTTGAACCTGGCAACTAGGTCTGCTCCTGGCCAGGCTGAAGAGGGCGAGTGGTCTCAGCCTTGCCTCACACATCATACTCTAGTCCCAGTCTTGCTGTACTCATCTCTGGTGAGACCACACCTTGAATACTGTGTTCCGTTTGGGGCCCCTCATGACAAGAAAAACATTGAGGTTCTGGAGCAAGTCCAGAAATCCAGAGAAGGGCAAGGAAGCTGGGCAGGGGTCTAGAGCACAAGCCTTATGAGGAGCAGCTGAGGGAGCTGGGGTTGTTTAGCCTAGAGAAAAGGAGACTGAGGGGAGGCCTTATAATTCTCTACAACTACTTGAAAGGAGGTTGTAGCAAGGTGAGGGTCAGTCTCTTCTCCCAAGTAACAAGTGATAGGACATGAGGAAACCAAGGGAGGTTTAGATTGGATATTAGGAAAAACTTCATCACCAAAAAGGTTGTCAAGCATTGGAACAGGCTGCCCAGGGAAGTGGTTGAGTCACCACCCCTGGAGGTATTTGAAAGATGGGTAAACACGGTGCTTAGGGATGTGGTTTAGTGGTGGTTTTGGCAGTGTTAGGTTAATGAATTGGACTTGATGATCTTAAGGTCCCTTCCAACCTAGGCAATTCTATGATGCTATGATTCTATATGACAGCATAGTCTTATTTCCCTAAATTCAGGCATACATGAAATGGAGATAAAAAAAAAGTGGATTTTTTGCTGACTTAAAATCATGGGAATATATTTCACTTACATTTTAGTACTAATATTTTCCACTGAGGGCTAATGTAACCATTAACACTTGCAATTGTCAGTCTTTATAAGCAAACTGTGGGCCAGTATAAGGATTGGAACCACTTTTTAAGGGGCGTCAGTTGGTTGCCTCACTTGAGTGCAGTAGAAATGAAGATAAGTTCAGGAGTTGGCACCCATGATTGTTCCTAGATCCTGCTAATGATGGCAAATCTCACCAATCTCCTGCTGTCAAAAATTTCAGATTTGGAAGCATGAAACTAGTCTTGTAATTCTAAAGCCATGAGCTCTGCAACTGCGGACGAGAGTCAATGGTGTAAGTACCATCACCACAGCTGACAGTGTTGATTGATGGGATTGCCTTGGATCCAGCTGTTCCTATTAAAAAAGACATTATTAAAGAATATGGGCTGACAAAATGCATACTAATTTAAGCTTCCCAGAAAGTCATCATGTGCGCTGTGGGGGAAATTCAGCATGCTACAATAGATCTGCAAATCTCTACCAACCTTCCTGTATCTAGCACTGTACTGGTCTTCTGTATTGCAGAAAACACTTCAATTTGTCTTTCTTCCTGTGTATTTCCCTGTGCTGTCACAGCTACATCCAGCCTCATGCCATTGCACAGAGGTAGAGGGACTGACGACTGCACTCCTAGACTCACAGCAAAGGATTTCTGGGCAAATCATGCCACAGCCAGAATCTACCTCTGCAGCAGGAGTATTTCTGTGGACCATGCCGCCAAAGCCTGCTTGGAGTCATGTAAGTGTGATACGAAGTTGTGTGAGCCTGTGTTTCAATCCTCATTTATCAGAAAAAAAAGGAAATGTGAGAAGAACTTTAATACGATAGAAATGGTTTCAGTTTTGCAGCAAAAGAAGAAAATTCACATGGGAAGATCCGAGTTCAAATTAATTTAAATCTGATCATGAAAGACTGATGGAAAGCTTCTGGTCAGAAAGGCAGCTCATGGCTTGCCTGTTCATGCCATGACATTCACAGAGGTGGTTCCACGTGGAAGACACGGCAGAGTCCACCATTTTGTTTTCATGTTCAGTTTGACAGAAGTCACTGGAAATTACCCCCATCGGTCTGGTAGGATTCCTGTGGCTAGCAAAAGCGGGAACAATTCAATATTATAAAGTATTTATAAGTCCCTAAGGCACATTTACAGATGTCCTTGGCAACATCAATTTCCAGCCTGTTAATAGCTTTAAAAGCTAAAAGCAGAACCGTAGACCTTTTCTAGGCACCAAAAAGCAGCAAATGCTGACAGACAAGTAGTGAGTAGGCAGATCCCTCTCTGCCCACCTTTGATAACAATCAAGTCACTGTATTGTGCATTAGCTTCAGGGAATGGATTAGCCCTTTTGGCAGCCCACTATAAAGCACTTTGCAGTAATCTCATTTTGAGATCTGAAAGGCATGAATCATCCAGGTCAAGTTTAAATTGCGCTTTGAGGGCCAGATCCTTATCTTGTTTACGCCACAATGAATAGAGAGCTATTGCATTAGAGCCAGTGTTGTTACACAGCCATGCAGATAATCAGAATTGGTCCCTAAGGGTGAAAAATTGGCATACTAGTTAAAATTAGCTGAGGGAGAAAGCACCGGTTGCTATATATAGCATTAAAGAATCAACTATTTCTAACATGGTGAGGAGCTTTCTTAAAGAAAAGGAAATGGTCCAATTTCGACAAAATGTTTGAGGTCCTTACTGGGTAGGTTCCTACCAAGTTTACTGGACCTCTTCTAATAGACAAATTATAAGCATTTCTCAGGTAGAGACGAATATTTGAGCTCATGCATCTTCCCATCTCAAAAATCCATGCCCATCTAGTTTGGGATGAGGGCTCTTCTGGCCACTTCTTGTTAGTACATGAAAGGGGTGGCAGGCAAGAGAGGTGGTAGACAGTGGGCTGCTGGATGTCTTTACCCAGCCCCTTTTCCACTCTCCACTCACATCTGATGGGTCCCAGAAAAAGACGACTAATGTGACACTGGGTGTGGGGAGCTGTTCTTGGGGCTGTATTGGCCTTCTGGGCAGCATCTTTGGCATTTTCCCTGTTTGATCAATTCTGAACCTACTGACTTCAGTCTAAGTACGCTGCAGGCAACATCCTCTGAAGGAGCCATATATTTTTCAGTTTTGTGCCATTTAAAGTATAGAGCACTGAACTGTTTTTCGGTCACTAATGTCTAGGGTGGAAAGATGTGAATACTTTAGCCTCCTCAAACCTGCTCTCATTAATAGCTGTCAGGGCACATGTTTATACATTTTTGAGGCAGCTGACCCTGCGGCCTTTCTCCCTTCTCATCCCAACCTTTCCATTTAAATTTCTTGCATTTTTCTCATTTGTAAGTTCCCGGTGAGCAGAGCAGATTTATTCCACTGGAGGAGAGAGCAAAGTGCTAATGAAAGAATTTGCTGAAGAGTTGCACACGGCTTTTCCTCTGCGAACTGGTGGCTCAACCTGTCCACCCTTTTCTGAAGGTATGCTTTGGAAATAATGTGCTTAAAAGCTGCCTGGCTCTCAAGAACTTCAAACGCAGAGGATGTAAACATTGTCCAGAAATCTGAAATGGAACAAGTTGCTGCTCTGCCCAGTGACCTGGAATAAAAGCAATGTGGCTCAGAGGTCACAGTGGTGCAGGGGTCAGGTAGTCCATGCCCTGCCTTGCAGCAAGCTCAGCTCTTCCTAAGCTGTTAATAACAAATATGAGTCTCCCCTGTTTTTAAAAAATCTCTTGTGGGGGAGATTTTGCTACCTCCTGAAGCAAACTGTTCTGGTATCTACTTGTCCTCGGTTGCCTATTAATATCTAATGTCCCCAAGAAGCTGGACAGGTCTAAACCCAGGATCCCCTACTTGGTTTTTCTGTTGTGATAAAGATGGTTTCAGTCTGCACTGGAATACTAAATTTTGAAGGCTTATGGGGAGAAGACCAGAGCTCTTGCTTCACAAATCAAACACATTCTCTAACTTTGAAAGCAAAATGAAGAGGGTCCCCAATAATTTTGAGCTCAAAATATTTGCAAGGCAAACCTATGGAAGCTGTAATTTCTGCAACTTCCAGTCAAGCTCAGACTTCTAGGGTTGTTAGGCATCTGGCTGCGCGATGGGGGATCTGTCAGCTTTGTGAAATGCATCTTCTAGGCTCTGCCACAGACAGTACAGGAAAGGTGATGGAAGGGCAGGTGCATTTCCCTTGGAAGGCTAAATTAAAGCAGTGTGTTCTTCTAAGTATGCAAATTATTGAATTGACATATTCATGTGGGTGGAAAATAAAGTCCAGTTTTAAATTGCTAACTAAATTCTTAGAAAACTACCTTCCCACCATGTGTTTATCGAATACCCCTTGGATAGTTTGAGAGATACTTTTGCATGGATTTGCTGGATCACAGTACAGATGCAAAATTCCTTTACATCATTCTACAAGATCATTTCTGTGTGTGCTTTCTTGTAGCAGCCTCTATACAAGCAGACTCCTACTTCAGCTTGAAAGGTTGCCAGACAAGAGCCTTTCTGCATGTGGTTTTTGTGGGAAATGATCTAATAAATGGAGGGAAAATACTGAACTTTGTATGTGCGTGCAGGTTTGTGATAGTGTATCCTTTATTGCTTGCAATGTAATCAGCTTTCATTATGATTAATACTGCACTGCCAATGGAGCAAACTGCCTGCATACAGACATTCAGGGGAACAGCTCGTTGAGAGGGTTTGCAGCTCTTGGGTACACTTTCCAAGAACATCAAAGAAGCAGTTAGGCCTTTTTAGTTTGTCTGTTTTGCAGCCAGAACACCAATATTTATGATTCGGCACATTCTTTGATCCTTCTATTAATGTCTTCATACTGGCTGACAATGTTTTTGCAAAAGTTAAAAAGAGGCCTCAGCTACAGCAAGAGCTTTTGCCTGTGGAAATAAACACTGCTGCTTCTCAGCTGCAATCAGTGCTGCTTCTCAGCTGCCATTCAAGCCCAGGGTCAGGAGGAGCAGTTTGCAGAAAAACGCATGCTGAAAGCGAGATCACTTTCTTTTCTGCTTACACTTTGTTCTCTCCCACAACACTTGGAATTTAAATGCTTCAATCAGTGACCAGGTTCTTCTTTGTTTTGCTGGTAGAAAATGTCATTCTGCCCCCCACCCCCACAAGCTTACAATACCTACAAAACCACAAGTGGTTTCTTTACAAAAAATGGGAGGCAAAGCTGTTCTGTCTGATGCTTGGGCAAGAGAAAGCGCAAACAAATGCTGCACAATTACATAAAATGAATTGGATGCAAAGGCAGGATATGTCTTAGCAGAGTGCAGACAACTCAAGAGGGGGACAGGACTCTCCTTACTATGCAATGTTACAAGATGTTCCCTCTTCACAGCAGTGGAAAAAGACAGAGATGTAGCTGTCAGGCATGGTCTCCTTCATCTTCATTTCCTTCATCCCCAGCACTAGAAAACATGTCAGAAAAATATACACATACACAAGCCCTTCAGCAAAGGAAATCTATTTGTGATTGGGTTAATTTATTTAAGATTTCTTTTGAGTAATTCAGCTCCTTTCTGGACCTTAGTGAGGGTCTCTATTTCAGCATCTCCCATAGCACCAGCAAGGAGCATCTGGGTGATGGTTTTTGGCTGTTCATACGAAAGCTCCATGAAAGGAGCAGAGAAGCAAAAGGAGCAGGAGAAAATACTGAGAAGGTGAGAACAAGAAAAGGTCAAGAAGAACAGGTATGGGTGGACCATGAAGGTGCTTGAAAGAACTCAGGGTATGCTTCAGGCCCCCCAGTTAAATCACTGACATATGGATGTTTCTATTTGAACTAGGTGTTTAAAAGCCTGTTAGAGTTAATGGAGGCGAGAAGGCTCTACAGCTGACCAGGTGTTGAGGGAAAGCACTTACCCTGGAGTTTCTCTGCAATAACAAGGCAGGTATGTCTCAGTCTGCGCCATCTCACTTGCTAAACTTGTTGAATTCTTGCCGTTTATCTCCTCATTCTCTTTTCCTCCTCTTCTCAGTTTTCATTTCATATAGTTTACCAAGTACATATCTGAAATGGATTGGAGGCCTACAAAGATAAATACCACCCATCAGTTGACTATATAGCCACGTAACTAACCTTTAAAGATTTGCAGACTGTGTCCTCTTCTAGTTACAATCTCTGGGTCACATTGTGAGGCAAAGGTGATTTCCATGCACAGCACTGTGCTTCCACTGAAGCATTTTGCTTTTTGCCAGTCTGTTTGCCCATTTACTTGTAACTGAGGGTGCACACTGGTATTTTGCAGCAGTCTGTAGATCACCCTTCCATGTGAACAGTAACGGGAAACACTTCTGTCCTGACAGCAGAGGCATCTATGTTGTAGAGAATGGATCCACTCAGTGCCTAAAACTAGGCTTATATTAGGTGAATACTTGCTTTTCTTACCAGAAACACAGTGCTATGGAGTCCTGAAAGATACATCCCTCGCCAGGAAATGCTCTCAAAGTAATTGCATCAGCCTTTTATGTACCCTGAGATACATAAAAGACTCTTTCAGTCTTCTTTAAGCTAAAGACCTGCATTTCTTTCAACTGCCCCTCAAAAGTCACATCTCTTTGGGCTCTGATTATCCTTGTTGTTCTCTTATTGACATGCTGATTGCTCCCATCTTTATTTAATTACAGTATTCTGAAAGAGAGGCAGGATGCCTGCCAGGCCATGCCAGCCTAGAAGGAAGGTGAGGGTTGCTTCACATCTTGCATAAAATGCACCTGTTTCTACTTGCCTGAAGGAGGTAGATAGATACAGAGCAGCTGTATAGCACTGAAAATCTCATTCAATTTGCAGGTCTGGCCTTCTTCTCCAAAAATTAATGTTTATCAAGTCCTTTCCCATTTTCTATTTGTGCAGCTGATTATTCCTACCTTTTCACTTGTCCTTGCTGAATTGCATCCTATTTATTTCAGACTGTTCCTCCAGCTAATTAAGATATTTCTTTCCTTTTAATTCTACATCCAGAGAGCTCACAACTCACATTAAATTTCAAATTGTATACAAATTGCATAAAGAGCAGTCCCCACTCTCGTATGAGTCATTAATGGAAATACTGAGAAATGCCAGAAGCAAGCTGGATTTTTGCAGAAAGCCACAGGACATCCTACTAGTTTGACAGTGAACACTGATAATTTTTGGCATAAGGTTTTCAGGCAATTGTATATAGCTTATAACATTTCCAGCTAGGGCAGTCATTTAGAAAACACAGTATAAGTACCTCCTCTAGAGTATTCAAGCTACTTTAAAAATCTTACTGTTAGATAGCAAAATGCCTCCTTTTTACCTGAATGCTGTCCAGCAGAGAGTCAGGGACTTTTTGACATTACTTGAAGTAGTAACTTAGGAAACCAAACCTGGGAACCCTTGATCTACAGGACATTCCTTAGCTGGTTTAAAAAAATGTCAGATGAGTAGACTTTTCACAGCATTTTAAGTAAAAATACAGCACGTCACGTCCATTTCCTTCAAGTATTTTGGGTCCGTTGTAGAATAAAATGCATTATCCAACATCAGTTTGTCTTGAGAAACTCATGTTGCTGTCGCTGTCTTTTTAGGGGCTTGTAAATTAGTAATTTTGCTGCAGTATTTCAATGAGCATTGGAATTAGGCTGACTAGGTTACACTTTTGACACTTCTGCCTTCCTACTCGAGCTTTTTTTTTTTTTTTAAATAGTTATGCAACGTGCTTTTTCCAAGTTTTCTGTTTTCACCAACGCTCTATAATTCTCAAAGCCAATAATTGTCAATTGCCTGAGATTGTACGACTCGGTACCCCATACGTGTCAGTGTGAGTTCCACTGCTTGGGCCAGGAAATGCACTTCATAGAAGTGTAACATAATTTAGGTTACAAATAACTTATGGAGGTCACCTATTGCAATTCCTTCTCACAGGGCCAGCTTGAACTTATCTTAATATTTTCTGCTTTTTTTCTTTTTTTTTTTCTCCTAATCAAGCTTAAGCTGTCTCCTTTTTATTACCAAGGTTAATTGTTGTATCCACTTGATCACTATTAGACTCCAGAGAAGACTAAACAAAACAGAAGATAACACCAGAAAGCTGTTTATTAGCTTTCTAGTCTCACAGAATGATGAACCAGGTCCTTTTATCTTCTTCTAAGGAATGTGTTCTTTGAATATTTCCCTGTTTCTGTCCTTACATTTGTCAAAGAACAAAAAGGAACTACTTTTTGGTCATCTTGCCTCTACATAATCCAGTAACTATCTCACACTCCTGAGTAACTTGAATTAGCAAAATAGTCTTTTCATGACATTCCAAAAGTAAAAGCATTTAGAAGTGCAACTGAGCTATTCAAAGTCCTATTCTTCACAGCAGTGGCTCTTATTTCACTCTATATTTGTTCCCCAAAGAAAAAAATTACTAAACAATTCAAATTCTTTTCAATGCAAAGATAGCTGCTCTTTTCCTTACATATTTCATCAGGAACCTTACTGTTTGTTACTGCTAATTTTGCCCTTTCTACCTTGTTACTCAATCTAGTCCTCAAAAATGTGTCAAGAATGTACCTCTTAACAAAAGACTGATCATAAAACTCAAGTCACTTTTCACTGGGGTAGCTTTAAAACTAGACATACACTCCAAAATTTATCTAAATTTGTTCTTATTGCACTGCTAGCTCTTAATCTTTTTAAATATACAGCGTTGAGGTCATTTTCCCAGAATTATTGAAAACCTTGCTCCTGTCTTTCATCTGACAAGAGTTATTTCCAGGGCTATCACCTTTTAACAGACACAGTTGAATAACAAATCTTATTTGTATTAACCTCTTTAATATAGTAGAAAAGCATGTTATAGTGTTGTTATAGTGTAGACTTTCGAAGCTCTTCTTCAGGTTTGATCTCTTTCAGAAAGAAATCAATATAATTTCTAACGATTTGATTTTGAATGAGATCTCTGGGCATTAACTTTATTAATGAAATGTATTATCACTGCATTGATTTTTTTTTTTTTTTCCCTGGGAAAGAATGCTGGCACATGCTTTGAACTGCTCTGGGTGTCTTCTGGGAATGGCACCACTCTGATCTCGTAGCAGCCAATATGCACACCCGTAGCACCTAGTTATCACTGCTGCCAGCATGAAAGCAGAACCAACCACCAAGAGCAATTGGAAAAAAGTCTTAGACCTGGATTTTAAAGGCATGTAGGCATCTAAGTGTTTGTGCGAATGTTGTTATTCATTTGGCTGTTGTTTCTGGAACCTAAAGAACATGTCTTCAGTAATTAATGTGATGTTCAAGTCTGAAGTAAACTGGCATGCAAAGATAATAATTTGAGTCCTGAAAGCAACAGAGATGTGTTAGAATTGCATTATATTGGACTAACTAATACTACTTCTTGACAAGGCAGTTGCCTTGGAATGGGCTTTGCTGATAGGTTTGTGTCTACTGAAGATGCAGATGGCTGGTTGAATGCTGGGCTGAGTTCTCTGCTCTACTGTACTGCCCAAAGTGAATTCCTTGAGTCAGTAGGATCAGCTCATGGTCACAATGACTTACAACTTAGCTTTTGAAGAAAGTTCATAGTTGTTTTCTGCTTTTGTCAAGTGAGGTTTAATTTGTGGCAAAAAGCTTCTTTAAAAAATATTGCTTCTTTGGAAGTGTTATTAAAAAGAACCTGAATTAGGACTTCATACACCTTTGAAATATTGATTGATTGTAAGTACATAAAAAGAACACCACCTGTTCAGGAGATGGGCATGTTAGTGTGTATCAAATATCTCTTACTTCAGTGCAGTCATGTGTTAAGAGATATATTTTCATGTCTTACAGAAAAACACAATTAAACAACTTTGTTACATAGGCATTCAGAGTAATTTACCTGTACATCCGTAAAGAAAATTCAATAAATACATTTGTCTTGTATTCGGATTCAGCTCTATAGAATCATTTCCTATTTTCAACTAAGTGAAAATATGAAGGATGACTGAAAATGAGTGTTGCAATATTGCATTGCTGAATTTATACAGTTCAATTTTCTAAGGGAAAATATTGAGACATCAGTATCCAATATCATGCCTCGGAATGTCATCTAGTCATGTATACAATCATGGTTTTTTCCTGTAAAACATGAAAATGCTGCTACATTGAGATCTTAATAATTATTCATAAATATTTTTTTTCATTTTTTTTTTCTTTTTCCTTTTTACTTCTTTCTTCCTTCACCATTCTCCTCTTTTATCCCTTCTCTTCTCTCGTCTCTTCTTTTCTCCTAAAACCGAAAGTTAGTGGGAACCTGTTGGCTGCCAGTAAAGCATGGAATGAAGGGAAGGAAAACCACAGAAAATGTCATTTTCTAATCATCCTGTATATCTAAGACCAACGGGGAAGACTTCTTCTAGGGAAAGACAGCCCAGAGACAGGAGAGTGAGTATGTGGTTTTAAAGCACTTTACATGTGATATACATGCACAAAATGCTGCATGGATTTAAACAAGTAAAAGCTCATGTGTTTGTCCTGTATTGCATGGCTGTTTTTTCCCTACTTACTACTTCCTAGCTGTCAAAAGTGACAATTTTTTGACTATGAGACTTCAGCTACTCCAATTTCAAATGTTAGTTCACGCATCAAAGAAAGTTGCATGAACAAAAATGTCTTAAACCACTAAATCCCAACATTTCATTAGTGTCTAAGAAAGCTCAGTTATATACGTCCTTAGTGAAGTGATCATATCTGAATGCACAATCATGATTATGCTTTTGCAATGGCCACTCAAGGCAACTTTTTGTGCAAATGAAGTCCAATATTTTACTCAAAACTCTGTAAATAGTATCAGCTGATTGCAGGTCATCCCCGCTATTTATGAGAATATAGTTCATTTTGGAAAAAGTAACTGTAACAGTCTTAAGGCTTCAGGAACTCAGTTGGAGTGCAGCACTCTCATCAAACATGCAGTTTGAAAAATCAAGGTTGAATCTTTGCCCAAACATTTTATGAAATGTATTGTGGCAATGGCAAAGGAAGTATTGGCTCTATCAGATATCTCCAGTATGAGGAAAGTGGGCCAACTTCTGCAGTTGAAGAAGCCTTTAAAAAAGCCCCTTAAAAATGAAGCCCAATTCTTCAGCTACGAAATAAGAGTAACACCCACTGATTTTGAAGAGCGCTGCACACATTGTGCAGTCAGAGGAGAAAGTGCTATGATTAAAATAAAAAGAAATTAGTCTTTTTTTGTCTAATAGTAATAGAGCACCCATTGGTGCCCATATGTGGGAGTACAATAATGCAAACATTTAAACTATTCAACTAACTATTCAATCTAACTTTTAATACAATTCAGTGTTTGATTTCAGCTTTCAGCTTTATATCTTATGCCATGTCTTGCCTCAGGTTTCGTCCACCTGGTAATGAAGTCTTGGAGGAAGAGAAATTTAGCTTTGTGATTGCATCTTGTGCTTTCCAAAATATAGTAGCTGTGTGCTTTGGAGTAAGGCAAAGGTGCACAGTATCTGTGCAAGGATTTCCACCTTTTTTCATTAAGAAAATCTTGTCTGTTTTCAGAAGTCAGATTTTACTTATAGAATATAGTTCCTGATCTGTGTGAAATTTTTCATGTTTTCACATGTCCATGTAGTTGTGATGTAGATTGTGCATGTTACTGTTCAGGGAATATACCTATTCCTATTCAACAAAGAATGGACAGTGCATGCCTTTACCCCCTCCCAGAATTACCAGGCTTTTAATTATTGTTTTGATTTGAGTATTAGTCCTAAAGCCTTCTCCTGGCCAAGATTCTCCTGAATCTGTCCTTGGATTGCTGAGATACTTTTTAGTTATCTGTGGAAGAAACTTATCTTTTGAATGGCTTGTGTACAGCCAGCTCTATTTGGTGGCACTAGTGACAGCCTTGATGAGTGCCGAGAATGTCACATGCTATATAAAAGCATTGGAGAAAAATTGGCAGACATGGAAGACATTGTTGTAGTTATGTACAATGGAAGCCAAAAGATTTTTGATGTAAAAAACCAAACAAAACAACTATATTGGAATAGGTACATGAATGCATTTTAAGATAATATTTTGATACTCTTAAATGTGTAGTTGTTTGTTCTAAAATATACAAAATAGATTTCTATGGAAACATTGATGTAGGTCATTAAAAATGAGGTGCTGAAAGATGTCCCCAGTCAGATAAATTTATCAGGCAGGTAAAGTGCCCGTCTATTATGTTGCTGAGGTTCAGTGATGTGCTCCTACCTACCTCTTGTCTACATAAGCTCTTATTTAGGAATAGCTGTTGCCTTTTAAATGAATGAATTTTGTCTTTATCAGAAGGTATCAAATTTAAACAAGTCCTTGTTAATGACTGAAGCATAAAACTTTCCGCTTAGTGATGTGTAACACCAACTTGGAAAGAAATATACACCAGAACAAGATTAAATGTAGCAGGAACAAGTTCAGGTATTTCTGAATCACGGAACATTTTCTATCAGGGATGTTTTGAAACCCACCAATATCAGGTAAGTGCCTCAGTCCCGATGTCATTTATCTCCTCAGCAATGTGGCCTGCTACACACGTTTGCTTTTTACGTTTGCTTTTCATAAGAGGTTGCCTCCAGTTCAAGGTCTTGCCCTTATCTTCAAGAGACTCCAGGCAGGATTTGTCAGACCAGATGTAGACTCCTACATCTGAGTGAGTCATTGCAGGCTCACTGTACTGTCAGTGAAGAGAAATAGGTGCTTGATGGCAGAAATCTTCTCATCCTGAGGTCAATGCCTAAAATAGTGTAGACAAATCTTACCCAGCAGTACCTATTTCTTTCTATGGACTATATTTGGGTAAGATGAATTCCACCCACGCACAACTGAACTCTCTGCAGCAAAGGGAAAAAGTGGTCTGCTGACTCTAAATACCAGCTGGATTATTACAGTAGACACTCCACTGCAAAAATTTCCCCTGCTGGGACTGACTGAGTGAACAGGCAAGTGACAAACATGTTACAAGACCCAATGAATGTTAGAGAAGGTGCTGGCTACAGGGAGAGCTGGGGCATGAAAGTGCACAGGACATGGCAGTGTAGCAGGAGATACGAGCCCAACTGTTCTTCCCAGTTTGGTAATCTGCCACACAGCTCTTATTTTATCTGAGTATAAATGTACTCCTGTTCAATGTAAAGCCTACATTTCATAAGTCAGTGACATCGGCTTCCTACTTCTCTTCTGGGAACAATTAAAATATTTCATATTAAATCAGTGCATATGTTGTTCCTGATTATCTCTGTGGTCACTTAGTACTCCATATGAGCTGAAAATAAATGCTTGGGATATTACAACTACTGCATTTTACAGTTAAAAGTCCTACTGGGGAGTGAGCATTTTCAAATGAAGACTCTTGCTTTTAGAATTTGGATCTCTGTTACATAGTCTATCAGAGAATGTTTTCTGACTTCTGTGGCAATGAAACGTGCTTACTGATTATTTTTCTCTGTACAGCCTACTATCAGTTGTCAAGAAGAGATGGATGTTTCTAGGTCTCCTCAGAGGAATTTTGAAAGGCAGTACATAGGGTATTTCTTTCCCTCCCTAAACAGCTTCTGGCTACAAAATAGGATATTACTATTCTTTCCACATGAGCTGCGGGTCTTTGCAAAAGTATGCTGGTGTTTATGAAAACATGTCTGTCAATTTAATAATTAGGCACATATCAGCTTTCATTCAGTGGATCAGAAGTAATGTACTGATTATCTAATGCTATATTGTTTTGCAGACTGATTGAGACACTGTAGTTGACTCCAAGCTTTCTGATTTCTTTCATTATCATTAACAGTTTTCTGTTCAGTGGATTCTTTTTATAGTAATTGGTGTTTATGGTTTATTACCATTGTTATGCAATCTATGCCAGCTCTAGGAATTCCATGTCCCTGTTGGTATGGGATGGATATTTTTTACTTGTTACAGGTAGGAATATATGACAACTAAAAGCTTGTATAAAAATGGGATTACAAGTTTCAGAAAATGCTACTCCCTCACAAAGACAGGTGCTCAGTGTGGAAGATGAACTTCAAGGAGGACTTGTAAAAGTGTAGATGTGTAAGTTAGGCTGGTTCCATATTTGAACTTAAAAACAACTTCTTATGAATTTTTTTAGAGGAAAATCTAATACAAAATGAAATTAATTGTGAATATATTCCTCTAGATAAACAGCTACCACCTTTTCTAATTAATCTCTTATTAGTCCCGTCTGTGGTACAACAGACATGCTATAGCCTGTGACTGGCTCACGGGTATGATGGAGAAGCCTATGCAGCTGCCAAACATGGAATATGTTTTCCAAACATGGAAAACTCCTTCTCTTAGTGAAGGATGAAAGTTCATTTAGGATGCCCTAGTAGGTGAAACCCAAATAACACTTGTATTGCTCAAGAGTGGTATAGGTATTGCATCTCGGCCCTCAAACCAGACGCACATCTCACTCTTGCATTGATCAAACCCTTAAGCTAGAGATATTTTTAACTCCCACACTTATAAACTTTCCACTGTGCTTTGGCTGTACTGGCAGGAAAAGCCAGAGAGTGATGTGTCAGGCTAAATGGCTGTTATCAGATATTCCCATAGAGATTCAAAAATAGCTGGTGAACATTTCCGGTAATTGCCACAGTTAATCTCTGGATGGTTCCTGGTCCTTCTGCTGAGCTGCTCTGCTCATTCTTCAATGCACATATGTCCATGGAGATTTGAATCCGTACTTCCTCATCCATTTCCTTCTTCCACACTGGCAAAGACGAAAGTTGCAGTATCATGCTTGTAGATTGCAAACATGAGACTTTATTGCAAAGTGTCAGACATTCAAAACCTAGGAACAGTAGTTAAGCTCCCATTCCTGTTAGTATGCAGTGGTAAATTTTCATTTAAATCTACATTAATTTTTAATAATGGCAGGATCTCTTTTTTAAAAATATACTGTCAAGCACTTTTTCTTGTTCCTTTCTAGCAGAAATATTATAGCTTCTTTTGACCATCTCTACGGAGGGAAGGTACTTAGCTAGATTAAACACATGGACTTAATATTTGAAGATCCCATGCTAAATCTTATACAGGCCATAAACATTAAAAGCATGATTTAAGCAGAATTGAAGCTATGATATCCAGAGTATCTCGCTCAGCTGCTGCCAAACCTGTCTGGTTGTAATGCTCTTCAGAAACCTATAATTCTGCTTGTGTGTATGCCCAGAACAGCTCTACCTGAGCCTGCCTCAGGATAGTTCAGGGCAGGGGTTGACAGAACTGCCCAAAAAGCTGCTGAGCAAGCCTAGATGCTTGATGAGCTCCAGCCACTTAACAGTACTGCTCTACCCTGGCTAACGACACTCCCGAAGAAGCAAACTTGATTTGTCTGGATGGATTTTTTTTAAGTTAACACAACTATGAGGCTTTCCCAGTCTTATGTAACTTATTCTGAGCTGGTATCTTTGTCTAACAGAGCACTGCAACACTGGGATTCTCTTCACTTGTTCCCAGACGGGCCTGATCAGCCATGCATAGAAGAGTGTCCTTTATGGAGTCTAGTTGCAACAACTTTCTTTGGACACATGGACAATGATGATGTCCATCTTGAATAAAAAAGCCTAGTCCTTAGAGCAAACCAAGCAGTGAAACCTCATTTCTACTTCTTCCCAAAAGAGGTTCCTGGACTTCTCAGGGTAAGGTCAACATTTTGATGGAAGAAGGGCCATTGCACACAAAGTACTCAGCTTTCTTTGAAATTTGACTTGCATACGTTTTTTTGGTCTATTATTCCTTCTTGTAAGCAAATCATTTTGGGTTGATGGCCATTTAAATATTTTTTTAGGACTTCTCACTTTTTTTGCATACAACTCGGAATTCAGCTACACTACTCCATGCTCAGTTCTTTCTTCTGGAGCTCCTCTTGTGGATGCCTTACCCTGTTATTCAGCCTAATTTCCAGCAAAATTAGTGGCTTATAAGGTTTCTTTGTCTGAGAATAACAGAAGTTGGGGTTTTTTTTCCTAAATTTCAATGAGCCCACAAACTTCTGTCAGCTGCATCTTCTTGTTGCTGAACTTCAATCAAACACATTCTGGGTGTCCAACAATTAGAGCATTAAGTTGAGCTTAATGTCTAATTGGAGAGAATTTTCTCAGCAAGTACAAAGGGGCACTGTCTACTGCTTTCAGTCATGTTAGCTTTCAGTAATAGAGACAGGTAAACTAATCCTTTCTTTCCAGCCAGACTACTCTGAAAATAGGCCAGGTCCCACTGGGAACAAAAGATGCTCCTAGAAAAGTCTGTAATTAGACAACTTCAACTGCTCTGCACAAATACCTCATTAAAGTTCCACTATGATCAAGTCTGCTGATGCATAAGACAGACATAAACAACTCAGCTGAAAGCTGTATTTTCTTTGATTCATTCTCTGAAGCAAATATTGCAGAGACTGTTTATCTCTTTAATGCAAACAGATAGCCGTTTTTCTTCCCTGGTAACCCAATCAAATGTCTATTGTAGCTGACAGAATATTTTCCAATAATTTGGAAAGATCCAATAATTTGAATGAGGCCCTGAGAAAGGCTAACGCAGGGCCTGCAGAATAAACTCCTAGTAGCACTTCATTCATTCATCTCAGACAGAGGCATAGTCTGCAGCTGTGCCTGGTCACTGACGTGGAGTGAATGCCAGCTAGAGTTTTGTTCAAAGTTTATATCCATTCTCTGATATTAAGTCTGATACTTCAGAAAGTAAGATCAGAATGAATGCCTGATTTCGGATTAAGCATGGGAGAATGAGGAGCAAGCATGGTAATTTTGGTTATTTTCTCTAATTTATTCATAGTGTTCTGCATTATCTGCCTTTTTGCAATACAGCTGCCAGCAAGTGAAACTTAAATTATCTCTTGTGAAATATAGATTACGGTGATTAAGACAAAGCATTTTGTCTTAATGGATCTTAACTAGGATCTTAATCTTTGACACTGATTCTTGATTTTACACAAAACCCCATCCATTGAACCCAGTTTTCTTCTGGACACAAGAGAATAAGGTAGCCCAGGTTAGACTGTTGCTTCTGTGTGATTCACTGTTAGACTGAAAAATCAGTTTTCCGCTTTTGAGAGTGATGGTGTCAACTCCTACCAGTATCTTGTAACTAGGTTGTCCGTCTCTCAGCTGGTAAAGTGAAGCAGAATAGAGATTTGTCTCCCTGAATTTTGGCTAAATAACCAGCAATACTAGAAAAAGTTTGTTTTTTAAAAGAGAGGTCCTTGGAGATTAATGACAGTTAAGTGGGATGCAAATTGTTCATATTGTATTTTTTCTCAACTGCTACAACACCTCTTTGGAAAGAACCTGGACCTTATTAAAATGAATCAGGGAAAGACAGGAGAGTAAGGTGGAGACTGAAGCTGAGAAACCGAAGCTTTATTTTAAGATATTCACGGAGAAAAGATATGATTGCAATGTCAATTAAAATAATCAAACGAGATGTAAAGAGAAGAGATGAGTCTGCAGCCGAAGAGGAGAAACAAGGAGTGGGGCAGGCTTGTGAGGCTTTATTTTGCATAGGAAACAATTCCACATTTTATTTTTGATAGTTATTTCTACACTTTTTCTAGAGATTTACCAAAGAGTTTTGATGTTCAAGGTTTGTTTTGAAGCTCTCCGAACTGCAGTTTGCTGTTACAGATCCTGGGGACTGACAGATGCTCTGATCCTTCTTGGTTCAGTGCCAAGAGTGGCAGCAGGTAGTGAACTACACTGTGCACTGCCAGCCCATATGGCATGTCCGCACATTAATTAGTTCTCAAGAGTCAGTCCTCCTGAACCCACCCATTTGTTGCTTTCATTGACTACTGCCTTGTCTCATTAATCAATACTCACTTCTGCAAACTCCTGGTATAGCCGGCTGATAGACCTGTAGCAAGTAAACCTAGAAATATGGCTTTTGTAGCTTTGAAATTCAAAACTTAAAGGTCTGCAAAGCAAGGATGGCTTCCTAACTTTTACAGTTAGCACACTGGAGACTGAACTGCTGGTTTGGAAAGTGATCATGTAGCATCGATGTACTGAAACCTGAATAACTGACAGAGACTTGGGTCTCTCCTCCCAGACATATTCTCTCTCTCCATTCTCATCAGTATTAGTTTGTGGAGATTGAGTTCCTGGCATAGCATCTTAATGTTTGGGAGCATGTTCCTCTTCTCTAGCAAGGCTTTGGGAAGAGAGGAGGAGTAACTGGTCATTTCACTGAGACAGGATTAGTGACAGCTATGAAAAAAAAATCCCTGTTATATTTATCAGCTCCTATTGTGGCTATTTCTATTTTTAAATGTATCCAAATAGAATGCAATTCCCATTATCTACCTTAAAAACAGCTGCCAGATGTCTTCCAAGTGTACTCTGTGCTTATTTTTTGCTCATTGATTATTTCAAGACAAACTCCAATTCCCTGGGAATTTCACGCAGCCAAGATCATCCTTCATTTTTCACATTCACTTTTAGCCTAGCATGTCCTTGCCCTTTCCAAATCCCTGGGAAGCTCTCTCCCAATCTCAGGTTTTAAGTTTCAAAATAAGCCAGTCTTAGGCTTGCAAGCATTGATCCTGCCTGCTAGACACTTGATCCTGTTTTTACCTGAACTAGATTGCTATCATTTGCAGCAGGAGCTTCGTCAAGCCCTGGACACATAGTTTATACACACTAATAAATAAACAGATGAGCTGATAAGCAAATAAGGTATATATATTTATTACTAGAGCTCCTTTTGGTGCTTGAAAAAAATCCTTTCTCCTCAGAGCTTGAACAAGTTGCCTAAAATAGGTTTTGAGAACCAGCTGGGGTGCCTTAGGCTAGCCCACTTAGCCTCCAGCTCTGACTTAGCATGCCTACATCTCCTGTAGGTCCTGAGGCTATTCTGCCAGCCCACTGCAGATCTCCACTCACGGAGAGCTTCCTGCATGGTGCTGAATTCATCTGTAAGGGCCTGTGACCTGGTATCTTAATGTCTCTAAATACACCTCTCATCTATCTTCTCTTTTTCTCCGTTTTTATCCCTACACTCTCAGTATCATCTCTGCTTTCCTCTAGTCTAATCTTGCTGCTAAGGTGATGTTTCCCATGACACAGAAACCAGCCAGCCTGTGATGGGGAGGCCAGGGAGCCCATCTGCACACTGCATTCTTGCAGAAGGCTGATGAGGAAAAGATAGAGGTCTTGTCTGAGAGCACCTCACTCAAAGGGGAAACATCTGTCCTCCAGTGCTGTTTCTGGGTAAAAGCAGACAGGCATACACATAGCAGGAGTACGAGGGGGCTATAAAACTACTCTCCCTCCCCTCCAAGATCCAGTCACCACACAGCTGTGAGGGCAGTGAGAAGCCATAGGGCAGCACCACAGTTTCTCTTTGGACCCCTCACCCCAGGAGGTCACTTGCCCACTCTCTCCTGCCTGCAACACCAGGCTGCGGTGCTCCTCCTGCTGTGGTGCCTTGACTATGGGGTCTGGGGAAAATCACTCAGATTATGATCACAGTTATTAACCACTTAATCTAGATTACTTTCCCTAGTGATGTCAGGTTTTGTACATGCTTTTCTGTGTTGGAAGAGAGTTATGTAGAAGGAATTGGTCACTGTGACTGCTCTTGGGCTGTTGGAAGACAGAGGTTACAGCACTGGATGAAAGGAGGTTGAGTGCCTTAGTTGTGGAGACTTCCCTCCCCTTTCTATTCTAAAAGATTGTTTTTGTCATCTTAGAAGATGAAAGTGAGATGGAGACGAGGGGTCCTTTGCCAAATCCTCACAGTTCTGCTGCTGAGCTTTCTTTCCATCAAAAATTATTAGTTCACAGAGTCTCTATTCTTCTTTCATGGATATTACCCTGACAAAATTGTTGGAAACCAATGGCACTTCACAGCATTATCCCACGTATCTCTTTAAAATGTATCAATGACAGTTAACTTTGATATTATATCTCTAGATCTGCCTGCTTTGGGATCGAGGTTTGTTTGAATTTCTGAAGCAGAATATGGAGCAGAGAGGTGAGAGTTTACTCTGGCTAAATCCAGAGGAGACTGTCTATTGATCATTGTTGTTTCCCCATCATCCAGAAGCTCTGTCACCATGTGAACAGTGAGTGGGTGTTGAGCACCACACCAAAACGGCACACCTTCACCAACGCTTGCTCTTCAGCAAGAAAGGAACATGTGAGGAACATGCAGCTCAGAGCCCAGGGGAGCCCGAGACTTGGCTTCTGCTTGTGCCCAGCCCAATGAGCTTACACCTCTGGTGCTGCAGAGTAGACTCTGTGTGGTGTGGTAAGGTGAATAGTCATATGATGTATATCATGATCAAAATGTATATCCAATAAAAGTAAAATTGTTATAATGTACATCTAACAGAGAAAGTCCTATGGTATTGGGATATGGAATGACCAACATACTTCCATTATCAGTCAAAAAACAAGTAAAAATAGGTACAGAGCATAATCTTTATTTTTTGTCATTCCAGATTTCAGTACTCATTGACCAATTTTTCTTAAGAGGAGATGTTTTGCAGGCATAATACAGAACTTGTTTTATTATAACACATACTGATGCTGTATCCACATTCTTGTTTAGCTCTGGGCAAGTGCTGGTAGACATTTTAAGAGAATGATTAAACCCTAGAGAATTTTTCACATTACCATCAAATTAAAGAATTTTCTATGTTCACAGTTTCTCTGTCTTCTAGCTGGAAGACCTTTTGCTGGAAGTTAAGAGATATCTCCTCCTGTAGTTCTCAAAGACGTAGCATAGAGTCCCTGGAGGTAGAGCTTATGAAACAAAAAAAATCCACAGAGAAGATGATGAGACCGAAAGGGCAAAAGTGGAGCGGAGGAGGAAGAAAACTCACCAGCGAGACCATACATCTGCTCAGTAGGGACAAGTGTATGGTGGAATGAAGCAGCTCCAACAGAGAAAAGAAATAACTGTCAAGGTAGACAATTGTTTTGATATTTTGCCAAATGAGTGGGTGTTCAGAACGGTCTAAGGAGAATGTAAGTGATTTTGTGGGTGGTCCAAGGAAGTGGAAGAGAGGCTGGGGACGGTGGTGAGGGAAGCGGATGCACATAAGGTTTGGGAATTTATTGCGGTCTGGTAAACATACAGAAAACTGAATGTGAACTCAAATCTGCTCAGACCTCTTAAGGAAAAGTCCCACGTGTGGTGGTAGGTAACCATTATAGAAAAGTATTCGGAGGTTCACTTCTAAGGAAGGAAGTACCTGAATGTTTTTGCAGTGTAAAGAGACCAGAACTAAAAGGCAGTTGGAGGACGGAGAATTTCCAGTCCCATGTTGATTTGTTTTAATAGATAATTAACCTCACTTGAAAATATCAAACCCTCATTTCTGCTTTGAGTTTTCTGAACTTCGGTTCAGCTGCCAGCCATCGAATTACACTGTGCTTTTAGCTGATGCCTTATAGATATTACCGGTATCACTGCACGGTCTTGCGTGGGTTTTTTTTTGGTTTGGTTTGGTTTTGTCACATTAGTTTCATGTGGTGGATGTCAGAATATATATCCTTCGCTGGTTCATTTGTGTTTTAGGGGCACTTGAATTTTCTGTTACCCCTACAAAGCTCCTAAAAAACTTTTATATTTCTCTAAGGCAGACGGATTCTTGGTATAAAGTGGGAAGGGGTAAAAAGCAGCTGGTTATTGTTTTGCAACATATCATAACACATGAGAGTAGGTGCTGTAAACCTGGTGCAAAAGTTGGCCCGTTCACACTCTGTTTTGCTTCTACCCTCTACCCCTAAACACTGCACCTGATATGAAAAACATCATGTAAATTTGAACAAATAAGAGTTCACATCTCAACACACATTATGGTTCATGAACAAAATATAGACCACAATGTGAAAATGAAAACTCCTAAATTTCTGATTTGATGTGGATAGCTTTTGTACTTCAGGAAAAAGCTTGGTGAATTGAGTGCATTTATTTGCTGAAAGCCATCTGCTGAAAAAGATTTGATGTTGAACTGTAATTCCAGGTTATTACTGCAAATTCTGCAAAGAAAGGAAACAGGAATGGACTAGTTATTTTTCAGCTAGTCTAGACTAAATGAGAATGACAACACTGGGAAAAGAAACATCATTTCAAACACCGGGTGCTGTCTCATGGGAAAGAAGCAGAAATAATTGATGTCTAAAAGTAAACTACTCATTAGGATAGACATGTGTATTAGAGAACCTGTGGATGAACAACAGGATTGACTTCAGTCAGAATTTTTTTTTCTCATTCTCGGTGTATAAAAATATCAGCAGTGAACAAAATAGACCTATGCTGAAGCCAACAGCATAGGCCACCTGCTGGGTGAGATAATATTATACCCAAGTTTTCTTGAGAACTAGACTAAGGCAAGTTGCCAGAGCTATTTCTGTGGTTCTTTGGCTTGTTCTTCCACTGGGACAAAACTGGTCATTGAGGTGAAGGTAGGAATATAAACTTTTGCCAACCAGCATTGTTTTTGTTTGTTATCAACTTGTCTGCATCTCTGGCTATTGCTCTAAGCCTGCCTTGGTTTTCTTTCATGTCCTTATGTAATACCTAAGTCTTTGAGCTGTCTGAAGGGGAATGTTACTTAATGGGCAGTATGGTTACTCTCCCACTGCAGAGAAAAGCATGCTTATCCAGTGAATTAAAGCACAGAGGGGAGAAATAAGTACATAGGTGTACGTAAAGATATAGACCCTTTTACTTAATGCTACAAAGGGTCAGCAGGGCTGGGAGCTAAGGAGGGTGCCAGTTGGGCAGGCTGTAATGTCCCCAAGCTGCCTGCAAGCCCCAGCAGCCAAACACCAGGAGGGGATGGATGTTCTCTAGGCCCTAGGAGCATTTTTCCAAATGGTGAAGGGGCAGACATCATGTTGATGGGAAGCTGGTATAACCAGCTTTAAAGCAGGGGCTTTACTCCTGCTTTAGGTCGAAGACACAAGGACAAAAACACTGAATTTAATCAGGCCCTTGGCTGCAATGCAAGGGGTGCAGCTCTTGGCACCCACACGCTTCCTCGACACAGAGGCATCTTGGCTTATAAGCCATGGAATTGGTGGTTGATCCCCAAAATAAAATGAATCTAGCTCTGTCCCAAGTTTACCCATAAAGCTACTTTTTCTATAATCCCCCATGAAGAAAACTGAATCATTAATGTATTCAATTTGTTTTCCGGTGTTCCCTATCGATCATGTTGTTGTGGAAGGAAGAGGAGGCCATAGGGAGAGCACTGCCTCTGGCACATCCGCTTTACGTCCAGGAGGCTGGAGGGTTAGCTGTGTGCTCATAACTCGCTGCTGCTCTGCTGTGTCATAGTGAGACCCTGGGGCCAGCTGATATACCCAGGTAAGGAAAGCACCCTTTCTTACTACTACAACCGGTGGCGTGCTCTGGTGCCTGGGTCCCACACTGCTGTGGGCGTTAAAAAGCAGAGAGAGCACCTAAACCACACACTAGGTCAGGAACCTGAGGCAGCGTTGCCTTAGCACAGCAGGCAGTGTCGATGAAGGATGCTTACTGAACCACGCTCTCGTACTTCCACTGTCACCTGTGTAAGAAAGGAGTTAGAGCACTTCATAGACAGAAGTTAAAACCCACATAACATGGGATTTAAGGTGACCTTTTTAAGCAGAACCATGTCTATAAACATCTGAATTTAAAAATGGCATACATCTATTCTTTTTAATGCCTTAGCTGCCTTCCCACTCACACACGCATTTTTGAAATCCAGGGAAAAAACTTAATCGTGCACCTCAGGCAGTACGGGTACAAATCGGTCCTCTGTATGTTAAAAACTACCATAAATACATTATGCAGGTGGATGAATAAGCACTCTTACTTAGCCATGATTGCTTATTATGGTTTCCAAGGAGTTTATTTCTTCAGAAAGGTGGCAATTCACCCACCTCACTCTCTGTTGGACTTTAGTTTCAATAATTATTGCAATCAGTTTTATTTTTGAGCTTTTTCTGATTTAGGTGACTAAGCAGCACGTAAATAGTATGTATTGTTTTAAATTATTGTTCTGGAACCATTTTTAAGACTTTAATTTTTAACTGAAAAGGAAGACAGGGTAAGCATTCTTTGTGGACAAGACCATCAAAGGGGGAAGTCTCTTTGTCACTTCCCTGGAACATTAACATCAGATACAGCTGCACTTTCTAAGCTGTGTTGAGTGAGGATGGCAGTAAAAACTCAGTTTAACTGAATTTCTGTTTCATAGGAAATTCTGACATTTGGAAACTTGTTTTTCTTCTGAAGCAGAATCATTTGCAATGCCTTTGGAAAACCTGAAAAGGTCTGGGCCATTTCAAAAAGCATCATTCCCCATTTCTAGGAAATCTTGTCTAACATAGTTGAAATTAAGTCATTTCAAAGTCAAAGTGTAATTAACTTTTTGATAATGTTTCTTTTATGCAAATCACTGTTGAAAAGAGTAAACATCCTGGAGTCAGGCTGAGTGCCTTCACTTTAACTTTCTTTTCTTATGGTCCCAGAGGAGAGCTGTGGTGTGCTGGGGAAGAGTGAATATCACAGCAGCTGCTGGCTTTCTCTCCCACAAAAATTTCTAGCACAGAGCTGGAGAAGTGATGGCTTTTCCCATGATGATGAGGTACTTTTTATTCCCTACCACTAGCAAGGTGATGCTGCCATAGACATGTTGTGCCATTGGAGTAGGTATCACATAGGTTCAAAGATCCTGAGGAGCCGGAGATGACACTGGTGGAGGGGGAGGGAAAGCACAGGCTGCAGTAGCAGGTCCTCAGGAGGAAAGGTGACAGTGAGAAATGAAAAGAACCAGTGTAGCATATACGGATGAGACCTTAGAGGAAAGAAATGAAGACCAAACAGCTTCTGTCAAAAAAGAGGGGGTTGGTTGAAGTTAGTTGAGCGTATTTCTTGGAAGTGATCAGTAGTTTCCTTCCTTTCATCTCCCTGAACATCTCCATTACTCTGCCACTGCTGGGGAAGGAGCTGAATCATCCAGAATTATTCTCATACCTAAAATGATTACTGTAAGGAGTTTGCTATTGTGATCTCTGATGGAAGCAAGCTCTCTGAGATGTCTGTCCTCTATGTTAAAACCAGCAGCTGATTTCAGCCTGGTTTGGTGTCTCAAAGGAAATGGAGTTCCAGCAGTTTTTGTAGAAGTAGGTAACTGGAAGGGAGGAGAGGGCTGGGGTCCTGGAACTTCTGATCTTCACATTGTCTTGCCTTTCTCTGTTTCAGCAGCATGATTTTGCAAAGCATGTTACCTTTGCCTTTCAAGTGATGTGAAGCCGTGTGAGGCAAAAGGTCTGTTAGTGAACAGTTCAAGAAAATACTGTCAGATAGTCCCATTTTCTGTAACCCTACATTGCCTCTGTAGTTGGAGCTAAGTGAGAAAGTGTTGCAAAGAGACTTATGATGGGGGTTGAGAAGACAGAAATTAGATATCTTTGTGATCCGTCTGTATTTGATGTGGGGTGCATGTGTAAAGAGAGTCATGGCAGAGGAACAGAAGAAATTGTACAACAGTTAAACTTCTACCCATTAAGCAAAGCAGAGCTGCTGCACTACACCTCCAGGTATGTGAGAGAACCAGGCAAGTCTGACCATTCTCCTCCTCCATTAAATCTCCTCCTGCCCATAGAGCTATTTTACTAACTTTCTGCCTCTGGCAATAACAAGCCCTGGTTCCTGTGCTTGAAAATGATGAAGTCTTTTTTTACTAGCCCTGATTCAGCTGCATGATTTTTGCGTTCATACTGCTTTCCACAGTCAGTCCTGTCCACATCTGCCTTTAACTAAAGAGAGTGGGCTGGCTGTTTGTTCTGAGTTTGAAAATGTTTTAGGTTGTGACCTGCTTTTTCCACCATAGACTTACATACATTACTCTAATATTAGGTCTTAAACTCTTCGGATGTCAGCCATTAGCACCTTCCAGTACTGCATCCTCCACAGACACTTGTTTTCTTGTTTCCTCTAGTTATAAGCATGGCTGATAATTATAGGTGAAAGTGCATTTTTGCCTTGTTGCCAGTTCACCTGTCCACAAAAAATTTAATATCTGGCTTTCAGCATTTTTTTTACCTACCATCAAAAATGGCTCTTCAGTTTTTTAGAATAAGCCCAAGTATATCTCACACTGTAATACGCTTATCTTGCTATTCTTCTTTATGTATTTTTTTTTCAGGTTTACCTTAATCCTACAAAATTTTGAAGTTTTCTTCTTCCTCTTCTTATGCAACTTTTAGTACTGTCATGTCAGGCTCCTGTCATGAAAACCGGTAATAAAAATACTGCTTTTAAAAAAAAAACCCTCATTCATTAATCATAGTGACATCTCATATTAACTAGTTAATGTATAAAGACCTTTGGGCATTTATGAATCTGTCACTTCAGAAGAACTAAGACGAAGCAATAGTATTTCAGGCAACCAAAGAAAAATTCACCAAGGGCAAATTTAACGTTATGCAACTGTTCCAAAAATATTCACTCTATACACGGAACAATACACTTTTTAAAAGTAAAAATCAAAACACACCAGAAAATTTACATATGAAAGCCTGGCTGCTTTCCAGGCAGAATGTCAGTTCTGTATTGAATCCTTATCATTCTGAGGGCTTCTTCCTTGCAGTCAAAAAGCCCTTTGAACAAAATAGGAAAACACACTTGCTAAATTTCTCGGGTGTTTTTTTTAAGGTAGTATACATAGCTACTTGCTATTGATCACTTTATAAGAAAGCAATATACCATTTGAATGGCTCTAATACTTTTATGATACTCTTACCCAACAAGTAGTCCCACAGATCTTTAAGAGGTTTTGTGTTATTTAACTTGAGTAAATTTTGGGACCTGAGTGATTTTTTTACTAGCATGTGAACATACTAGGTAAGGCTTTGAATCTCATGTGTAGTTTGTCACTGTCATTATATGAAATTCCTTCTAAAGTACTAAAATACCCTATGTCACCAGAGAAGCCACTTATGCTGTGGAAAGACTGTATTTGACAAACTGAGATAAATAATTTGAAAATATTCAAGTGAGATGGAAATGCAGAATGTTGAAAGGAGAAAGAGAAATAGTGAAGAAAAAAAAACCTGGGCTAGAAGAGTGGCTTTACAAGAACATACCTGAGATGTGATCTGGCAACATCTCATGCTATGACCACTGAGTCCTCTTGTGAAGTTGCTTTTCTCACATGTACAGAGTATTTTGTTGCTACTCTTTTTTTCTTTTTTTTTTTTTTTTGAGAAGGAAAAATATGTCTTTCGATTGAGGGTGTACGAAGGCAGTTTTCAGATAACCATGCAACTGCAGTGTGTAGGGGCAGCAGAAATTGGTCTGTGACCTCGGATGGGCATGACCCACATGCAGGGTTGCTAGAGTTGCTCCTTGCCTCTGCTCTACATTTCTGTGCAGCCTCTGGTGATTGTCCAGGTGCATGCAAAAGAGTTCAGTATGGTATTACAAGTCAAATTAATTATTTATTCTGTGTGAGACTTGAATTCATTACCTTGTATATCCACTGAGCACGGGGGTATGGCTACATGAATAAATTACTGCAAGATAAGATAGGTTGTGCACTTAAAAAATATCATCTGCCTGGTGGAACTTGTGTAATTGCATGCACTCAATCTTGAAAAATATCAGAAAATTTGGGATAGCATGCTTCTCAAAGTTTACAGTTGGACTCAATGATCCTAAGGGTCTTTTCCAACCTAAATGATTCTGTGATTCTATGATTCAAAACATGTAAACTTGGAGGACAATTCCCGGCAGTGGTCACTATGAGGCTGCTGACATGCTATACATCCACACCGGTTTTGACATTTTGATAACTTTGCAATGACTCCCAAAAATATGGGAATGAGAAGATCTTTACACTGTTCTTACCCCAGGGAATGATGTTTTACTTAATTTACAGATGACCCATCAAAGAATGGAATATTCTTTAAGAGCAGAACATCTGGCAAATATCTAGGATGTTCAGAATTGACACTTTAAACTGTGGTTAATGAGGGTGAAAATGACATAGAAATGTCATTTCATCCATTCCCAACCCAAAGACAGGATCAACAATACATTTATCATTCTTTACAGAGGTTTGCATAACCTTCAACCTGATCTCCAGGGTGGAAACTCTGTGACTTCCACAAGCAGTGAACTGAAATTCCTTGTAAATCAGAGCTTGCAATTAAAGAGCTTTCCTAGTGTCTTATCTAAATATTCTTTGTCCTATCTACCACAGTTATGAAGAACACTTTATAACCATCTCTTTTTGCAAAAGGGACTTGAAAACTATATTGCAAGACTTTAGGGAGTCTTTTTCAACTCAGATGGTTTACAGTTCCCCAGCAGTCTTCCAACAACTTTGATTCATCCAGCTGTTTCTCTCATGCATCCAGAAACAATACTGGACGACTTCTTACTGGACTTCCTCTCTTTCTTCACTCTATCTCTGAATGACATTTCTGAAAAACAGCTATACAATCTGTTGGTCTCCATCCTACCCACATGTTTATTCTTCTTTATCTTTAGAACCTTGCACTGGCTGAATTTCACCCCAGTTTTCAAGTATTCCTCCAACTTGTCAGAATCGTTTTTAAGTAGTTATCTCATCCTATATCCTATGCACAGTCATTTCTAGCTTTGTATTATCTGCACTTTTAGTAGGCATACTGACCATCCATCATCCAGGTTATAGAGACTTTTGGAGAACCCTTCTTAACAAGTCTTTCAATTTTGTCAGTAAATGCAAAGAATTACTCTCTGAAAATGAGTAGCCAAACTCTTTTTAGCATTTTCATTTAGAGCACTGGAAGTCTGTCCTAAGGGAAAGTTAATAGACTTACCAAAACCTAGATATGCGAAACCTACTTTGTCTTGCCATCCATAAAGACTGATGATCCTGTCACACAAAGAATTTGGATTTTTTTGGTAGAATCAAAAAAGATTGTACTTTACAACTCTGTGTTATATGGTCCTTTTTCCTCACTAAGAAATAGTTGGCTAATCAATACTTTCTTCAGTGCTCTTCTTTTTAAAGATAGGCATAGTCTTTGGCTTTATAGAGTGTTTCAGTACTGTAGTTATTGTTGCTGGAGTCTTATAAGCATTATTAGTTGTTCTGAAATTTCTTCAGCCAATTCCAGCCAACAGGATGCTATTCTGTGCCTTGGAGAATGACACACTTAGCTTCTGTGTTTCACTGAGCAGCTCAGTAAATAAGAATACTGAAAATGAATTTGTTCTTCTTGATTTACATTGAAAAAACTGGAAACACAAAATTTGTTTCCATTTGGGTGTTGCCTTCACTCTGCTGATAAAAAAGCATTACACAAGTGATTAAGTAGGCATTATTCATTTTCAAGATAGTGCTGAGATCAAATTAAAAATGAAAAATTTCTTCTGCCCTTCCCGTGATGGTTCTTTCTGTGTTAATATCCTCAAGTCCTGGCTATGATAGGTTGCTTTTATTCATTACAAACTAGCTCAGCTTATTTCTGTCACACACATACAGACACAGACAAAAAGTCAATCCCCTACCAGTATATTTAAGAGAGAGTCTAGTCCACAGTTTACTGCATTAACTTTATAGTAGAGTTGGAAACATGTAGGGAAGACACTTATAATCCTTGATTCTCAGAGCCAACTACACCTAAAAGTAGACTTCAGATCCCTGGTGGGCTTTCTCTAAAGTGAGCAATTAATATTGGGTACTTTGTGTTTCTGCTCAGTGACTCTTCCTCCATGGCACTCGTGTTCAGAAACTATAGACCATAAACCCCAGAGTTGACTGTGGTGTATTTGGGTCACTTCAGAGGTCAATTTTGGCAATTGCATTCTCTGAGGGAAACGTGGATCTAAATAACTGCCTCTTTCACATTACTGTTAGTTCCAACACTGTAGCAGAGTGTCTGATCTTAAACAATGTTTTTGTTCTTTTGTCTTAGTCAATACATTACAGTTACCTTATTTCTTCTTTCATATGTTTTGTAATCAGACTAAGTCAAAAAACACTACTGCTTTCCCCTTTCATTAAAATTCCATTGGTTTCTTATTTTCTCATCTTCCCTCCTTCATATGCCTCAACATCTGAAATTCTCAGGTGGTTCCTTCAATGTATTTCAATCCACGAAAACCCCTGCACAGCTAGCCTGCGAATGTTACAAGTTATATTGCTTGATTTCCTCTGTGCTTGAGTGGTGAAAGTACTTACCTTTGATCAGCCCCCTGGTTTGAACTGCATCAGAATCTCTCATAAAGTTGTTTCCTCTACATATGTTTTAAAAAGTTGAGTGTCCTCTCCTCAGAAGCTCTTTCAGATGGTCCTCCTTATGGATACTCCTCTATCTTTATGCTCATGGGGCTTTTTTATTTGGCGGAGCTGAATCAGTGAGTGGGAAAACACCATTAAACCCATACTGCGGTCTACAAAAGTGTTGTATTTCAGTTTAATTCACACTGGTTTGAAGGTGAATGAAAACAGAGGCCATTATAAAGCAAAACTGAAGGGTTCATATGGCTTTTGGGACTAGTTTAATCCTAGAGACGGTTTCAAATGTGTCTTGTGCAGGTATTTCTCCATCTCTGTCTCTGCAGCCAGCACAACTGAAGGCCCTCAGTCCTGCCTGGAGTTGTGCTCGGCTGCAGCAAAACACATGTCCCTTCCCACAGCTGAAGGTCCTGAAACCATCCAGGGTCTGCTCTTCTCAATGTCTTTCCTTATGGATTGTGACTCTACTGACCTCACTTCCATCACACACGGGTGGTACATGGACGACTGTTAATTTAGACTGTTCTTCTTCAGATAGAGATCTTAAGTTGATATTTAAGTCAATCTTACTTGTAAGGATAGTGCAAAACTATTTTATGACTTAATGTTCTCACTTATGTGTCCAAACAATATGAGTATGCATAGATTGAGAGAGAGTGTTATTGTCTTCTATAAATACATTAAGGAGAGACAAGCAGCCTGTAGAAGTAGTAAATGACAGTTGTGCAGAGGAAAGTTTATTTAAGTTGAAGGCATCTAGGTACTAATGAGTAGATGTGGTCTGTTATTGCATGAATGATGACTACTAAAAGAAGGTTATAATAGTGTGACTCTGGACTGACTTTCCAGCAGAAACACTGGAGACAGGAACCAAACTGGATTCCAGATGGAGCCCGAGGCATTTCTGAAACAGTTAATGTGGTCATTTTCAGTGGTGGGAAGCTGACTGTACTGACAAAGATTTCTCCCAGGTCTGTGCTTTGTATTCCTAAATCTTAGTGACACCAGAGGTGCTGCCAATGTATTCAGCAAAGAGTGGGACAGTTAGTACTGCCCTACACTGCTGAAAGTTTGAAGTTAGCTCAGTTTTGAGAAGGGATAAACTAGATTCCTGGAGATCCTTTCCAGTCTTAAATTTCTACATTTCTACATTGTTTTCTTTACAAAATAAAAATAAATAAGGAAGAAAGCTTCCTACGTGGACCGGTAATTTTGGCTCTGCTTTTCATTTCAAAAGCAGGAGCTGGTTTTCTACAGTTGTTTGAATCAGTGTCCTCCTCTGAAGAATATTATTGCAGGCAGGGGGAAGAGTTCACGGGGTCTGAGAAGAGAACCAATGGTAGTTGTGTCCCATTGTGGTGGTATCGTATGGCTGCCCGCTAACTTGTACTCCCAAATGTGGGCTATGCATGCTGATGAATCCTGGTAGCAAAGGCTTAGCCAGCCTGACCTGGATCCCTGAAGCTATTATGGATGTGTTGAGTGGAAAGATAAGAGGATTCTCTTGATTTCTGTTCATTTGATATTTTCTAACTTGGGCAATATTCCAAAACAATGAAGTTGGAGGGAGGTGAGATAATGATGTTGGAAGATGCGGTTGTCATACAGTAGGGACACAGATCTGATATTGATGCCATCTACGTCAGTCAGTTCTTCCTAGCCCAAGCTGAAGCTAAGATAAGCATGTCTAACAAGTGGTCAGATGTAAGTCTGACTTCGAATTACCAGGCATTGAGCAAGATTCAATTAGTAACTATCTCTTAGGGGTCTTGTAGAGGAAAGTTCTTGCTGAACTGCATTAAATGTGATGTGATGTCATAAAGCTACTGTGGACCTAGGATTATTTCAGTACTGAGAGTTATGTGGCTGTTTTAACAACCTCAGGATTGCAGTGAAACAACTGCATCGCTGGCCCAGGGGAATATAAAGGAAATTATGATCCTGTATCTTACATAATTGTTCTTAGGGCCTCAAGGAAGTGAATGAGAGTTCTTCTGACTGCATTTCTAATAAATTTTCTTGAGGAATGTTTTCTTGGTGAGTGTATCAACTGACGTTTTCTGTTTCATATATGACAATGAACTTAGTGCCTTGTACTTTCAAAGCGTATCATCAGTCAAGTGTAAATCAGAGATGAACTGCTCCGGTTTACTGTTATTCTTGCAATAAGAAAATATTTTTTGGAGCCGTTTCTGTTTGGGAAAACTGCATGTGAAATTATATTTACTTCTTGGATGGCGTTAGATTATTCTGTAATAGCTTGGCAAGTAAATAGCATTTCATTACTTCTGCACTCTGTGTCACTACATCATGTTAATCTTCTTATGGAGGTACAAATAAACACGAATTCAACACTGGAAAATAACGTGCTGAAATGCCATTCCTTTTGAAATATTAAATTATGTTCTTATAATGAAAAGAGAAATCTGTGTACAATGGGCCTGAGTTTTCAAACAGAGCTAAATTTTTCCAGCAGCTCAACTTTCAGGCCAAAGAAAAGTGGATTTTTAAAACTAAGAAATGTCTAAATTTTCCCTCAGATACCAATGGATTATCAAAGGATTTGAAGTGTTGAACTCTTTTAAAATAGTCATTCATTTTGTTTTACACTCTTTCAAAAATTGCCTCTACAGTGTACATTCTTTATGGCTTAATCAATTTTGTGTCACACCTGTGCATTGCTATTTTCATAGAGATTCATAGCTGTAAAGCTTAATGCCTTTGAAATTATATTATTGTGGGAACAGATGTGTCTGAATAATGGGCCTGGAAGTGGAGGACTTGGTATCTCAAGTATTCATTCTCATTGTGTCATTTTCTTTAATGAAATCCTCCAAGGAGTGACAAATTCAGAGATAAACAGCAATTAATAATTCACAGTGGCCAGAGGGAAGGAACAGCCGGTTGCACTTCATTGCACAGATCTAACAACTTACACATAACTTGGACACAAAATTGAAGGAGTTGGTCACCAGCTCATTCTTCCTCAATTCAACCTCAGTTTGGATAAAATGCTTGTCTTCATAAAGGAATATAAAGAATACTTATTTCTCTTGCCACTGTCTTATGAATACAATCTCAGTTCTCTTCTGCAATACACATTGGTATTTTACCTCACTAAAATGAGATTCTTTTTAATCATCTGGGGTGTGACCAAAAAAAAATCACTATGAATTCCAGTCGCTTTCATGTCTCTTCTGTCTTCTTGAGACTCACTGTGTTTATTATGTACATAGTAGCCCCATTTTATTTCCTGGAGTTTGCCACCATGGGGAGTGACTGTCGCAGCCATTTAGTCACTGCACATGCAAATGCAGTGTCTGAAACCATCTCTCATATTCAGGGTCTCTTCAGTCCCCACTAAAGTTTACTTTGCCTTCAAAACCCACTTCTCTTTTCCCTTGTCCATGCCTTGACTTCTGCCTGTTGACATCTTCCCATTTTCCACGTTTTAGCTAAAAAACCTTTATAGGGTATGGACTTCAAATTCATCCAAAATGTCTGCTTTGTTCATAGCACACTTAATATTGCCTGTTCTGCCTTTCACTTTAAATGCAGGTTTAGTGGTCACATTTTCTAAGTAATTTCCATGCTTGACATAAAATCATATCAGAACAAGACAGACCTGAAGTGGATATTCCTGGAGGCTAATCTTGAATTCCAGTGTATTGCATTGTCTTTTCTTTTTTTCCTTAAGAACTACTAATGCAGTTTTATTCAATTAATTTTGATCGTAGAATAGTTTGGGTTAGATGGCACCTTTAAAGGTCATCTAGTGCAACCCCCCTGCAATGAGCAGGGACATCTTTAACTAGATCAGGTTGGTCAGATGGTGTTCCCTTGAACAAAGACAGAATTTTAGCGGTGATCACTCACTCCTCTGTGACAAGGAGCTCCACAGCTTCCTTTGATATTGCTTCAGATGATTTTCATCCTGCCATTTGATGTTTTAATTTAGGCTTACTTAGTCGTTTTACATCCATACTCTGTTTACTTTTTCCCTCTTATCTGAAAGTCATGTCTTTTCCAATATATAGATTCCTGATCTATTTTATCAGTCTTCATGCAGAAACTGTTTGATTTCCCTTATCCTTTGCACTTCCTTGAAATGAAGACTTGATGATTTGTTACACACAGCATAGATAGATCCTTATACAAATCTTATCAACTTGTCTACTTTGCCTCAGCAAACTAAATATTGAAAATATGTCTACATCTGAAAAGGTTGACTGATACCTTTGAACTATTCTTCAATCCACATTAGACTACATGGGCTAGGTATCAGGTGCTAATTTCCCTTTGAATACATCTGCATTAATACTGAATAATAATAAGTAATTGAATATTCAACTAATGTTTAAAAGTCACACCCATTACATAGAGAGTTTTCATAGAAAACGGATAAAATAGAGTTCCACAAGGAATGAATCAGCTTGATTTTTTTGTATATTAGCAATAGTTTAAATTCTGAACACTCAGTAGTATTTTTGAAGATAGTGCATCTATTTCTGATGTTTATCTGGAATTAATCTGGTGTTTAATGGGAAGAATTTAGCACATTTGACTTTTTACAGCAGGCAGAAACATGCTGGGAGAATGCAAAAGGACCAGCTTAGCTCAGATTCTTTGGTAGCAATTTCAGGCTGGATTTTGTACCAGCTAGGGGCAAGGATTACATTTCCACTAAATACAATATTTCTTACTGTTGCTAACATAATTTTTTTGTGTGTGTGTAGTAAGGACTATCCCAGTTACTGGGCCGTGAACAGATTATTTTGAGGATTCTGAATTTACACTATTCAATATCTTCTTTGAAAAAAAGAAATCTTTCTCCTTTTTTTCCTTTGGTTAATTTTCTCTTTCTTGTGCTATACACTTTTCTTTTTCTCTGAAAGCATGCATTATTTATTTTTATTTGTCAAAATTCATCTTATCTTGCAGTGTGCTGAATTATAGATACACTGGAAGGTTAGGTGAGCTGCCTCAAACTGCTGAGAGATCTTATCTATTCTCATCCTATTTCAGGAAAAAACTGCTCTGTTAAGGTGGTTTCGGTGAAAGTCTAAAGTCAGCACTCAGAACATGACTATAACTTAGAAAAGTATTGCTACCGACTAGGGTGACAAGCATCCCTAAGATGCGATGGAGGAGGAAGGGTGGAAAACACATAGTCTCAGTCACAGGACAGCCATTTACAATAGTTTTGGGTTTTTTTTCAGAGAAATAAAGACATCAGGCCTTGCCAGAAGTCAATGACTAGTGAACGAACGTTAAAATAAGATTAACTTTCATTGTTTGAGAAAGCAGGAGGGTCTATCACCCCCAAATTAGTTTCCTGTTGTGTTGGCTCAGGTAGCAGCTATTTCTCACAGTCTCTCTTTGAAAGTCATGCTCCATGAAAACTGTGGATAAAACCTCCAAAAGGTATATAAACTCTTCAGGTGTTTTTTGGATTTTGATTGTTTTCTTTTTCTTTTTTGGGGGGGCTCTATTTGCTCAGTATGCAATGAAAAGTAGATTGTAAATTTGCAGGCAAAGAAACATGCTGGGAATCTAATGTTTTCAATGTTGAGGAAGTAAATTTGACCCTGTCTGAATTCTCATTAATAAAGCACAAGCTACTTCAGAGCTTTTCTCAGACTGTACAACACCAGCAAAGCAATGGGGTCACTGTTGAAATCCATTACATAAATTCTATGGAGCTTGGCATGAAGGGTACCATGAAAGTGCTTTTGACTGTGATTGGGACTGTAGAATCTCAGTGTCTACATACAAAAACCATAAGCCTCTCTCTAGTGAAGTGGCATTTTCAAAGTGGAAGAACAACTGCAGATGTGGCAAAGTCATTCTGACATCTTGTAAAGCTTTTGTTAGTCAGGAATTTCCACACTTGCTGTACTGCAGATAGTATCTTAATACAGAATCTGTAGATTCATCTCTTTGCAAACTTGCAGTAACTTATAGCAACTACAGCAGTTGCAATTGTATATAATTATTCTTAACTATTTTTAGGATAAAGTGCTAGCACGTTCCTTGAAAAAAGTAGAATTTTAACATTTTTTTTCTATACTCAGTTCTTCTGCACCATTCCCATCTTCCCTCCCATAAATGCTTCTCTGCAACATGGGTTACTTCTGATTCTTCTAGCTGTCTCTGCACCCTGGATACCAAGTTTTTGTCCAATAATCTAACAGGGCTTTCTACTAGTACTTCCTACTACCTGTTAAGAATCCATGAGGGATAAAACAGATTTCTCTTTCACCTGAGAATGTGAGGACAAAAAGGACCACGGATATCACCACATCCTTTCCCCTGCACCTGCAGGATGCCTTGCACTGACCATGTAACCCAAAAGGATGTGCTGAACATCCAGTCCCTCCGCCTCTACTTGCCAGAGCATGTAAAGGGTTTACAACACCTTATAACAACCTTCAAATACGAATTTCTGACCTATCCAACCAGAAGGCTTCAGTTCAGAAATTTGTAACCTAAGGAACAGTCATTTAATAGCTGCAGAATGAAGCTGGCATTGTAGGGCAGGAAATAGGATGCCTGTCATTTTAAAATCAATGGAAGCAAGAACCTGCAGGTGGACCTGTGGATGAATTACCCATTACAGTTGACGATGTTGGTGATATTTAAATTTACTGTCCCACACAGGCCCTGCAAAGTGGCCTGATAAGTGTTTTCACATCAGGTGACAGGACTCTTGATGGTGCCAGGAGTGAAAGTTCCTCAGCATCACACAGGAAAAGATCAGGGAAGGAATTTCCTGTGCGTTGCTGGCTCTCATTAAGTACTGCTTTCAGCTTGCCTCCTTTCTTTTTTTGGAACTGTCCCTAGACAGCAAGGAAGATTATATTTTGACTACAATTAAGGCCACTTCATTCATTATTAAATCAATATTCTTAGCACTATTTACAGCCTTAGCTATTTTAAAATTCTTCCAATGGCAATTTTACAGGAACATTGAATGAAAGAATCTCTAAAAATACTTACTACTTTTAGCCAAACAACACGTGTGTTAGTGACAATGTCTATCACAAGAAATGTCAACACATTTACACTGTTTGTTGTGTTTTCCAGTGGTCTCTGATAGAGTTTGGGAGAACAGTGCAAAGTGTGCAGCAAACTGAACATCTTTGTAAATCTGAGTCAAACTTTTAGGAATATTGGTTCAGCGGCAGAATCCTGCTAAGGAAATTGCACTAATCCAAACTTGAGACTTTGCACCTATTTGTCCCCGGTCATCACTTTCCTTTTTTTTTTTTCCTTTTTTTTTTGTAAGAAAGAAGTCTGAGGAATGGCCTTATTTCATCTTTGTCCTTACTTCTCATCTTAGAAGTGACTAGTTAATTCAGGAACTTTCTAGAAAAAGAAAAAAAAAAGTTAAATTTTAAAGATTTTCCTTGGTAATGATACTGTCAATGATGTGCAGGTTAGACATGTCTGCGTTCATTATTTAAAATAATGTACACCCCCCGGCATGCTTTAATGGACTCTGTAGCTGACATGTTCAGCTTCCATTTCATTTATTGCATTTCTTTATTTGTTCTACTCATTGCTTCCATTTCATCCTCCACCAACAGAAACACTCTAAAATTTGTTCTTCATTTCTTTTAAATTATTTTTCACTTGTTCCCATTACAGGGGTACTTCTGCAGGTGTCCATTTGCAGAATATACTGAGAAGTCAATGTGAGTTTGACAGAAAAATAAATTATGGGAGGAAAAAAATAAATTGTAGCCTTTATTAGGATTGCCCTCTATTGTATTGAAATTTAGGCCATTATAGCTGACTTCTCCATTCATTTATAATAGCATAAGCTGTAAATGTACAAAACCTCCTCAAATATGCCCGTTACTGTTAAAAGTCTTTGCGTTCCTGGGCCAGAGGTTTCAGTCTGAGGTATCTCATTATTTAGACTTCCAAGTGTAGTTGCAGATGATGTTTCATGAGTCAAAGCCTGTGGTCCTAGCATCACTGTGCCTGGCCTCTGAAGTCAGTGGGAGTTTTACATGGCCAAAGAAAGAAAGTGGCATAATTTCATTAGTTAAAAAAAAAAGAAAGGGACATCCCTTATTTAAGTAAGAGGTGGAATCCAAGACAGTATGAGTTAAGGAACTGAGCAGTGAATTAACCATTCTGAAAATACTGATCGGTGCTCCCTGGTTTTACGTGTAATGTTTATAAGAAATATATAGGTATTTTCAGTCTTTCCTTTTAATGTTTGAATCAATCGTGCTTGTATGTCCAGTTAAAAAAAAAGTGCTAGAGTATTTAGAAAGGGATTAATTAGATTTACTAGGAAAATAAAATAACGTGTTTTCCCAGAAACCTAGTCCACAGTAAAGTTCACAGGGAACACTCAAGTGTCAGTCAGCTGTTGATCTATTTGCACTGAACAAGAGCAAACTCTCATTAGTTAATATCCTGAGAAAAGGCTGTAATTTCCAACAGGCAATGAGAAGCACTTTTCTTAAATGTCATCTTCACTGAAAGCCACTTTGGCCACTATCCTACGGTGACATTCCAGATGAGACATAAGTCCACTTGCATGTGTCCCTGAGGTCCCAACCTGCAGTCCCAGGGACTGACACAAGCTTTCAACACTACTGAGTCCAAAACTGTCTCAAGCTCTACAGAGAACCCTAATGCCATGTAATAAAAACTCTGCCTGATTATCTTTCAATGGTTTGTTTCAATTTAGGTATCCTTTGGTTTTGAAGAAATAAATTATTATGTTAGAAAATTATTAAGTGCAAAAACTGGAAACAATTTATTTTAAAATGACAGGAAAAAATAGCTAGGATAGAAGAGAGTTAGGTGTTCAGACATTAGATGTTGTGCTGTCCTAGGTTTGAATTTGCATTTCTTTTCCTTTCAGGTTTTTTTTTTAAAAAAAAGAACTTCTCTTATAATGTCAGATTTGTTCATTTCTATTCAAATCTTAAACCTGGCAGGACCATTGTGATCACCTACTCTGATTTCCTGCATGAAAAAACAAAAATAAAATACAGGCAACAGAACATTAGCAAGTAATTCCTGTATCAAGCTCACAAACAGCAGAGCCTTCCTTTTTCAAAGAAAGAGATTTAATCTTCATCCTATTATTAAAAGCTGAAAGCGTCAACTGGACTGAAAAAATGAAGACTGTATTTACTATGCCTTTTGCAAAGCCATATGACTAACTCATTACTTCCACTCTAAAGTTTTCAACTTTGAAATGTTCATTCACTCTGTCTATACATTATAACCTGTATATAAATGATACTTCTCATTGTGTCTGACAGCTGAAAAATGTTTTGTCAGACAAATACTCTCACCGTTCTCCTCCCAGTGCATTTTTCCTGCTGAGTAAAAGGAAGAATAGTGAAGGAACTTATTCCACTGATTTTTACTAGATTTCTTTTGATGAGGACAAAAATTTCCACATAGAATACTCCATGCAGCTTAGAGAGAGTGCTTGTTTTCATAAACATTGTTATTCTTCACTTATCTTTGTGTATTACATTTGATGGATAAATAGTATTGTGCATTGGATTAATGGTAAAATCAGAGTATCTCGGTACCTTGGTTTTAAGCACCTAGTCCATAGACAGTATCTAACATCCAGATTTAGGTAGGTAACATCTTTATGTATGTAATTTGCACACACACGCATATATATATATCATTAATTTGGAAATTATTTATATATTTTACAGAAAACCTCTGGATGGTCTGGAATCCCCATGCAGTTGGTAAGAAGCTGCCTAAAGTTATACAGCATGAAAAACTCCAATCTTGGTGTATTTTACTGTTACTGGCTGAGTTTTAAGGAGAAAGCAACTGCAACCCAGTTTTAGGGGGTGTTCCTGGCTGTGCTGGACATGGGCCGTGCCTGTTGGACGTGGTAGGAAACTGAGTTGCCACAGCACACTGCCCCTGGGTATCAGCAAGGACGAAAAGGCAGTTTAGGTGCCTTCCAGCAGCAGACAGATGTTCACCAGAGATTTTGGGACATCAGCTATTTTGCAGATAAATAGTTACTCTTATGCTTCTAGATCACACAGCTCTTTAAAGACTGGAAAATTTATTCTCTTGCTTCTCTTGGATAACAACCACTTTGTATGATGGAAATCTCACAGCATAAGGCATTTCCATAACATTTTAAAAACCTGCATCAAAATATGGTAAAGCAGCTTTCCCATACAATTTCGCTTGCCTCCTGCTTGGAAGGAAATGGCAAATGGTTGTGCTCCTGTAGTAGACTTACCCGAGATACTAAAACAAAGGGACAAGTTTTAATATACCAATTTTTTCCTCTTCCCTTGAAATCTGAGTAGTTCGGTGGGTTTAATTTCTCTCAAAAGAAATATGAGTCCACCTAGTATTAGATTAAGAATTAAGTGTTAAGAATGATAATAAGCTATTCGGGATCAGATAACACATGATTTCCAGTTGCTGAGTACTTACCTTGCCTTAGTGAAGCTCAAAGGAAAAACATGCAAAACCAAACAAGTTGGCTGAAAGTCCACTTCAGCGATAAATACATTAAACCTCTCCAATCAGTCACTATAGGCCATCGACTCGTTCTGCTGGCAAGCCAAAAGGAGGGCTGGCTTCCCCACGTGTTTATGTCAGATTCGAGTGGGTTTCTCAGAAAAGCTGGCACAGGGGCTCCAAGCACCTCCAGGGCAGGTGGATGTCAATAATCCTGCTTTTTACTTGACTTGATAAAAACACTGGAAGCAATAAGATACAAGGATCTAGAAGAATCTACAGAAACTACTGGTTTTTGCTTTTTGCTTTTGCTTTTTTTAAAAAAAAAAGGGTTGATGCATTTAAAGGTGGCCATTTTTGCCAACAGTGATAAGTCCTTGAGCTGAAGCCTACTGGTTGCTCTCTGAGGGGCAGTGGAGAGGGGCAGTGTAATTGGCCTTCCCCAGTTAAAAATAAAAAAAAAAACATTTTTCCCTGGGGCCATCCAGTGCCTTGTCAGACTCTTTAGTACAGACATAAAGAAGATTCAAAACCTTGACTACTGCATTTCAGTGCAGAGCAGCCTCCCTGCAACTGAATGTCCTAGATAAGCACATCATGGTGTTCATTCCTTTAAAGCATGCACTGTTCAAGCACTCATAATTTCTACCAGACATTCTTCAATCAAGAATCTCTCTGTCATTTAAGTTTTTTTCTTTCTATAGAGAGCACGGGGACAACTACAGAATAAATGGAGCTAGCTTTTGGGACCCTTTGCACTATAAGTGGATGCTCCATATGCCATCTTGACAAGATACACATTGTTTTTAATTTTATTTTTATAATCATCTTGTGTTGGCTTCGCTTAGTTTTACAGTTTATTAAAGTACATTGGAAAGCAGGAATTCAGGCACTGAAAAATATATTTGTGCCTCAAATATAAACAAATGCTGCTGAAGCTCATGCTTCTGAGTGATGCAGCCGTGCCAAGCTCCTGCCAAGAAAGCTTGCCTACGCCCGATCTCAATGTGAGTCTCTCTGTCTGGCTGTTTCTGCTGTAAATAGTTACTCATTGGTGAGCATCCCAGGAAAATTCACTGTGCATATACACAGAATACAGATTCTGGAAAAAAAAAAGACAGAAAGGAGTGATGACCAGGATGAACTGGATGAACTGAGTATGAAATAATAGAGCTGGATTTCTGTTCATTCCAGGTCAATGTCCAGTACATTAGTGAACTGTACAGCTGTATGAAAGAACCAAAATATACAATTTTATCAGAAAATGAAAACCAACAAACAGCCTATCAATAGCTGCTGGAGCAGTACAATGTTCTTTTGGGTTAACAGATTGAGTTATATGTCTTTCTTGGAGATTTTGATGAATGCTATGATCTGGAAAAAGAAAAAGCAGTCATATTTTATTCGTTGTGAAGTATTTTTATAACTTCAGCTGAAGCAACAGTTCTATAGACACTTCACAGATATAAGTCATTACAGTGAAGTCAAAAAAGCTGCTTGGCTGCTTGGGGTCATACACTCTACTCTAAAAGGATAAATCCCAGCTCATGATTGCCCAGCAATAGGTAGTCTGTTAGTTATTCAGGTTTGGTATTCACTGTAGCTTAATTAAAAATCTAGGCTGCACAGGTAGAGAATGGAGAGAGGTATGTTCCTGCAGAGCAGGATTCAGAGCACCCCATTTAATAGTCTAATGATTGCCTAACCTACATGTTCTGAATCTTCTCCTGGAGATGCCTGCCTGCCTGCCAGGAAGAGCTGGACATGTCCAAAGTCTGGAGTTAACAATACCAGCTTTGCCTCCATGACCCTCTTGCTCAGCTCAGCCCTGGGACCAAGGACAGCTGATTTTGGTGTAAAAGAGCATTAGATGGGCTCCATGTCCATTGTATTTTTTGAAGGTCCTTTTCTTACTATCTTGCTGGTATAGCCTTGTAGTTTCCATTGCTCCGTGTTTCTGCCCCATATAATGTCGCCAAACCCCCAGTGGGTGCTCCATATGCCATCTTGACAACATCTTGGCAGCATCTTGACATGGTGTCTAATTTTATTTTTATAATCATCTTGTGTTGGCTTCATTTAGTTTTACCTGAAAGGAGCACTGGAATGTCATGGCATCTGCCATGCTCTTTGAAGTTCTGTGAAGGTTTAATCAATAGACCCACAAAAAAGCCAGTGTTCAGGTTACAAAGAATAAATTGGAAAGGTCCAAATACTGCTCTGCCATTCAGGTCAATATTTTTTAAAGTGTTTGCACTAATATGGAGCTGTGTGTTTTATTTAAAATTCATATTAGTGTACATTTCAAGGTGACTGCACTCTTTATTCTGAAAACTTCTTCTGCATTACTTCGTTCAGCCCTATAAACACTTATGGAAAGCACAGGCTAAAAATAAATTCCTTTTGCACTTCTCTCATTTAAATTGCTTTCAGGAAAATGCTGATATCAGGAAAGAGGCATCCACATCCATATGTTTACATTTATAGCAATTCTCAGTCACTTTTTTAATGTTAACTAGGAAATTATGTTATTTGAAAAACCTGTCATTACTCACAGAGCAGCACTTTGTCTTCATAGCCATTGCTCTTATAATGTTTATGGTACCTACTGCACCCAGATTCAGGGCTGAGGCACACAGCTGAGGCAGACAATATAAATGGAAAAAGACATGCTTTTCCCTCCGGGCACTCACAGGTCAGAGTGACCACCACTGGGCTGTGTATAATGCGGGGGAGAAGAGACACCAGAAGATGAAAGGTGTGTTCCTGCTGCAGAAGCACACATTGTCTGCCTGCAGCAGACCTTCTTAGCTCAGCAATGCTTGTCTTAACAGGATTAGTGCTGAAGAGAGGTTCCTCAGCCCCAGACACTTCTCAGGGAACATTTTTATCCAGTCACTCATGTTGACAGATGGGTCTGCATGGGGTAATCTAGCTCTCGTGAATGGTCGCTGGTGGCAGCCATGCAGTGCAAGCTGATGCATCTCCTGTGGGTGTGGGAAGGAGTGTGGGGGACAGTGTGCCACCAAGGAATTGCTGGGGGTGGGGAGGAATATGAGGCTACAACAGTTTTTGTGGTTGGAAATTGGACTGGTTCAACCCTAAAACAAACCCCAGATCTTCAGCAATCTTGACACCTTCTTGTCAATCAACTTTTTCTAGCAAAATTAAGGTCTCCCTTACTCTTCTCAGAAAGAAATAGAGACCCTATCACGAAACTTAGGTGCTTTCTACATAACACACCTTCCAACATCTTTGTCCTTCTCAGGATAATTGTTGACTTTTTTTTTATTGGAAATATTGTAATCTAACAAATGTTTTGGGAAGCTGTGAATAGTGCACCATAAGTACGTAGAACCTATGGGTCTGCTCCTGACATAGTAGGACCCACCTGGTGATGTCCCCTCATGAGAGGTACAGGGTTTTTGGTGCTCTGTGTGAGTAGCTGCTTCCTCAGCCTGTGCTGAGGTCTCTCTTTAAGGTCCACTGTGATGTATGCAATAAATAATAAGTATCACTTTATGCACTTGAGAAGTATTGAAAGGTTGTGTGCAGCAATTAAAATGTTTGTTGAAAATCAACAAGATGTTAAACTTTGAAATGTAATTATACTGTTGGGGGAAAAAAAAAGTTGTTCTGACTGCTGCTAACTCTGCAAACAGTATTTAAAATACATTTTGTATTGACTAGATGGTGTCTATTCTGTCTCAGTGAGAGATGGCTTTTTACAGTGCCACGGAGTAGCTTGTTCTTGCTGTACAGCTCGTGAGTACATCAGAAATACAAGATAGTCACCTAATTACAGAGCAGGTACAGTGTTATTAGTGACGCGTAGTTCAAAATGGAACCATAATTATGTATGAAGATCACTCCAAGAAACACTTAATTGCATCGCTTATTGCTAACAACTTATAGCTACCAGCATGTTGCTGAGTGATAAAAGCAGTTCTTCCCCACACACTCCTGGGTCTTATAATATGCTAAATCTCTGCCAGGGCAGAGATTGAGGAAAAGGGTGTAGTTTTATCAAGGACTCAGATATAGCTCTTTAGAAGGATACCTTTTGTCTAAAGCCATTTTACATTTCTGTAAAATAATCATGAACAAAAGAGGTCCATACTTAATCATATTGCATTTTGAAAATTTTCTTGAAATTTTCAATTAATGTTTCAACATGTTTCAGCTCTGTGAAGTGTATTGAGGTTTCTCATAAGAACTCTTGAGGCAATAATATAAACATATTTATAGAACAGCTTGGGGCTGATTTGCAAATTAATCATTTACAGGTTTTTTTAAACTTTAAAATAAATAAAAATGAATCTGTTGTACATTTTGTTTAAACTTGCTCTTAAGAATGGGAATTTTTGTGATTGAAGAGGAAAATGTTTGTGCATTTTTAGCTATTCCTTTTTGTCTTTTTGCTTCAGCTCAACATTTGCAAATCCATTATAATGGCAACAGCGCTGTATGATAAGGTTAACTTCAGTTTTCACTTTCAAAGGCAGGCACACTGTCTAGCTGATATAATTAGAAACATTAACTTTCTCTTTTCTGAATTTAAGCTAAGCTGTACATATGATCTAGCTTTTTCCTCCTCCTTTTTTGTTATATATTTGCAAATATTATCTAGGACTATTATTTTTTCTTTTTTGGGGGGGGACACAACTAGGGGAAAATAAGGCAAAGCTTTTGCCTTTTAGTTTTCCAGTACAGGGAAACTGGGGAACATTCTTTTTGGGAACAGAATGAGTTGAAAATTTCAACTACTTTTCTTATACGGTCAAGATCCAGATCTGAATCTGACCTTTTCATCTCTAAGTCCTCACAAGGGAAGGGTGAGGAGTCACGTGCAATGGTCCACTCCTTGGATGCTAACTCCAGTAGGCAGGTGTCAAGCTGGGGAAAATACCTAAGGAGCGGCATCTGCTTCCTAAGGAATTTAGCATCCAAGGCTGGAGGCTTGGCTTACTGCCTCTAGGCCTGCCATGGGGGTGTCCTGTCTCCCAGATTTCCTTTTGCTTGACTGTTTCCTTTATTTGTAACTCACATCTCTGTCTATGAAATAAATATAATATTCACCTTCTGGAAATGGGAAACTTCAGAAATTCTGTAGTATATATACATATGCAAAACCATACACACACATATGTATATTTACAGCCTACGTATACATATGTATATTTACAATCAGTCACATAACCCCACTTGCCAGTTTATTCTGGAAGTTAAACCGTGTCTTTAAACAACTGCCTGGGGAATGAAAATAAACAAAGAGAACCTGATGGCCCTCCAGATGCCTTCTCAAAGAGCCTTAGCAGTGGAGAGAAACTCCCTGACCAGCTGAAAAAATAAATGATACACTGGTGGGAGCTGCATACTTAGATCTTACATCTGGGAAAGTACCGTGGGTCGTGAGACCCCACATGCTGCAACCCAGTGTCTATTCTGAGGGTAAAGGTATGGGTGGTATGGGGAGAGCCCTGGGTTTGCTCCCAGACTGGAGGCAGCAGCTTGGAAAAAGGGAGGGTTATTTCAATAAGATTTTACAGGCAATCAGCCTAAGACTGGGAAAAGCTGCCTGCAGCTTCTTACCAGATGCTTTCCACAAGAAAAGTGGGGGGAAAGAAATTTGAATCACATTAAAAAAATTATTTAATAGTTATGCACAGAAAATTGATTTCTTCTGAGCTATGGACTTTCCTCTAATATAGTAGAGACAGAAGTTAATAACAGCTATCAGGAGGTTTGTGTGTGTACATTGTAATGCCCCTGAAAATGTGTAATGTCAAGAAGGAGTGAAAAAAAATCAGAAGCAAAAATCTCTGTGAGAAGGAAAGGAAGCAGAAGATCTTCAATCCACACCACTCTACGGAGGAGAAGCTTTTGATGCACACCTTATATATCAGTGTCCAAAGGAAAAAAAGAAGGCAATTGACTGAAGGGAAGGGGAGTGGGGGGAGGAGGAGGGACATTTTGTGTTATAAGGAGGACGAGAAATGTGCTACAAAATTGCAGCCAAATGTATAAATCTGTGTGACTGTAAAGGACTTCTCAGCATGATGTTGTGGCCATGTGTTTCTTGGCATTTTCACAAATGGGAAAGTGCTGCTTCCTGAACTGGCAATTGATCTTCTCCCCAGTGTTGATGTTAGTGTACTTGGGACTTTGCAGCTGCTAGCTTGGTGGCTTTCCAATTGATAAGAAATATTTTTATTACTCTCTTAATTAATCCAGATTCTGTCACCTTTGGTCATCTTACACGGTATCAATTTAATAAATAGGCTCATTATTCTCCTTGGCTCTGGCTTTTTTGCCCTTAGCACCCAAATTAGACATTTTGCCTCCTACACTCTGCCTGGCTTAAAGCATGGGTGAGACAAGATCCTGCTTTCAACATCAGGGCAAGGCTTTACAACATCCCAGAGCATTTGTTAACATCTGTCTGACTAAGTCAAGTTTTGCCCTAAATGCCTGTATGAGGGATGCTCAGAGGGCTGCAGTGCTGCCATGGTAGGACTGGGGGGATGTTCTCTGCTCCGCCATTCTGTGAGCAAGAGGCAGGTCAGTAGCCCAGCTTGTGGGAGGCAAAAGGGGTTTGATTTCTTTTGAGATGCAAGTTCACTAGGCAAGGCAAAATTCACTTTTCAAAAGCATTTAAGATGGCCATATCTGGCAGATATTCACATGGGCGTTCATTATTTCTTTCCTCTTCCCTGCTCACACTTTTTCCTGCCTCTACCAAATTTCAGAATTCCTTCTCCAGACCAGAGAGTGGAAGAACAAAACTGAGAAAATATGAAGATTTCCTCAGCATGTTCAAAACAATGTATATTCCCTGCTCCTGCCATTTTACCTATTTTTTTTCCTAATATTTTCCATGGTTTCCTAAGGAAATGCTGTCATGCTACTTGTCTCTCATTTCCCATCTAATAATTCACATTGGCCAGTTCAAACCAAAAAATGCAAGAGGAGTACAAGTCTTGGCCACAGTTAAGTTTTCACTACTTCTACTAAAGAGGGTAAGGAGAGATAACCTGAATTAATGTCACCACTGAGGAAAGACAGGCAGAAGGTAACTCTGCTGTAGACTTTAGGTCAATGAGCACAGCTGTACTTCCCTGCACTGCCAGGAGTGAGGTTTTGCTTCCTCACATGCTTAGGCACAGCACCAGGCTCTGCAGCTGCTACGGATTTAGAGCCAGCCAGCTCAGGTCTGTTTGCACATGCTCAGACTGAGATGCTTTGGCATTATCAAGAAAAACCCAAGAGCTTTCAATATCAATATATAAGAAAAGAACAAACTATTAAAACCCAGTGTAAGGAATAGAGAATCTGTAGTGATTTTGAGGGGTAAAATGTCAAATTAGAGAAGCAGGAACATTATAGCTGTAGATATTTATTTTTTCTGTTTATATGCCCATTTTCTAACAATTGATCTTAAAAGACTGGTATTATTAAGTATGCATGATTCTTGTCAATGTCTTTTAGCTGCTCTAAAGCTTTCACTCTGTGCACAGCTAATGGAAACCCATGATGTCAAAAGTTGGTCAGACACAGAAGGGTGTGCTTTTTATTACAGTAAGAATAATAGATAGAAAGGGAAAAATGAAAGAAATAAAGATATGAATTATTAAAAAAATTATATGTTTTCAATGGATGCAACACTTTGCTGGGTGGATGATCACAAGGGAAAATGTACAAAGAATTAGACAGTAGAGTTCAGAGTTGTGAGGATGGCATATATAGGAAAACTTCAAATTCTGTCTTCATGGAGACCAGGAAATGCCTAAGTGACATAGAGATTACTATGTGGCTGAAAGGTCAGGAAGTTGTAAGTAATGTAGATTGGATCTTCAGCACTGAGAGGAATGAATGCTGTTCTGTTCAGGTTTACATCTGCAGCCCTGAAGTCACTGGCCATCGTAAGTATGAAGTGGGTGTCCAGGAAGGTCCATAATTAGTTTCTGTACCAGCTTCCCAAAGCTGTTACAGTCAGAAAACTCTCCCTAATCTTAGTAATTAATTTAAAATGTTTACCACAAAAGGCCAACGGCCATAAAACCACAGTGTAGCACAGGAGGAGAGGAGAAGCCATCAAGGACATCACCAGTGTCCTAGACACCTGCAACAGCAGGAAATTTGTTAGGGTGAAGACAACCAGAAGACCAACCTCAGTGAGCAGATTCTTTTTCATACTACAGAGAAAGGCAGATTCTCAATAACTTGCTGTGCCTTGCAGTCTGACCCAAGGGGAAACTCCTGTTACTGAAAAAGCAACTGGTTTGGAAAGAAGGGCAGATATCAGACTCCCTGCCCAGTGCAATTTATTATAAAAGTTGCCAGAACCAGTACAACTATTGTCAAGCAGCGTTTTGTTTGAGTTGTGACTACTCTGTTCCACATTTTGTTTATTTTTTCCATTTCTCTCAGATGTGGTCACCAACACTATTTCTTCTGTGTGTACATTGCTGAAGCCCACAGCTAAAATGGTGACCCGGTGTTTCCTCCAACCCACCTCTTTATTTATAATTTTGACATGAATGAGTACCTTTCAGGAATTCTACCTTAAAAAGATATCAGAAAGATCAGCTTTACTGAGATATCTCAAGTCCACTTATTTCTCATGAAATTCAGTTTCATATATACTAACTCTATTTGGGAATTTTGTTGGTTTTAATCCCAACCTTGGGTCCATTCCTCTGAGAAACAAAGCCAAGCATTGGAAAGTTTCACAAGAAAATGTGGGGTTTTTTTAAGTTGGAGAAAGGCAGTGAAAGAATGTCATAAAAATGAGGACATGGCTTCACAGAGAAAAAATATAATGCTGAAATACAGCGATTATTAAATAGTGGCATGAAAAAAACTCCATGGAAAATTTACTGTACTAAATGCAGAGATTAAATCCAGCAGCAATTAGCATATCAAACGGATATGGGCCTTCCTGTAAATGGAGAGCACAATGCCTCTAATTATAGGTCATGAATACAGTTGACCAAGGAACAAACATCTTACAAGCGTAAATTGAGGTTTCAACCTTTGTCTCCAATCTGATGGGTCTTAAAAATAAATGCTGCTATTTGTGGGGGGTTTTCTCATAGAAAGCAGAGGAAGAGAACTTCACCTGTGGTGGTGATTAGGACAGATAAATGAGATGTGAGATAAAATTTTGAGCTTAATCAGGCAGAATAGAAGTTTAAATATATATCTCTCTCATCCTACCTGAGACCTTGGTCCCAGCAGAGCAAGAAGAGGGTGATCTTTCTACCTAGGAAAACTAAAGACATAAAATCTTCATGACCTTCTTACTTGAAAATCTTATCAAGATAGACACAATCCTGCCAAAAACTTTTGTTTAGTGGATTGATACTTTCTAGTGGTCACAGAATCACAGAATGGTTGAGGTTGGAAGGGACCTCTGGTCCAACCCCCCTGCTCAAGTAAGGCCACCTAGAGTCAACTGCCCAGAATCATGTCTGTATGGCTTATGACTATCTTCAAAGAAGGAGACTCCACAACTTCTCTGGGCAACCTGTGCCAGTGTTCACATTCTCACAGTAAAAGAGTGTTTTATGACATTTAGAGGAAACCTCTTGTGTTTCAGTTTGTGCTGTTGCCTCTTGTCCTGTCACTGGGCACCACGGAAAAGAACCTGGCTCCACCTTCTTTGTACCCTCTGTTCAGGTATTTATATACGTTGATAAGGTCACCCTGAGCATTCTTCACTCCAGGCTAAACAATCCCAGCTCTCAGCCTTTCCTCATAGGGCAGATGGTCCGGTCCCTTCAACATCTTCATGGGCCTTCGTTGGACTCTCTCCAGTCTGCCAATGTCTCTCTTGCACTGGAGACACTGGAACTGGACACAGAACTCCAGGTATTTGCCTAATGCAGCCCAGGATACCATTTGCTGCCTTTGCAGCAAGGGTACATTGTTGGCTCCTGTTCAGCTTGATGTACATTAGGACTCCACCAGCGTCTATAATCACCACTAGTATGCCCACAATATTTTCTCTCCTAACCAAGACAGTGTGACACAGGGTGCTACTTCTTATTTATGTCAAAAGCTCTTTCTGCTTCTCTAGGAATTTAAAGAGATAAAAAATGATTACTTGTACCTTCAGTTCAAAGCCTACCTTCTTCATGCTGCCAGTGATGCAAAGGGAACTCGGTGAAAATGTAAGTGAAGTCCATTACTTTAATTGCATGCTGATAATGAACCACTGCATGGAGTTAGTTATAATAATTTTAAGAGCCAGAATGGTTTAAAAGTTACTCTTGCTAAAATCTTTTCTTTTTGATCTCTTCCTGCAAGAACGGCAGCAGCTCTCAGCCAAATAGTTGCACCTTGTCCAAGCTCTGACCTTACATGTACTCTGTTCCCAGGGGATTATTTCATTATTTTTACACTTATTTAACTCGTGCTGTTCAAAACCGCCTGTGAAGCGTATCCCCTGCTGACACATCCTGGAAGACTGGTCCTGGAAGACTACTGTGCAATTTGCTTCGTCTTCCTTGCAGAGACCACTGAAGTTGTGACAATCTTCTCCAGTACTACAGATGAGAGACAAAAGCACCTTTGATGGGATTTTTTTTTTTCCAAAACACTGACTCTACTAATTATTACCTGTTTGTAGAGCACATGGGGGGAAAAAAAATATCCATCAGGAATGGTTGCTTTTCTTCCTAAGAGAATATGAGACATTAATTTGGGTTGAAATGATTCCAGAATCTGCCAGGCACTGAATAAAGAAAGGTTAAGAAGACTAAACCTTGCTTTGCAGATATGGTATCTTTTCTGGATGCAAGCACAATTTTTTCCAAGTCACAACAGGACACCAGTGGAAACTGGGTCCCAAAATGCCTTTGCAAATCAAAGTGAAACTGTAAGTGAAAGTTAATGGGTTCCATGTTTAAATATGCATGTCTGAAAATTTCCCTCACCACCCATTCTAATATAAATGTGTGAAGGGAAAATTGAGGATGTTACATATTTAGAGTTCAGTAAAGCACTTGGCACTGTGCTTCATGAAATCTTACTGCTAAATTAATTCAGATTGGCTTGGATAGCAGCATACTCATGTGGGCTGAAAACTGCCTGACAGATTGTAAACATGTGGCAGGGATAAAGAGTCCTTCTTCTACAGTGTTAAAGACATGTGTCTAGTGGCATGTACTGTAGGGACTGCAACTAATCAAATCTCATTCTATTATATTAAAAGTATAAACATCTTCAATATTAGCTGAAAAGCAATACACAAATCTCAAAAGACTTAAGTATATATAGCTTTTCAGAGGTTTATTAATCTTTTTGAGGTCCAGATATCAAAAGTCCTGAAAAGAGTAGAAACACAGGGCTAAGAGATCAGAAATAAGATTAATTTGAACAGAGAAAACAAAGCAAAACAAACAAAAAACACACCCAAGGAACCTCAGAATAAAAAATGCAGTAAGAGGCCGAAGCCTGGAGAAGTTTAATGGTTTATTGACAATAATCAAGAAGTGCATTTTACAAAACTTTGCAATATGATACAGGAACAAAATAAGCCTGTGACTTCAGAGTGTGCATACAAAGTCATGATGTAATGGACTAATTTTGTTCTGATGACAGCTACTAACCATGCTGATCATAATTATTTCCCTGCTGTTGCTTTAAATCATCTTCTTTCCCCTATGCAACATTAAAAATCGAATGGCTCTTCTGTTGTGTGGTGGTACAGCAGTTTGTACAGTGAAGCTCTGAGCCATCTCCTGGCATTGCAGAAAGCCAGTGAGTAACACAGATGCCTTTTCTCTATAGCTCTGGGGTGACTATATCCTTCCTAAAGATTGCATTCTTCCTATTATCCGAAACACATCCAAGGAAATTCAGTGAAGTAAAACAAACAAACAAAAACATTGAACTGTGCTTGACTGCAAGGAAAGACTGAGACAGCCAAACCTGCAGAATTTTATAAAAAATGAAGAGGTACTAGGTGTTTTCCTCCTTGAAAGTATTTAGAGCCATTTTATTTCATTACAGGCTCACTGAAACCCACTGGAAAACCTAAAAGTAAAAACTACATTTTTTGTAGTATTGAGAATTTCTGTAGCATTGAAAATGTGTATTTTGCAAACACAAAGACAAACACAATCCTGGACTGAGAAGCATGCAAATTAAAAATCATTCTATAATCATTTCACTATGGTTTTACCCTGAAACAACCTTATGCTGTATCAGTTGTTTCACAGTACCCTCCCAAATGCTAGATCATCAGCTTGTGATGCCAGATCTTCAGTGAAAAAGGATTTATTTGCTAAAGAATAATATTGCATAAATAAACAGGTACCATTGATAATTGGTAACTGTATAGCACAATGACATAATAAATGATGTTCTATTTATTTGCACTCCCATTAACCTTGTTTCACCATGTGCAAAAACTGGTTGTTACATCTGTATCTTGGGAGTTCTGTAGCAGCTACAAAAGATGCAGTCTTTTAGCATCAAAAAATTGGGCTGGAAGCTGGCAGGTGATCCTATACTCATATATATTGTAATGTAAGCTTTTACTGACAGGTGTTGGAAGATGTTTCCGCTTCACATTTAAAAGAAGGGAGAAAACGTAGGTTTGATCTGTCAAAATGTAAAGTCTTTCTGGTGAATGGCTTAACACATTCATGAAGGGAATGGACCAAGTGGGTTCAAACCCAAGGTAATGAGAAATGTCATGACCAGTTGAGTATCTTGATCTATTGTGGGTTTATTGTTTATCTATCTTCTGACTCTTTGCTGCCCCATCCTCCATCTAACTTTCAACCAGCTGGTTAACAGACAACAGCACTTACCAATCCATATTTGGGTACAGTTTCATAACAAAAAGACCTCCAATGTTTTCAGCTTGACAAAATGCTTGTGAACCAGTTTTGAAATTGAATTTTAATCCAAACAAAGCAAAAAAGAGTGTCTCGGTTAGTCCGCTAATTAATGCAGCATACATTTATATAGCTACATTGCTACTTCTACTCATTTTTTCAGATATGTGGACAATAAACACATGCATTGGCCAAATAACCAATTTGCTTTTAGCCCGGACTGGCAAGGCAGAGAGGTTTTCTTGTTAATCATCATCCATTAACGCTTAGCCAGCTGAAAAGAACTCTGAGTATGGCACCCCTTGCTTTCCAGCACTAATGCTATAAATTGAGAGTAATTAAAGGCAATCAGTGACGAGAGAACTAGGTGCAGGGATGCTGCAATTTATTCTCAGTGTGGCCAAATATATGTATATTCCCAGAGGGGAAAATAGACCTAAAATTCTATTTCGGTTTTGTTTTTTTATTTCCTTTTCTGTTACTTATATCGTCCAAGAGCAGAAGACAGTTAGCAAAAAAATTTTAAAAAGTATAAACCAAACTGCAGAAAGATAAATAAAATACAAATAAACAACTAAACCCAATAGCTTAAACTGGACCACTTAGACATTATTTTTCCCAGTTAATACAGTTACTTCTTCCACATGCACTATTTTGATTATAAAATTTTATTGTTGTTGTTATTTTGTTTTCCTATTATTTTTGGCTATTTAAACTGGAGGAAAGCATTATCAGTTTAACCAGAAATGATGGTTTGTCCTTATCTGTGGACCCACTTGGAAAAGTAAAGTACATGCTTAGTCACTCCAGTTTAATCTTACTGAGTGCCTTTGGGCAGCAGGGAACTGAGGCTTCAGCAGAGCTGCTGGCCTAAGCCCTGCTGGAAAGCTGCACGGACAGCTGAGCCCAGAATAAGAAAAGGGAACGGGTATGAGCCCATCACCTGGCTGCTGGAGCAGGGGAAACACCGCCCTCAGATCTGCATGCTATTTTGCTGCTACCTGGAATCATCAGGAGTTTCACCGGGTTAATACGTGAAACGGGTTTTGTACAACATTCAAGAAGGAAGAGGAATAAAGCTTGCAGATCAGGAAGCCTCCTTATGCCTCCAGCAGCCACTAGCATTACCTTAAAAATGCGAGTCTTATAAAATAGCACACACTGTTTTATGAGATTGCAGCTCTTGTCTCTGTTGCAAAATTGTTCCTCGTAGCCTGCAGAATCGTCCTGCTTGTCACGTATATTCCAAAACATCACTTGGGGATTCTGAATGTAGAAATGGCCAGATTTCAATCATTACTTTCATAAAAATATTTTTTTTTAACTCCAACAATGGAATGAGGTTGTCAGTTTTTATTTGTGAGCTAGTTCTTATAAAAATCAATTTACATAAATGGCAATTTTAAGTTGAGAAATACCCTCAAATTACTATGTCTCTTAGAAAATATCATGGGAAATTGGTTTTGGTCTGCAATATTTAATACTTTGATCAGGGACTTGGGAGATAACATAAGATCACTGATAAAAGCTTCAGCTCAAAAAGAGAATGGACATAAGTAATAATGAAGAGAAGAAGTCTATAACCTGAGTTGTCCAGATCAGTCAGCTAAATAAAAAGTACTATACAGTATATGCTTTAAAACAGCCAGTGTAAAGTCATACCTGTAGGGCCATCTTATTTAGTTCATATTGATAAGAAAGAGCCCTCTGAACTTGGGAAGAAAGTACTGTAACAAGGATTTTCAGGTAACTTTGAAATCAGCTGTATCGGACGCCGTGGTGTAATGTTGTTTCATATCAAGCTTTCAGCATATGACAGAGTATTCTCCATAATCAGCGTGGTGGGTATTGCTTGTTGTGAGCACGTCTGGAAGGCTGTGCTTAATTGTGACTTCCACTGTTAAAGACACATGTTGAGCTGGAGAGGGCTCAAATTAAGGACTGGAAATTGGTGGACTTAATTTGTCAGTTTACAGTAGCAGAATTTAGGTAACTGACTCTTCAATCTGGCGAGGAAACGTATAAGCAATCCCCTGCCTGAAGCTAAAACTGAAAACATGCAGTTCAGAAGTGAGCCATGCCTTTTTCAGCAGTGAGCAATCAGCCGGGACAAATTTGTTAAATCCCCTGCAATAGATTCCCCGCATAAGACTTTTTTGTTATCAAGACTGAATTTTTATTTATGCTGTAGTCCAAACAAGGTAATACTATAAGCATTTTTGACAGAATGTCAGAATAAATTATCACAGCTGTTCCATTTATTTGTTTTTATGATCTATAAATCCTCTTAATATACCTTGATTATTGATTTTTAACATTAGCTAATTAAAAAAAAAACAACACGACTTTCAAGGCAATGGTGTCTTTTAAGCCGTTTTGCATAAACTCATTTAAATTTAACAAACACTTTGTTTTTGAATACAATTATGCAATATAGTTGGAAAGGAACCGCACATACATAATCTCAAAGAACATGAAGGACTTTTTAACATGAACTTAAAGAGCTGCTCCTGGCACATTTTTACTAGATGCCTCCATTCATAAGCAATGACAAATGCTGCTCATAAATGTTCTGGTTACTGAGGCCAGCGACCGGTTTTGTCGACGTACTGTGAAGGTGGGTGATAACTCTTCTGCAGCAGAGTCTGTACAACCTGTAGTTTACTTGTGTTTGAGGTCCATCCCTGCCCTTCATCCAAGGCAGCGCTCAAAGCCTGTACGCACCAAGCTCCAGCAAGCTGGGTGCCATCTACTCCTGCTCCGACCAAAACCTCTTCCCACTGACCTGGAGCATTTCTCACCTGGTATGGTGGCTCCTTCCCATCACTGATCTCGAATCATCAGACACATAACCAAAGAAGACAGTGTCTCATGCTCTCAGAAGGCTGCTTCTAAGGAACTTGCACATTTCAGGTGTTGTGTGAACAGTAATAGTACTGACAAGTGTCATTGCTTGCTGTTTCTATAAGGGCAATGTATAGGGGCCCCTACCAGGGTGATACCTCCCAGACTAAAGACGGAGACTAAAAATCTACTGCTGCACATAGATTTGATGATGTAAATATGAGAAGGGACACAGCAATTGGGCAAGGAAGTGAGAGGAGTGGGAGTCTGGGTAAGGACAGGTAAAAGAAATGCAGAGTAACAAGGGTACAGGCTAATGGCTGCTAATCAGAAATGGATAGAAAGCAATTTTTTGAGGCTTTTCAAGGTGTTAAATTTGTTTCTCTTCAACATCAGATCAAAATGAAGCTTTCCAAATGTTTCACTAAACCATAGACAAGAAATGGCTATCTTACCCAGAAATTTGGTTACTGGCCCCTGCAGGTTTAGACCCTTGCTTGGGTTAAAACAAGGCAGATTTTTTTACCCCAGATTACTCAGGCAGATTAGGGAGTTAAACCCAAGGTTTTCCTATCCTAGATTTATACCTGAATTAGCTCAGCTAGTGAGGGGGTTTTCCCATCCCAGCTCCCAGAACTTTTTCTTTTTTTTTTTTTTTTTTGAAGTTGCTGTGTTAAAAGTACCAGCACCTGGGCCTGTGTTGGTGTGACAGGGAGAGCTCACAGAAGCTCTAGGCATCAGTTGCCCAGAACTGCTCTGTGTATGACAACAGACCAGTGTATTTTCACTTAGTCAACTCATTGCATAAAGCTAGATGGGTACCAAGCTCTGCTTAGCTGTTTCCAAGACTACTGCTATGTTAATGAAAACAATTATCCAGGAGAGAAGCAAAACCCTAAATGACCTTAAGAAGCAGAAAAATGAACATAATTATAAAAAATATTATTTCAAAATTCAGAATAAATTAATAATTTGTAACACACCTCCGAAGAAATTGCAGAGGTTACAAAACTCAAGGGACCTCATCAACGTAAGGAGGAAAAAATGCTGGTCTGAGAACAGCTGATTTGCATTGGGCTCCAGAGGAGGTCAGAGAGAGCACAGGGTGAGCTTTCTGGTACTTCTGAGTGGCAGTGCCTACCCAGGCACAGCAGGGAGCTTGTATCTCCCAGACACAAGAGAGCTTGTAATCTCCCAGAGCCCTTGTGGAGAAAAGGAGCAGGTACCATTTCTTCTTTCACTGCGTATGAAAGATGTACGTACCCACCATCCTCCCTCAGGACTGAGGTTTGAGGAAGCAACATGCAAAAATGCTCTGTGGGGAAACAAGCAGGAGTCAAGTCCAAGGGTTACTCAAGTCCCTGCAGCGACAGACATAGGAGAGGTCAGGGCCAGGTTACTCCACAGTAGTGTATTGGGGAAGAGAGCCCTTCTGTGGCCTTCTACATAGGTGGGCAAAGGTAGGTGTGGAGCTGTGTGAGGGGAATGGCTTAGAGGGCCATCATCCCCAGCTTATGCTTTGGTTCACCATTCATGTGAGTTTCTGAAGATCTTATTGACTTCGACAGGATTTGTTTGTGGTGGGGTTCCTGGCAGAACTGGGAACTGACTTGTCAGATGTTCTCCAGATGAAAGCCCATCCCAGGTAAGGGTGAGAGTGAGACCCATAGAGGGGTGAGATATTTTTCACTTGTGTGCTTCTGGTGGAAGACTGAGTCTCTCTTCCTGCATAATTGGAGGTGATGATTTGGGGCTACATGTTATTATTGTTCCTAAGCAACATCACTCACTGTGGGAACCCCTGCTATGCCAGTGCGCAGAGTTTGCATTATACAGTGTCAATTTTGTCCTGGCAGTTCCTTCATTTTCTTTCTTTACCCTAATGAAAGGGGGGCTTTTTGGTGTTGGGATATTTTTTTTTTAATACACTCAGTGAAACACACAGTGAAAGGTGCGTGATAATAGAGACTCTGAGGTAGCTGTGCATGCTCAGCAACCTGTGTTCACATTTAAATGTCTTAGCCCCAGAGAGTGTTTTTATGAAAGCAGCATAGTACAGGCCTATTTATTACCTGCCAATTCCATTTCTTAGAGTGAAGTTGCTTCTGAGCCAGAGTTTTTTTCTGCAAGAACATGTTCCTGCGGATGGCTGTGGGGGTGGGTGGATGGGTGGGTAGGCAGGGGAAAGGGATGGGTGTGATGGGAGGACAGAACCTAGAAATTACAGGATTGCTGCAGAAAATATCTTGCTATTTATTCCTCGAAGCAGATGGTGCCAGTTGATTACCTTCACCAATAGAAGCTGTACCTGTTAGCGGGGGTGTGAAGAAACCTCTCTGCAGTGGTGGCTTAGGGAAAGGCAAACTATTGCTTAAGGTAAGAACCTGCCGCAGAAGGATCAATGTGTGAAGGTTAAAGGGCTGGGGCAGGGGAAGCAGGGTCAGCTCTGTACAACACAAGGCTCTTGCCCTCAATTATGGGGACTGGTCCGCTGCGTGTCCGTGAAGGGATAAGTTCTGTGGCACATCTGTCCCTCCCGTAGGAGGGAGTTTGCAGAGCTGAGGGGCACCGTGCCATAACGTCGGAGCAATTTGCCCCGCCGCGACTGCTCTGGTGGTGTCTGAGCTCAACCCAGGGTGATTCGCCCATGCTACAAGCCCAGCTCGCTCTGATCCTTTGCTTCAGCCTCTGTTTGAACTGCTCCTGAGGAAACAGCTGAGGAAAGAGCCCTCGGCTGTGTGCACGCACTCCTTGCTCGACAGCCATCCAAGGGGCTTTGCACATCTCTGCCCCCGAGCAGCTCAGCAGCCACCTCTGTCAGATCAGCCCTTACGCTGCACAAGGTGGGCTTAATTTTCTTCTTGATGTGCTTGCTGAGAGTGCTCTGGATAACATAGAACTATCACCAAAATGGCCCCCGCCGTAGAAGCTTCATACTGTTTCTGCAGCCTTGTATTTGATTGTCTTCATTTCCACTGTGTTGGTTTTCCCAGTGGCTTTATTGGACTTATCTTGGGCTTGCACTGACTCAAGAAAAGCAGAACCAAACCGTCTGTGTCAGATGTGTGGGGGATTTTGAGCAAGTAAGGCAGGAAAAGGAGAATTTCTACAGTACAGCAGAAGAACACATGCTGGTTTTTCATATGTTGGCTCCTGGAACTTCACTGCAACAGTAAATAAATTGCCTCAGCAGTTTCTGAAAAATGCCATTTAATGTTTGCTGGCCCCTGGGAGTGCTAAACATTGTCACATTTGTTGAAAATGCCAGTCAAAGACTCCTGGGAATTTCATCCCCATGCCTGCAGCTTTGATAAGTTTTATAACAAGCTGGTGTAGTACAGCACTGCTAGTATGAACGACTGTGTTTGTGAGGCACTGTGGAAAAATAGCAAGAAAAAACACACTTTAATCTTTATTCCTGTGAGGTTAAAATCTATCAATATAACAAAGCCTTAAGAATTGGACAAAACAGATGAATATAGAAGGAGGCTACATGTACACTTACATTGGGATTCAATAGGAATCCATTTACCATTTTATTTATTCTTGAGACTGCAGAAGAATTTGTAAAATGAAAAATTCTGGTTATGGGCCAAGTCTTGAATATTCCATTAAATCAGGAGTAACTCTGTTGTAGAACTAGTCTGAGGAGAGAATGGGTGTAGTTCAGGTATTTTGAAGAACTTGACAATGAGTAATGGAAGACAGATTCAAGTTCTTGTGCCATTTGCTCAAGTGAACAGTATTCCTCCATTAATATTTCAGAGCTGCATTACAGATGTAAAGCTCTTGGATGTAAAAGCTAGTTAGTGTTTGTTTACCTCCTGACACAAACTTTGCTGAAATCAATATATTTTGCTGCTCAGTAGAAGAGCATATTTGTACCTTCACGTTTTTGCATTGTACTCTAGGAAAATCTGGGCAGCTTCATTCCAAAGCTGAATCTTGCCATCTAGAATGCTGGTTCTACCCGCTGCCTTGCGTTGTGGAAAAGGAAGCCAAAATGAATTGGTGGCAGAAAGAGGAAGCATTGACACATATCCATACATATCCATTTTTGGAATTGTATCTCAGCTGTAACTGTTTAGAATTCTGTGAATGTTTTACTGTTTTTCTTTCATCCTTCAGTATCTGTGTATTTCCATTTCCATTAAGAAACATCAAGAATAGAATCATAGAATCTTTTAGGTTGGAAAAGGACACTTAAGATCATCGAGTCCAGCCATTAACCTACCACTGCCAAGTCCGCCACTAAGCTAGGTCCCTAAGAACCACATCTACACATCTATTAAGTTCCTCCAGGGATGGTGACTAAACCACTTCACTGGGCAGTCTGTTCCAATGCTTGACAACCCTTTTGGTGAAGATATCTTTCCTAATATCCAATCTAAAACTCCAAAGCTCCCCTGGTGCAACTTGAGACTGTTTTTCCTCATCCTGTCACTTGTTCCTCGGTGAAAGAAACCAACACCTATCTTGCTACAATCTCCTTTCAGGTAGTTGTAGAGAATAATAATATCTCCCCTGAGCCTCCTTTTCTTCAGACTGAATGACCCCAGTTCTCTCCACTGCTCCTCATGGGACTTTATCTAGACCCTTCACCAGCTTCGTTGCTCTTCTTGGATGTGCTCCAGCACCTTAAGGTCTTTCTTGTAGTGAGAAGCCCAAAACTGAACACAGTATCCAAGGTGTGGTGTCACCAGTTACTCTTGAGGTATTTTTACCTGTTTCTTCAAACCTCAGCTCCATCCTCCAAAATCAAATATCTTCTTGAATTATTTTGAGATCAATTTATGTAGACTGTAGGAATATGTCTAGTTTGCACAAACATGAGCCAAAAGATTTTTGTAAGTGTATAGTTTTAATACGACTGCAAGATTATTTGTTGAATTATGAGATTCTTCCAATACTTAAGTAATTTTGAAATAATTTCAGTCAGCAGGACTGCTGTATGATTGAGCTTCGTATTTCTTTTGCTCTTCTCCCTTCCCAGGTAGTTATGATAAATACACATGCTTTTTACTGCTCCATTTTTTCCCTGCAAAGTAGGGTCTACAGGAGGAATGTGTAGACCTTTCAGTCTGGTTGTATTCCATGTTAGGAAGATCTTTATGATAAAGCTATTCCACAGGTGGTAAATATGCCCACTGGAATTCTGCCACAGGAACAGTGTTGCAGAATTGTATTAGACTGATGAGTCAGACCTCACATCTTTTCTGAAGAGACTAACAGCATGTCAGCTCTTACGTTACTACTACCAACTTGCTTATTTGCTGTATTGTTCCAGAAAAAATAAAAGCTGTGTTAGACCAGCTTGCTCAAAGACACCTTGCTTGCTCAAAGACCCTATAGTTCAAATCATAATAAAGCAGGACACTGAAAAGAAAGAGGGAATAAAAAATAATGGGGGAATAAAAAAAATTAAGTTGCTTCTGAGTCTTGATGGACTGAAGGATTATAGCTTCACCAAAGTTTCATTAACTAAAACTAATGTCACAAACATAGCACACCTGCTGCCATTGTGATGGTGAGAAGCTATTTCCAGGTGCTTGTCAGGAACTCTGAGTACCAGAGCTCTTTACAGAGCATACTGAAAAATCTTACAGGTTTAACCATTCTTGCTCACATTTGAAATGGGTCACTTTTTAGCAAGTGGCCTAGAAGTGAGAAGCTTTGTTCTTCACATCAATTTTGTGAGTCATTCCATTTCCCCCTGCATTGGTTAATGTAATTTAATTTCCCTCTCTTTGCCTATCATAAGAGAATCTGGGGGAAAGGGTTGCTTTTCTCTCTACTTGCAAATTATTTGATATGATTTGTTTGAGATCTCCTTCTTTCATGGTGCTTTCTTAAAATTAGAACCAAATTAAATGTGTTCCTAGCCACTGCAGAATACATTGATTAGAGCTGAATTATGCTCAGTTGTGATCTGTATTGAAATTTGCATGACACATCTCTCCTGGAGTGAAACTAAAAGGGAATTTGAATCGTCTCCTGTTCCTTTCCAATGAACACAGTCCATTAACCATTAAATCCAATAAGTTGCGGTCAATATTTAGAACACATGATTGTGTAGATTTAATGAATGATGCAGGTATTAGAATAAAAATCTCAAGTACTTACCTAATCTGTGCTAACTGAATAGTCTGTGTTTATTAAAGGATAATTAATGACAAGCACCTCTTTTTTTTTTTTCTTTTTCTTATTTGTATTGCAGCAGTCTCCAAGTTCTCAGTTTCAATCAAGATAGCATCCTTGAGTACGAAAGTAAGTACTGTAAGATCTTGATTGGGAAAATATGCATGTTTAGTATGACCAGTGTGAGCATTTGCAGTGATTTATGTATGTCTGCTTATTTGCAAGAAGGTAACATATGTGTTTTCAGGGGTAAGGTGGCAGATGCCTACTTTTGCAAACTCAGAGTGGCAAGTTCAAGCCTTCTGGTCTCACACAGGTGACTGTTTTCAGCCTTGTAAGCTGTAAATGGGCATTTGAGCATCAATATTTGAAAGGTGGCTGGTGTGAAGTGTTATGGGATGCTGCCTGTAAATGGAAAAGAGTCAGCAGAGGACCCCCATACCTCAGGAAGACCCCCAACTTAAAGAACCCCAACTTAAAGAACCCCAACTGGGTTCTTTAAGCCCAGGTTATTATTGCAGGTGACCACAAAACTCACTGTACATGTGCAAAAGAAGAATCTTTTTTTTTTTTCCCGGTTTTCTGCTACTTGCCACCTTTTTTTTTCCCCTTGTCTGATTTTGTTTTTTCTCCATTAGTTTTCAGAAATAATTAGTTCCTCATTTGAAAAAGCTGTATGAGAGAAATTTTGTGTGTATGTGTAGAAAAGAGAGAGAAAGAGACAAAAGTTGCCTTCTGTCTGGACCCAACAGGAAATAGCTTCTCAAGTAGCTATCACAGTAAGAGAACAGCACATCTAGGTTGTCTCTGTGGTGACATAAAATAGCATCTACCCCACCTGACATCACTACACAGACAGCCTCTAGTCCCAGATGGTTAACATAAAAGCTCCATAATAGCACATATCCATGTGATACTATTAAATGAAAGGTAAGTCATAGATGGGTTCTGACTAGTAGGAACCTCAAGAATTGCTGCTGCAAGAGGGGAAGTAATCGCAGGACCTCTGCTCTCCATGGATACAGCCAGCTTCTCCCACGACGGTTCAGTCCTTCCCAACCCTCTGTGCAGTGTTTGGCTCCACAATGTTGATTCCCTGGTGACAGAAGTGCAACAAATCAACTCTGAGACAACTGGTATTGTCATGCTTCTGTAGATTATTTTTTTTTCCTGCTTACACAGATATATATTGGATTTTTGCTTGTCAAGCATTAGCAATGTCAAATGTATCTGCTCTTTTTTAACTTTGGAAATGACAGCTTTCTGATCAAAGAAAACATTCATTTTCTATCCATCCTGAGAAATACAACAGTACCAGTTCTCTTCCAAATAACACATCTCATGTCATGTTGCTTTGCTCTTTCCTTAGGACATGTAACTTACCATAGCAAGATTTTCAATTAGGGCCTGATCCAAAACTTATAACTGCTGTTGGAAAAAAAAAAAAAAAAATGAACCATTGCCTTCAGGCTCTTTCAAGCAGTTTCATGTGCCATTAGTCACACAGTGGTCACACTTGCGTGACAAGGCTACGTTGCAGAGACAACATACACAATACTGCATTTCCTTAGGATAGTGGGAAAGCTACCTTTTCTTCTTCTTTTTCTTCGTGTCAGTTCTGGCGATCAGCTGTAAAATGTGACAGTGATTAGAAATGGCAGCTTTTTTCTGTACTAGTGTTTTGATGCACCAAAACTTACTCCCTCTCTTTCTCTCTCTTTCTCTCTCTCTTTCTCTCTCTCTCT